>JAMQGS010000003.1:21017500-21252500 GCA_028455905.1 Neoseiulus californicus
CCCCCCCCCCCCCCCCCCCCCCCCCCCCCCCCCCCCCCCCCCCCCCCCCCCCCCCCCCCCCCCCCCCCCCCCCCCCCCCCCCCCCCCCCCCCCCCCCCCCCCCCCCCCCCCCCCCCCCCCCCCCCCCCCCCCCCCCCCCCCCCCCCCCCCCCCCCCCCCCCCCCCCCCCCCCCCCCGCGTGCGACAGAGGCCATGCAGGTTATCCCCCCCCCCCCCCCCCCCCCCCCCCCCCCCCCCCCCCCCCCCCCCCCCCCCCCCCCCCCCCCCCCCCCCCCCCCCCCCCCCCCCCCCCCCCCCCCCCCCCCCCCCCCCCCCCCCCCCCCCCCCCCCCCCCCCCCCCCCCCCCCCCCCCCCCCCCCCCCCCCCCCCCCCCCCCCCCCCCCCCCCCCCCCCCCCCCCCCCCCCCCCCCCCCCCCCCCCCCCCCCCCCCCCCCCCCCCCCCCCCCCCCCCCCCCCCCCAACGTGCGACAGAGGCCATGCGAGGATAGTCGAATCTTTGCTGAGAAGAGAAGATATTGAGGTGAATCCAAGAGCCAATGTTACTGAGCGTACTCCTCTGCACGAAGCTGCATGCCGGGACTTCACAGAAGTGGTAGCGATCTTGTTAGGGAAAGAAGGGATAGATTTGAACGCGAGAGACTGCGATGGTCGAACTCCACTACATCTGGCGTCGGAGGCAGGTCATGCGGCGACTGTCAGAGTTCTGGTGGCTGATGCTAGGACCGATTTGGACGCAACTGACAAAGCAAATCAGTCTCCCGCGATGCTGGCGTTGAGTCATGGCAGGCAGGAGGTGGCCGAATTGATAACTCGTAGCAGAGACAGGATGGAGGAGTGATCCGAATGAATGCGGAGACCGTGGAATACCACGAAGCAGGTCTCGGTTGCGGAAGCTCAACATTATTTCGGATTCCATTCGGCGGCATCAAATACCAAGGAGATCATCGGGAGAACAGGTTAGTCGCGATGCGGGTTCGCGCGATCCCGATTCGTGATCGAGAAGGGGGCGAAAAACGGAGGTCATAGAGTCACGAATGAATAAAGTTCTAAGCCAGCAACTAAGGAGCTCGAATGAATGGATGACGGGGCGATCTTGCGAGACGCCTGCTCGCATACGATTAAGATTGGGACAAATTACTTTTCAGAAGGTGAATTTACGCCTCTCGGCTTTCAAATAGAGCTATGCTTTTCGAGAGTTGCGAATATGAATCACTTTGAGCAGCACTGATCGATGGCTCGCTATTTATCCACTTTTCAATCACCTCTCGATTGATTTTGGAATACTTCGCTCGGAATTGCCCTGACAGATTAGGCACGGAGTAACGCCGCGGGGAGGCCTGCCGCAGCTTGTTCCATTCAAGAGGAAAGTAAATTAATTGTCAGCATGTCTTCATCCATTAAGTGATGTCAATTCCGAGTTTCTATTCCTATTCCGATGAGATTTAGGATCCTTCAGATTACGAAAACCCACCCTCTGATAAGATGTGTGCCGTCATATCGCGGTGGTTCTCACGTGATAGTGGAGGAACGCGACTTTTTTGTCGCACAGTCCTTCCCCGTTCATCGCGGTTAGTTGGTTCCGGGCCCGACCGCGATAAATGAATTTCCGTGAAGTGGGATGACCCAAAGGGAAAACATTTATTTTGGCTAAAAAGGATTATACTTCCGGAATCCAATCCCTTGGATTAGCTTCTGGAACATGAGCTACCCCTGCATTAGAGAATGGAGAAGAATGGAGAGAAGGAAATTCTGAGGCAAGATATGATATAATGATAAAGTAACGCTGATGCCAAGCAATTAGGAAGCGTTTTCCGTGTTGGGGTTGATGGAAAGGTACTGTCAGATCGCAACCGAGTCTAGTTTCGGTTTCCAAGTTCCCTCGTGAATTCACGCTCTCCCTCGCAACGCGCCGCGTACGCTTCGCGGATCGGAAAGGCAAGCGGAATGTTCAGTTATTTAAGCGTGTTTACCGATTGTATCTTTCTCGAAGTGTTCATTTTTGGTGAGATATCAGAATAAAACACTCCCGAGAAGGAATTTATTTCTGCATAAAAGACACAGTTGGAGCATCAATTATTGGTTCAATCAATAGATCGGTGTAAGTTTCGTTGGATAAATATCTCGTTCTTAGTTTCAACGATCCATTTTGATCGTTTCAAAAAACCGCGATACAGTGAAACCGCGATAAATGAACCGCGAAGCAGCGGGAGAACACTGTATTATCATGGGGAAGCCACCCAATACGGGGTATCGCGCTCGTCATCCCGCGTGGAGATTCTCGCCGCTAAAGGTGCGTTCTTCGTCATACGTTTTCCGACGTAGTCGTCGATTTTTGAACGAAATCAGCCGTTGAAAGGTTTCTTGTTAGCGTTGTCCCGCATCTCCAAGTATTCGGCCATCCCAGCAAGAATCATTTCCTGAGGAATCGATCTTCTAGCCAGGGATTTATCCTGGCCGCTCTGTTAGTACTCCCCAAGTCCCAGACCAGGGGACTCAGCCCTTTTGAAGCGCGACTTACATTCTCAACAACTCGAAAAAGTGAGGTGGGGCTTATTTCATGGGTAGGACTTATATTCCCCACGAGTCTCGACCTGTTAAGAGAGGGACTTATACCTAATTGCAGAATTCGAATTCAACGACGACGCTTCGATTGTGTCACAATCCGGTCTCCTCAAATATCCTTTTGGGACATCCGTCGCATTGAGCTCATGTACCGAAACTCTGAGGATCCAACCGTTCGATTCGCCGGATCCTACCTTTCGAGAGTTGAGAGTTCATAGTTTGCAGGATTAGAGAACACGACAGCCCGGTTTCCGGAATTCGGAGCAGGAAAGCTCTGGCAGAGGTCTTGTGTCGTCGAGATCTATGCACAAATCATACGGGAACCTCTTGCAGGCAGCGGACGTGAAATCGGCTCGCTGCGGTGGTCTTGACTCTTAAACTGACCCTCAAAGATTCGTAGAGATTGCAATCTCGTCCGCCAGATCGTATCCTATCTGTATGATGAGGGTTCGCATTCAGCCGCCAGGCGCAGGGAGCTTGAACGAAGGATCAGTGAATGAAGATGGAGCTGGGACGATGAACCTTCATCGGTGGTCATCATGCGTAAGAATAGCTGGAAGCTTGGCTCGCGGAGGAATGTAGTGCATTTCCCTCACGAGAATCTCCTCGTGCAGGAGAAGGAGTAGATCATACGAATAAGCAGGAAGATCCTACGAATGAATCCCGAATCGAGGGCTATGTCTGTACAACATGGTGAGGATTTCTGAATCTGGAGCACTCTTTCCGAGCAGTCAAGGCTGCAGATATCTTCAGGAAAGCGTCGATACGCATAGATGAAATTCAGAGTCAGCTAGATCCACGTTTGTTGGAAATTTCTCGTACTGAGTACCCATATTTCCGCGTCATCCAGATCTAGCGACAACGCGGCTCGCATCACATCGGCCACGTCATTTCCGCGGCGGCAGCATATCACGGGCCCACCCTCACTCTTTCGACTCAGAGAGGCTGTGTTGTTATGGGTATTGCGTCGAGTTGAGCCTTGTAGAAGCTGTTGACGAGCCTTTTCGGAATTCGACTCTAACCGCCACTGAATGTGATTCCTCAACGACGCGGCGCCCAAATCAACTCGATAGCGGATTTTAGTGAGTTTGGCGGGAGATGGACTTGGACCCGATCAGATTCCATGATGTTCACAGTAAGTCGCCGATTTTCTCGATGAGATAAGCTTTTCACCTGCTCACATGTCAAGTATTTGGAGCTCACGCCGGAGGAAGCTGCATTTCGCTCACGACGAGCTCGGAATGTTCCTTCGACTCGATGGCGGAGCTCCGCGACCTGACCGCCTGTAACGCAAGGATAGACATAGAGCTGTCTCGACCAAGCGTCCAGTTTGGGTGAACACCGTGGACATATTCTCACTCGTGAAAATCACAGAGGCCAGCGGAGACGCGACTTTCGGGGAGAAGATTGCCTTCCGCTCGAGCTCGAGGTCGTGAGCGCGGAATCAGTCAAGGATCTCACCGAGATCTTGGAGGAGGGCTCGCGTCGCAGTCGATGCCGTGTACGCGGATATGCTGGCTCACCCGAGAACTATTTTGGATCTGCTCCCCATTCGGAATATCCGTGAACATGAGAAGGGGGGAGATATTGTTTCTCTATTTGAATGTCTTGTAGTTGAAGAGATCATCGATGAGGTGACTCCAAGTGCGGTTTATCGAAGAGCGACCAACTGTTGCTGCATCAGTCAGCGACCCGATGAGTAATAAGTGCCGATAACTGAAGGAGAGAAAGTTTTCCAGGTGAAGCAATTCGCGTGTCAGGCGATGGCACAGAAGCGCAGAAAATCAAATACGGTGTGGCGCTGTCATTCACGAACCGACCGCTTTCGTTGGGGGAGAAGCTGCTTTTGAATATCCATCGTAGTGGTGAGTATGGGCTAGTTCTCATGCATTGAATGAGGTTTATCATCCTTCTTCACCCGTCCACCGATGTCTGACACATGTATGCCCGATATACATGGATATGGAATGAATTTCAAACTGGATCTCATTTTTGAAGTGTTGACGAGCTTATTAGGAGTTGGGTTCACTGAACACGACCCGCGAACTTTGACGCTGCCGATTCGCCAGTCGCTGAGCCAGGGCTTTGATCAAGAAAGCGGAATCTGGGGACCCGCCGTGAGGGATGAGGGATGGATTGTTGGGAGCATAGAATCTGTGGTGAGTAGGATTCGGATGTCAACGTGAGATTATAGACTTGCATGTTCTAAGCATTCATCCATTCAACATTATCCATTCGGCTTGTGTATAATTCGATAAACGATTAGAGTCTTCGATTAGGACTTTCTGAAAAGTACGATCTAGCTGGAACTTGAAACCACCTAAACGCATCCCTTAGCGACCATCCCCTATGGTTCCCTCCACTAACTCAAAGTCGAAGCCCAGATTTACATCGACGAGGACACCAGCCGTGTGATGATCGAGAAGTGTGGATCGGAACCGAAGGAGCTCATTTCAGGTGAGACTCCATGAGACGCGCCGCGAACCTCGCGTCTGCGGAGTACTTCAGCTTAAAGGCTCGTGAGATTCATCACACATGAAGCTTCGATTATGCGGTGTTTTTCGTACACAAGTGTCAAGCTGGATGAATGGCGTGCATCCTCGGTGTCCCGTTCTCCTTTCTGAAATGCCGAACTTAACCTGCACGTTCCGACGATTGCTATGGCTTGGAATCGTATTCTCTTCAGGCTTCAGGATACGGAGGCCGGTTTACGTCGTATTTGCTCAGTGTCACGGAACCCCGTTCGTCAGGATCACTTCGAAGCCCCAACAAGAACCGCAGAATCTTGAGACAGCCCCTCACCGCGAAAAAAGCGAAACGTTCTGTAAGTGATTTTGAACGTTCCGTTTTCCTCTGGACTCGAGGCTAATAAGTAGAAATCGAGCTATCTCACCTGACGGATTCCATTTCAGATGATGTCGAGCCCGGTCCTGCCGATTTCCTTTCCTTCGGGCCCACGGGAGTCAAGAGCCTCTCTAAATACGCTGTGAGCAATGAAACTTCACCACGACGAGGGAATCTCGCGTTCGTGTGTACTCCTCTAAAACCACCCTGTACGCTGATTGTCAAGCTAACAGCATTGAAAGAGAACACACCGGTGAAATTGGTTCTGACCAGCGAGGGTGCTCATCGCGTCTGTTCGTTCGGCTCCCTCCAAGATTTGTGTGACAGCACCTACTCCCTAATGATGGAATCTGAAATCTCCGTACCCGGCGACGAACTCGCCTTGAGGTTATCGAGCAGTGGCGCTGTGTTCATTTCTCGCAACAATCGAGGTTGGCATAAGCGGATGCACCTGGACACCAACCTGGAATACCACGCGGTTTTCGACATGGATAACATTTGTCTATTGTCGATGATAGGAATCACAACAGATGCGGGCGGGATCGAGGAACAGTCCGTCCCCGCTTCCTCAGATGCTCGTCCAGAGCCTCCGCCGACCGTGTTCCCCGAGTGTATAATCTGTTTTGAGAATGCAAGGAACGTTGTCCTGAAACCGTGCTCGCACGTTGCACTGTGCGAGAGCTGTGCGAAAACTTTGTGGAGATCAGATGGGCCGGTATGTCCGATGTGTCGCGCGAGGATAGTCGATGTACAGTTATTGTATTTGTCATGAGCATTCATCCAAGAATAAATGAAACAGAACTCGCCGAAAATTCATGCTGTTC
Source organism: Neoseiulus californicus (assembly GCA_028455905.1). Taxonomy (NCBI): domain Eukaryota; kingdom Metazoa; phylum Arthropoda; class Arachnida; order Mesostigmata; family Phytoseiidae; genus Neoseiulus; species Neoseiulus californicus. The sequence goes on from JAMQGS010000003.1 coordinate 21,023,731, forward strand.
TCGCGCAAAAATCCGCTACAGGTTCAGAGGGCGATCCTTGCTCGCCCTGAGTACGTGCACCGCCCGGAGAGTCTCCTCGTTGTTGCTGAGAGGAATTTCCATATGAGGGTCTATGAGGGGAGCTGCCGGCGTCGGGCAGAGAGCTTACGGCGCAGCTCTCGAGGAGACTTTACCGACGGAACAGTCGAGTGGTCTCAGCAGTGTGTGCCACAAATGCATGTTCGCGTTCGTGTGAAGCTCTCCCGGATGGCATGTTGCGGGCTCAATCCCTGCAGCCGGCTATTTCGGGAATGGCCTCCAACGGTCCCGATCTCAATTTGCGAATGCCCGATACGATCTCCCGGGCCATGGCTGGTTGCTCTAGCTTTATTAGCCGAATGGGAAATCCGGCCCTCGTTATGGGAATATGTTCCGCGTCACTTGGGGCCACCCCGGCTACTATGTGGCCAACATAGGTGGGGACGGAAGATCAAGCTCTATCGTGCGCGACGTCAATGAATATGAGTGGCGAGAAGTTTTTTCTTTGTCATGGAGGTAGTGAGGAGAGTTGCATTGAAGGTCAAACGGTGCGCCAGTTGCGCTTCAGAGGTTGGAACCTCGAAAGATCGGGCTCGGATACTCCATGATCAATTGTTTTACGGGGGCGGCGAGGTCGCAGCTGCCGTATGCTTGCCTTTCGTTGCGAGGTTTCCGAAAAGCTTATATCGACGAACTTGTTCCTCGTCAGCCTAGGATGCTTGGACCCTTTCAGGGACGCCTCGAGGGCGGTCAGCGTGAAGCCGTCATTTATGCGGTGTCGTTCGTCCGCGCCAAGTTGGAACCTGAGTGTAGGACTCATCTCGCAAAATCAGCGTATCGGCCGAAGCTAGGGATGGTAACTGGGGTCTCGCATTCATCGTCTTCGTAACACCTCGCGACACAACCCACACGACAGAAAAAATCCTTAATACCTATCAAATGGCTTCGCAAAACTCGATACCCAAAAGAGCGACAAGGTTTTCAGATTCGACTCAAATAATCCGCCTCCGGCTATTCAACGCACAATAACTGACAACGAGGGCACGACCGAAGTCTGACGAGAGTCAAGACTCGGTCAAGCCCAAAATCAACCCCCGTTGTTTTCTAATTCAACACTCAAGACTCTCAATCTCTACAGAGATTATGTGGTCACAGTACGCGAGCACCGTACCTGCGCCGCGTCGTCTCTGATTAATCAGCTTTCGTTCATCGATTCAGCGCATTCAGCGGCCGCAGGCATTATGACATTGCTCAACATTTGTTGGAGCCTTGCGACGCCTGGGGTCCTTTACCAGCAAGTGGGCGGCATGATTCGCCTCGTTCGGAAGAATTTTTGACAAGTTTGCACTGAAAGTTATACGGTACAATCACAATCCGCGATTCTCAAACGACTCTCTGAGTTTCCGCAATTTTTCCATTCCTCACCGCGATTCGTCCTCGATTTTCGCGTTTCCCGAACTAGCCAAATCTTCAGCCCTAGCCATGCTTCCTTAGCTACGAGCGAAGAACTGGCTTCACTTGTAGCGTGCGAGTCTTTACAGCGGGATCCGGACACGATTGAAACCAATCAGGCGCTCCAGGTGTCACGGCGCTCTACAAGGCGTTTAACCTCGGACGGACGAAAATTGTTGGAGTCCTACTGAGATAGGAATCGATCAGTATCAGTTCAGACGACCCCTCCAGATACGGCCGCTCGCCCCTCCGCCAAGCGATCTTTGAGAGTCATGCCGAGGTAGTCAAACTTTTGCTCAGCCGCGGCATAATTTTGGTGAATACGAGGCCTGCGAGAAATAGTTCCAATCCTCATCGTCGAACTCCTTCTGGAGCAGGATCGAATAAGTGAGAATCTGAGAGTTGCCTATTGGGGAAAACGTCCGTTATAGAAGCATCGTCCGAGAGTGCAACTGATGAAGTGAAACTCTCGGAAGAATATGATTGGCTTGATCTCAACGTTGGGTGAGCGGACGGTCTGGCCGCTTCGCAGCAGGCTTCGTGAAACGGTTCGGCTATGCTTGCGCAGGAGGGCAGACGTCACGGTACACGCTATGGGGATGGGCTATACGTACCCCTACGAAGTGGTTGAACTTTTGTTCGGAGCCAACGACATCGAAGTCGGGTCGGGGGAATTCGAATATAGAACTATGTACAAGGAAATGAAGTGTCGAAATAATGAGGAGTGAATCATGTATGAGCCCGCCCCAAGTCCGCTGCATCTTCGGTCGGCTGCGGGGCAAGCGGTAGTAGTCGAGGTATGATTGAGATCTGAGAAGTTTGCCATGAATGCAAGAGAGGCCAGGGACGCTGATGATCAGCTTGATGAAGCGTCGGAAGAATATCATGAGAAAATTCCCGAACTGCTGAGGGGAAGGAGAGATCTGGATGCGAATAATCGGCGGCATCGATGACCATTTGAGGAACGTAATTCCAAGGTTCGCAGGTCCCGGCGCGTACGGGTCACTCAAAGAAACCCCATTTATTGCAAACGAGGACAGGAACCGAGTTTAAACCATTGAGCAGCAGATTGGTGGAATGAAATCTTGGAGTGACGTTCCGCTGTCCCTCGCGAGAAGCAGGCCGCTCTCCAGCCACACTCGGATGATCAAGGATTATATCTTAAACATCTTGGACCAAGATGAAATGGCAGTGAACACTCAGACTGTTGTGTCTTCAGGTGGGCTCCTGAATCTCATTCTGATCCATGCATTCATGCTTGTCGAATTCTAGTGAAAAGTTACCCTCAGTCCCCGGCCCTTGCAAGTATTGATCTCCGGCCACCGATGAAACTCCAGCTACGCCGTCTTGCAATACGCAGAACTGGATTTTGGATCTCTAGGTGAAGATGATCAGGGTCCGAGTTCATCATCAGCAGACACCAAGGAACGAGGTTTCTAGAGAACAGACTCAGATCATTGCGATAACCAGCTCTCCGATTCAAATCGGGACCGAGACTCGTCTCCACGTAGATTCAGTATCATGGGAGGACCGTCGTAAAATGCAGGAAATATATGCAAGATAATTGGAATCGCTAGAGTGAGCAATGTTCCTGCGGTTTTTGCCTCCCCAACTTGTGCCAGCAGTTGGTGTTCCCTCTTCGGTGGAATCGTGGTTGGTAATGGATTCTGCGGTAGGTCATGACTCCGGGTTACAAATCTTGTGATTCCCCCAGCTATTCTTTGGGTATGCACGAGGACGTCTCGATCAACATTCTCTTGAGAGCTTCTTTCTTCATGAAGAGAGCTTTACAGGGTTGCCCTCTTTAGATGCGGAAGGGTTCTACCTGACGGCAGCAGAATCGTGAATCCGGCTGGTCGTTTGCTGTCTAAAGTTAGTTTTGGCTCACATTGGTTGCGAGCTGCACCTGAGATGATTGTCCGGAAGGTCCTGATCTCTGATGGCCTTCGATTTTTTTGAATCGAAAACTCAAATAAACTCCCCCGGTCATACTCAAGAATACTCGCGGGGGAAGCTTCATCGTTAGGGTTCTTCGCTAATTGTTTGAAGCCCTCCGAGCCTGATCCAAGCTTCTCAGCCAGGCGCCTCTGAATTTGATGCACCGTTATTGAAAACCGACGAGAACCTGAGGACGAGCCGCTTCTGTTTATTGAAAGCACGACAACAGTTCCCCACGTCAAGCAAACACAAGCCTCCTGTCGAGGACCCTGCCCCTCCCATTTTCATCTCTCTTCAAGCCCGCTCACTCTCTTTCGTGCTCGCTCACTCACTACTTCAGCGTTTGAAATTTTGTTGCTGTGCTTCAAGAACTATTCTCATCAGGCGGTGCGCTTGAATTCGATCTCGGGTTCGCGAAACGAAAACTCATCGTGCTTGCACGATCGTTCCCGAGCGTTCGACAAAGTGGAGATGGCTTACAAAGTGCTAATACTCGTTATTTCCCTGCTTCCCCAAGTCAGGTCGTGGACGTGGTTCACAGATGCGCACGGGACTCGTGAGTTATTCAGGAGCGCATCCAATGTTTCCATCGATATCGACTTCACTCAAACCCGACTCTACACAAGTGGTGCCATTGTCAGCGAGGTCAGTCATAACGAGACTGCGAAAATTTCCACTTGCCGCTTCACCGAAGTGAGAAACGAAACTGAGCGCGAATGGCTCTACGCTAAGCTTGGACGCCAGCCGGAAATGATCAGCTTCGATGCAATGATGGCTCTCATCGAAGAATGTGGAGTTACAGTGGTCAGCAAGCGGAGATTCCCACGTTTTCTCAATCCCGTATTCCCAGGAACCGTTTGGTGCGGCCCGGGAGATTCAGCTGTCGATTACGGGACCCTCGGATTCCTTTCGGACGCAGATTCTTGCTGTCGTAACCACGACTTGTGTCCTATCAGAGCGCTGCCTGGGGAAACTGTAACTCCCAAAGGACCGAACAAAATCACGATCTCGGACTGCCGATGCGATCACGCATTGAAAAAGTGTTTGGTGAAAAGTGCGAGGAAGGACAGTAGCTTAGTCATCGGAACCCTGACGTTGCTCATGGAGATGAGTCTCCATTGGTGCTTCGCGGACGATGGGACCATCACTAGACCAGATTTCGGAGCATTCCGTCTCCGCTGACGGCAGTCGAAACGGACTCCAAGGATCTAGGAAGATGCGGTTGATTTCCGATGTATAATATATTAGTGAAGTCTTGCTACTTGTGTACAGCGAGCTTGGAACATTACTGTTAATAAACGAGAGCTGTCCTCAATGTTTGGGTATTGAAGTATATAAAAACAGAAAAAGCAGCGACGACCGGGCACCCGCAGCCAGTCTAGCTTCCTATGCGATGCATTTTAGTCATCGTGAGATTGCGCGAGCCCCAAATGAGCGAGTCAGCGATACAAACCCGATCGCACGCCTTGGTGATTTCATGCGTACAATCATGAGAATACGGAGGTGGAACAATTTTTTTCCGTCTGCCCCCTACTTGCGCCAATTCACGGCTGGGGGACCTCCCAATCGTGAGGGAACTCTGGATCCTTGGCACGTATCGATAGGCATTTCTCGAATCTGCCGAGATGGCTATCCATCACACAATTCGATCATTCTCTAATCGAGAGTATTGGTCACCTATACAATACTTGTCTTGGCCTAACACTCAGCGACTTCTTCGTCGCTGGAGGCACCTCTTTTAGTCATCGTATGTCAAGCCTCCGGATGCGAGTTGAGGGTATCGCAAGCTCCGTTCATCAATTTTTTTTTCTTCGAAAGGTCCTGCAGAGGATGAAGTCGTACAGGAATCCTGTGCAAGAACCGTTTATGCAAGAACCGGATGATGGTGACGAGAGATGCATGTCCGAGCGTTGTCGATGGTCTCGATTCGTTCGCGTGGAAATAGTTTCGAACCGCATGCAGCGCTTGGACACTCTTATCAAGCTCATCAGATGCCAATTGGTCTGATTTCGCTACCACCGTCTATGGTGATCTCAGACACGGGGCGGAAAGTCCAAGCATTTCTCAACAGCATAGTGAGCAGCGCTGGAGCTCGATCCCTTGACAGAGGTCAATCATTTGCGATTCAAGGGTCGTGGAATATTACTTGAAGCGTCGAGTCGAATTGAGGGATGGAATTGTATCAAATATTAATTTATTCCACGGGTCGATAACAATTAATAGAGTCTCTCCCGACAGATTGATTTGTACAGATTCCTTATTTACAATCCATTCTCTGCTATGTCTTCTTACATTGGCTATGTGAAAGGCTGAGAAGAACAACAACAAGGGAGCCACAACTCTGACTTCTGGCGCTGATCCACGCCTGATGAATTTCAGCTCGACAAAGGGAGACTCGATTCGCCCGAAATCCAACAGGCATGGATACTGACTTGAAGAATATGGAGCGGTTCTTTATAAATATGCAGCCTCATCCCGTCTTCATTATAAATTCGGAGATCTATACGTAGGGCAAGTAGATGCCAACAATAAATCGAAGATTCTTCGTCGTCCCCGACCGCAACTACCGTAGTCCCGGCGTTTAAACTCCTCGTTGGATTCAAAGATCACCATCTCCAGCAGAAATCCACCCTAGAGAAGCGCGGCCGCACTGGCGTCCTGAGATTGTCTACGTGGGGAGACACGAGCGAAATGATGCAACAACAATTCCAAGGGAAGATGGGTCGGTTTGCGAAAGTTTCTTGACTATTCAGGTGACTATGAGGCAGAACGTGAAACGACGTCGGAACGCGATGATTTGATGAGCGATGTTCAAGCGTGACTGAGTTCTTTCACGAGTTCGGAGAACGATTCAACGAACCACGGCGAAGCTGCTTTGACTTTTTCACGGACTTGATTGCCACCGTATCCTATGAAAGCATCCGCTGGCGGACACGCCGCCAGATCGGTCGCTCCGTCACCAACCTGAAGAACATCAAACGTCAGTTTGCGCAAGGAGAACCTTAAGGAATCACATTCATTCGGAATCCATCCTGCCACGATCCGAATATCCTCAGGATCCTAGAGCTCATGCAACTCCGGAGTCGACTTACCATAACAACTCGTTGATACCCGAACTTCTTCTTCAGGTACTGAATCACGCGGGCTTTGCCGTCTTGGTTGCTGGTCGGCTGATTCTTTTCGAATCCAGCGTACCGCCCGTTGAAGTAGAATTTCAGCTGATTCGCGAAAATATTTTCATGTGGGATGCCCAGCTCCGTGGCCACCGGCTCAATGATTGATTGGAAACCACCCGAAACGAGGTAAACAGCAACTCCCCGGGATCGGAGGTGACCGACGAGTTCTCTGCAAGAGGCGAGCCAATCTCAATATCAGCGAAACTTTTCTTGAGGCGAACAGACGATCGGAAACTTATAGACATAGTCATGAGTAGAGATTTCTAGTCCGATTGGAATGTCTCGCAGCCGTCTGCCGGGAACCGGTCTCCCCAGCGTATGGACTACCCTGATCCTCTGGTGGGGTCGGATCCCTCCAAGGTCTAAGGCATGTTCTAAAAGATAGCCTCAACATTTCCACATCAGAAGAGGACGTACCCTCGAGAATGAGGCGGAGGGAAAAGATTGTTCGCGCCATCTCATTCGCAATGCTCGTACTGAAAGCGTTCAGATCGGTACATATACTCTCTGAGAAGTCTGTACCACCGGCTAGAGAGACCGTCCATCAACGTCTGAGAGGGCATTCGCTACCACAAAGATATCGAGAAGAAAATGCGATTGTAGCCGGGATGAATCGAGCCCCGTGTATGAGCAATTACAAGAGAGATTCGAAGAGGCTAGACAGCCTAACAGGGCAGCATAGGTGCGATCCCGTCACTCATCACGAGCTTTTCTCGTGAAACAACTCTCATCCGTGTGACTGGCGATTCTAGAACGGCGACGATTCACGCTCGTTCGCATCACGCGTAACATCGGCCGACATTCCCCCACGTCACAGCGCCGAGGGACAATGAGCAAGAGTGTGGAATGCAAGATGATCCACTCAAGGTTTGCGGTATTCCTCTATTGTCTGCCAGGCCTCGAACGTAGATCGGATTATTCCTCGATTCCAGTCGAGGATGCCCTAGTATACTTCAGAAGACTTACTCGATGCCTGGAGAGAGTCTTGGAGGGTTTTCTCGGATGTACGTTTCCACCATCTGCATATCGGGTTGAATGAGTTGAAGTCGTTGCTCCAGTGCTTCACGGAAAGTCATTCCACCTTTCATGGCGCGCTCAGTTCTACGTTAGGAGAATGAATTTTGAAATCCTCTTCTTTTTCGAATTCCAAAAATTCTGCAGATTATTCTACTGCAGCCCCCCAAGAAGAGCCCTTCTTCCCAGAAAACTTTGTATAATTCTTGTGTAGATGCAAAATCCCGTGGGGGATTGCGTCACGTTGGATAATTAACACTCACAGATCAGCGACTTCTTTCTCTCTGCCGGCGAATTTCGCCAGTTCGTCAATGGCCTCGTCCATGCAAACCGTTGAGTCCACGTCGAAGCACACGCAATCTGCAGCCCTCCACATTGCCCGGGTCTGGGACTCACTCAGATTGAGCGAATGAACGGGCATCTTGCTGCTGACGCTCGACAGTTGGCGAATAAGAGACGGCTGAAACAAGAATATGAATGAATGGGCTGACTCGTCACGCCGAATATATCGTCTTTATGGAAGCTTTGCCAGCCGGAAGCGGATCCCGATCGCTCTAATCTTCGACCATCAGTTCCGATAAACGAATCTATCATGAAGGTGCGTTTGAGAGCAACCTGATTCAAGGAACGTCGTTTAATTGGAATTGGTGAGAGGCTCATGAGATCAGCGCTAAAGTAGTCGAGTGGAGTCAGCTGAATCGCGCAGACAACGATTCGTTCCCGAAGCTGGAAGCGCACGGTCTGACCGCTCGAAATCATTACAACATCTCATTTTGAATTCGACCTTGATAATGTCGCCTATATCCACTAGCGGTCAGTAAAGCAAATACAACAGATGGCACAGGAATGGATGACGAAATCCAGAGTCAAAACACGATCACACAGAAACCCTCCCGAAAAACCGGAAAGAGATTTGAGCAGAACAAACGTTCATCTCACCGCACCGTAGCATGACATCTCTGTCAGACCAGTTCTCGGATACGTTCCACCCGATGAGCTGCCAAGGAAACTCGTGCAAGCAACTAGCCCACCAGCTCCAGAGAGTCACTCCCAACCAAGCTTTCGAAAGATAATGATATCGATCGGAATACCTTATCAGAGAGGAACCGTTATCGACGTCATCTCGAATCGAGTCTAGCCAACAGACGTCAGCGTCTTAGAGCAAGTTCAAGGCTACACAGACTCAGCCTTTTCCGCGGCGCAATTTTCTGTGAGACTGCCAGCCTTCCGGGTGGTGGTTATAGTGCAAGTCGATTCGGCCAGCTTCCTCTCAGTTTTGAATAAACATGAAGACCACCGATGGGAAACCTCGGCGTGAGACCCTCTCGACGTAGAATCCTCAGCAATAACCGTTGAACACACTGCTCAACCAGCGGAACACCCGTTGTAGATCAGGAACCGAAGGCTCGATTGTCTTATCGTCAATTGGGCTAGCGAACGGCTATTAACTACAAGAGCACACAGGACATACCGCTACGAAGCATACTGCAGTGATCGCAACAAGAATCAGAGAGACGCTCAAGCATTTGTACATGGCGACCAGTTCTGGGAGATGGACTAACACTACGTTAGCTATGAGCCAGGGAAGATTTTTCCCAGCAGAGAAACTACTCTATTTTTAGCTTCCTATAGCCCTCGTCTCATGTCTCAAGAGTTCGAACAGGCGCAACAGTTTCACTGTCAACGATGCTTTCCCTCACTATACTGCCGATTCTCACCATTGTGCCGGAATAGACCGAGGAGCTCGGGGAACTTTGAACAGAGAATCAATTCACTACCACTGGAGTCAAAACACGATAGCTCTTCGAATGGTCATCTCCAATATATAGCCCCTGCAGTCGGTAAGAGTCACCGCCCGGCCTATCAAACAAGAGAATCTTATCACGGTATCTCACTGGTGAGAGTGCTGCTTCACAGATAAGAACGATTGTGATCAGGACAGCGAGTGTCAGCGCGAACTAGGATCGACAACTTAACGAAATTAAAATGAGCTCACGATCTTTGAAGGAGAAAAGTCCACTCCGGAGGTCAGGACGACGAGGTGATGCGAAAGTCTGCGCTGACCTTGCCACGCGAGACGGCGAACAGCACGAGAGGTTCCCGACGCCATGTGCGAACTAGCTCGTGTAGGAGGAAGGGTCCATTTGGAGAGAGGGCAACGATTCAAACATCGTGTGAGTGAGAACATTCTACCAAAGGCCGGGGTAATGCGCCAGAGTAACAACTCTCGAGATGAACGCACTCGAAACATAGAGGGAGAGAGCGCCTGAACGCTCGCTATGATGGCGGGGGGAGGAGCCAGCGTGTGAACTTGTAGGAATACCTATCGTGCACCAGACTTGGTCCGCATGTTAGGCTCCCGAAGATCCTGAATATGATCTAAAAATCTTTCCCTGGTTTAACCTCTAACTCAGCCAATGTTAATTTATACGTCGCCGGGACCACGAATAGGCATTGCGTCAGTGGACGGACCCCTAGGAAATGCAGATGCCCCGGGCGGGGATCGAACCTGAGACCTACATGTCTTGAGTCGGGCACGTTTGCACGTCGCCACGACCGCCGATGTGAATCAATCTGAGCGTAACTCGACACCAGTGGCGGATCTAGAGGGGGGCAGGCGGGGCACTTGCCCCGGGCGCAGCCTCCAGGGGGCGCGAAATCGGGGTTGTAGTCTTCTCGGTATGATGCAAAAACTTATGATACTCCGGAATAATGCGGAATGCATTCATGTTTGTGGTCTTCATGAACTTCATTCTGTCCAAGCTCAGGGACATTGTAGCTTGTGAGGTCATCTGTTATGTTACACATGTCTGTTCGATGTCGATCCTGACAAACTCGATGCCGAGTTTGCTGCCATTTCATACACCCTCGTGGATATCATCAGAGTATCCTCGGATTTTAAACTGAAAATCAATGAGTCGAAGACTGATGCTATACTTTTCAGGGCTTCCCGCAGGAAGTTCCAGGTACCAACCATCAACGTCGGCGGTGGTCGCATTCAATCGGCTGAAGCTGTCAGATGTCTCGGATTGATCTTTCATGAGCGTTTGAGCTGGCTTGCTCACATCAGTTACATCACTCCGGAATATTATTCCGTTATTGTCATGCTTAGAAGACTCAGAGCCGTTAATCCTCCTGCCAAATTCTTGGGTCTCGTGTACAAAGTTCTCCTCAAGCCTAGATCTGACGCTCCAAATCCGCTTGTGACGCTTTCCGTGATCTCGACGTTCTCAGATTAAGTGATCATCATTATATTGCCGTTTCCCATCTTGCGTACAAGGTTCCACATTCCATCGCTCCCCATGGAGTCCTCACGCCCCTCGTCTCCCGGCCCGCCCGGTCGACAAGACGCCGCACGGGTTTCGTCACACCATTGGCACGGCAGGCCTTCTGTCGGATGTTTCTTTTGGACCAGATACACACACAAGGTCCACAAGATTTGCAACACCGTCAGTGAACCGCTTGTTCCAGCTCAGTATTAACTGATGCTAGCTTGCAATGACACATCTCTAGGGCCTGAAAATTGAGTTCCTTCCGGAAAATCGGGGGGGGGGGGGGCGCTTCCTCGGTTATCTGCCCCGGGCGCCGTCGAGGCTAGATCCGCCACTGCTCGACACCTGTCGAGCAGTGGCGTTTACTCCGCCACGTTTACTCCTCCGCCGTTCCATGACAACCAACCGATCTACAACACTCGACATGTAGACAGGCGCGTATACAGTATTTTCTGTCGGGGGGTGGTTGGGGGGGGGGGACAAGACTGTTTCGTTGGGCAAAAAAGCAATGATGATGATGATCCCTGTAACGAGGGTCTATGGGACAGCCATGGCTGTCGGGGGGGGGGAGGAGGCCTAAGACGAGGGAGCGCGCGGGAATAGGGTAATTTTAAGAACACGGAAGTAGAGAACAAATTTGATCGTGAACAGAAATTCAAACCAACTGAATCCAAAGGCTCTTTATTGCCTCAACAACAGCAAGCGGCTTCGGTACTGGTTTGTTCGGCGCCCTCCGTCTCTCCGCGGGTGCCGGCGGCTTCGTTGCCGGGCTCGTCGCGTGGAGGGGGCCGAACAGACCAGTACCGCGGCTTCATACTCAGACCTGGGGCTTCCAAAGCCCTCTCCCGAACCTCCCGACCTAACGGCGGGCCCTCTGGCGCCCTTTCTCTCATGTCTATGAGAGCCGCCATCTTGGGCTAATGGCCGCCGTTTTAGCGGGGAAATCTGGTCGCGTCGGAGGCAGGTGAAGCGCAGAGCACATCGGCTCGCGGAACCCGAGTGTTCCGCGGAACCTAGTTTGGGAACCACTGGTCTACGCCACTGCCGACCCGCTTACTTCCTTACAATTAGTTTATCTTGTTTCAATATTTTTCCTCCCGAGTGCAGCAACTCACGAAGGGGAGACCCTAGGAACGGGAGAAGAGGATCTTCGAAGCTCAGTGATATCAATTATAATTAAGCCAGAGCGGAGGCTGTCCAAGGGAGCCGCAAATTGTGTACCCCCCCCCCCCCCCCCCCCCCGACGGGATTGCGTCATAGGACCGCCGGCTAGTCTGCTCCTCTCCGCCGTTCTAGCGGAGGGTCGCAGCGAACATCCGGATTCGGACAGGTTAGGTTAGGTTTAAAACGCTCGACAATGAGTCAGTGAAGCCCACTGCCAAGGGGGGATGCGACGTGGATGGTCCAGAACACTTCGCGGCCAATCCGATGTGCTCCGCGCTCCCCCTGCCACTGGGATTCCAAGCCTAGCAGCAGCCGAAACGGCGGTCGAAAACCGGGTCCGCCATCTTGGCCGGCGGTCCTATGACGTAGACCCCCCCCCGACCGCCATCTTGCTTACGTCCCAATGACACGGGCCTGCGCAGGCTTCACCGCGCGGGAATTCAAATTTTCAGGGAATACATATGGGGTAGCAATCAGCTGTTACCAATTCTTGCGGCGACGAGTTCGAAGCGCCCGACTTCTCGCTTCTCGAAACTTCACCAAAATCGACACACCTCATCAAGATTGCTTTGTTATCGTCACCGTCGACCGTTCTTTGTCTACGCAGGATGTCTACCGCGAATTCCGAACTCGTCTGATATGGAGTGCGCCAGGTGAGCTCATTCGTCGAAAGCAGCACACCGAGCTTGAGCCGCATTCACAGTGAGGCAACAACAGTGAGGAAGTTGTTTTCTTCTGCAAAGTGACGCCGGTTTGGGTGTTTTGCGTGATCATCGCGCGAGAGTGGCTGACTGATCGGTCTGAATGATGGAGAAGTTCCCATCGCTTGAGGTTCTCGGCGTGGGCTCACCACAACACCTACTATACGGGAGCGTTTCAAGATGCGTCTTGGTCTCATTCGGAGAGTTTACGACGCGTGGAACATTCGCGCGAAATGGATACTGCTGTTTAGATGAACGACCCGACTCGTCGAGAATTCTGGAACTCGTCGGAGAGTTCTTCCCATAAACATGGACTCCATCCTCCAGTTCACGACATCTTTCCCGAACAATCGAGTTGTATGCGAGACTCCGTCATGGATGATCTTTCTCCCTAGAGACGGAAACGCGGATGTCGGGTCGAGGAATTCATTACGCACTGAGCAGCCTTGCTCGTTTTGTTATTTTCGAACACGAAGTATATTTTGATGAGATAAACGGCTTACGCTTGAGATTATTTTAGTTCCTCACTACTCCATGATATTGCGGACTAGAGCGAACTAGTTTGAGACAGCAGCATGGCATCTGTGCGCATCTGTCGCAAACACTGCTTCTATCTTACTTGGAACATAATCACTGCACATAACAGACTACTGACGCCTGCCTGCCTGCCTGACTAGCCTGTGATTAGCAATGGAAAAATTTCACTCGTGTTCTCTCATTACTCGAGCGCTATCCTGGCCGATCAGCGACGTTCGGATAAGATGAACAGAAGGAAATAAGCGCGATGAAATCTAAAAAAAGCAGTTCCATCCAGTCAGATTGTCTGAACCGGAATGTTGTGCTGATTGTGGAGATCGCGAAGATAAACGTCACCATGGGTAGACCCGCCATGAGTTTCTCAGCGGCATCTACGTCAACGTAGTAATCCTCGTTCGATTCACGCGCAGGAATGAAGTTGAGTGTCGTTAGAAATTCCGCCCGCATTGCGATCGACCATCGGATCCCCATGGGCGCGCCAAGTCGCCAAGGACGCCTGAATACTCGTTCCGAGAAGAGCTAATGTTGACGCTCGTTACTTCAAGTGGAGAGGTCTGTTCTAGGATCAGCAGCTCTTGTGATTCTCAGGTTCTTATCGGGAGATCATCTCGAATGATTCCAGAAGTTTGTAAGAGCTTTGCGAGTTTCGTTCGGCTATCTATGTTTATCGTGAGCATTCTTTCATAGCTGCTGTCTTCATTTTCGAACCCGGCTCTAGTGGTCTTGAGTGGCGGGTTGGTTCGCATACTCTTTGACTGATTGCGAGATCAAAGGGGCGAGCCAGTGTTTGGGAATGCTATCATATTTCCGGTCTGGCGAGATTTCGAGCGCGGGCGGTTACCGTTTTAGATCCTCTGCTTGTATATCAGCTGCTCGAGGAAGACTCTTGAAACGGCTCCTTGTTGTCAATAATTGAGATTCACTGCTGTCGGGTTATGATACCGGGAAGCGGACCACGTCACATTATGGAACAAATGCGTCCTACTGGCAAAATATTCAGCTGGCCAAGTATAATCATGAATTTCAGAGACTCCGATGGGATAGGATTGGAAGTACAATGGCGTCCTCGAACTACAACACAGTTATTGCAGCAGCGAAATGGCGTGGCGCTGATCTTGATGAGCTTGAAGGTGATTTCCTCGACGAATCGCTCATGGCATCGGAGGCGTCTTCCGGAAACCTGATTCCGATCTGTATGGTGTAAGACTATTTGATATGGGTTTTTTCAGGACTGACCTCTGTAGTATTCCGAGAAAGGATAAGCATCGATTTCCTATTGGGTCCGGATCATGGTGTCGTAATTCATGAAGAGAAGGAAGATATTAAGGAGCAACTCATGAAGTGTCATCAAAAGGTATGCAAGCCATTGCCCATGTACCCCTGCGACGAATACTTCTAAGGCATCCATGACAACCCCCAATGAATGAATCGTCAGAGATTTTTTGAGTCGACCTTCCTCTCCCGACTCGGAGAAGGGTGTGATGTGAGAAAGAAGTTTCCGCTCAGCGTTCGGCGAGCTGTAAGCTGTGACGGAGCAGACCTCGGGAAAGACTCGATCAGCTCCTCGCAGCGAATGTTAGTTTGGAGCTGGCGTCAGCCTGAGATCAAGAAAACCGGGAGATTCTATCGGACAAGAAGTATAGTGGCCCTCAGATGATCGGCTATGTAGCGACCGGACAATTGACTCTCAACTTGTATGACTCATTTCAGCGACCGTCTATGAAGATCACCGTCATAAGCTCTAGTTACCCTGTGAACCTGCAACTTCTGTGCGACGAACTAGGCTATCGCGTGGTGCCAATGTTGGGAGGCCGAATCGGACGAATTCTTCCATTGCTGCTGAAACCGAAGAGCTCATGAAATGGCTTCGGAAGACAGATCTGGTCTCGGCGATTGTGTTTGATCTGATCTGATCTCAGAATCTCAATTAGATGAAAATGGACATTCTCAACTCTTGGATCTCCCCCTTTTCTTACACAACCGCTCTGGCCAGCGACCTGAAGATGACGCGAATTGATGGTGGTGAATTTTGACCGTCATAGTTCTATGTTATGCGAAAAATGAAAAAAATCAGTCCCCGCACACTTGGGCGAGAGGATGAACATGGGGGATGAGCGACGATGACTCTGCACAAAATGAAAGCCACTTTCCAGTGGGACCAAGGGAACTTCGACGCCTCAGAAGCCGCGTGTCCGTCCGCTCGAATCTCGGGGTAGAACCAGCTGTCTGCATGCTTGAAGATGAGCATTCGGACTGCTTCTTTCTTCTTTCCCAAATCGGGGTGTCCATCTACTTCAACAAGATGTTCTTCAGTGGGCTCAGAGATAGCGAGCCTGTGTGTGGAACTTGTGGACGTGTGAAGTCCGGTCATAAGAGGGCAGGTGTCATTGGCAGACCTCCCGGCCCTCCAAGGCTTTCCTGTTCTTCCGAATTGGGGAAAACGACATTGTCATGCGGACTTATGGCCTTCGGAAGTTTAGCAATGAAGTGAGAGGGAGAGTGACAAGCCTGATTCGAAACTTCATGGAGGACCTACAACGGACTCTACCTTTGAGAAACTTGATTGCTGAAACCGAAGAGCTAATGAAGTAGCTTCCAGTGAAGCATTCGATCCCGCTGATCATGTTCGATCTGATCTCAGAATCTCGATCGGGAGGAAAATTAACGTCCTATCCGAGTTGCCCCACTCCCAGTTACCCGGTCTTCAGATCTTTGACTCCGAGATCGGGCCTCTTAAATACCCTCTCTCGCGGCTGACTCCGCACGCGCCAGAGCCCCCATTGATGTCTACCGGAAGTATAGAAAGTGACTGAAAGAGATACTCTTTCATGTGCAGGAAAACTGACTGAAAGAGATATGCAGACTGGAGCATGGAAACTGACCATAGAGCTTTTTACTCATCTGATGTAGCGAGCCTGCAACCCACGCGACTCTTCGAAGTCGTGTTCGTGCGGAGAAGTACACATTGCGTGCATTTCCACAAATATTAGACCACAGATCTGACATACAAATACGGTTTGAGGATGATGGAAAGTAACGAGCGGGAACTCCGCGAGCGCAAATCCGCTCCCTGTGACATACATGATTCGAGCGAAAAATCCCGCAGAATAGTGCCTCGCTCCTGGTTCCCGAGTCCCTTTTTCGCCGCGGAATTCGTCGCTTGCAAGAATCTGTCATCGCCGATTTTTCCCTCACGAGATTCCCAGTGGGGGAAGTTCACCCGAACCCATGTTGCAGGTTTGGCTTGCCGCCATACTGTCCGTGACCGTAGGATGTGGACCCTATACAAGTCTATCTATCATCGCTCGAGCTGATTACGGAAAGATGACTCGAATCTATGAAAATGAATTTTTCATTGTCATGATTCAATGCTATGTACATATTGAATAAATTCAGTTCAGCTACCATCATCGACTCATAACCGAATCCATTCGTAGTCCTTGAGCTTTGGCAGTTTGACTTTATCGAGTTTGACGCTGTTCCGAAGCTGCTCCACTAGGTCCGTCTTGATCACATCATTTTCAGAGATCTTGGACTTTTTCGGCTTGACTCTGGCGCTTTCCGTTTCACTCCCATCCTCCGAATCCGAAGCTGGCCTGCTGTTCATGTCGCTTCCATCCATCAGCTCTGGGGAACTGAAACAGAAAAGAGGGGACAAATATTAGACTGCCTTTTCTAGGGTTCATCCGGCTTCGCCTGATGGAAGGGCGTCGGAAGAAATCAATTCAAGGTACGTACTCATCCTCGTCATCATCGCCCAAGAACGAGCTGAGGAGGCCCTCGACGAGCAGGCTCGCGGATGGCATAACGTGTGTCGGGGTTTGCAGGATCTGTTCAATGAACCGTGAGCTGTTGACGTAGCTCGTCGACCTCGCTGACTTCTGATCGGATTCTGTTCGCCGTTCTGCGAGCGAAATCAGATGCGACCCGAACGGAGTGACGAGACTGGCCACGTTCGAAGTGGAGTCAACGACGTCGTGACTCAGTTCGTCCTCGACGGATGACTCGTATTTCTTCAACACAAAGTGGAACAGTTTGTCCCGTTTTCCCATGACGAGAAGCGAGCTCGAAGACTGCCATGGCACCTCGGAACACTTCCCTCGTCGCAGCTTCTGGGGCACAAACACGCCACATCGGATTTGGTCTTCCTGTAAACGACGAGAATCAGTTGAGAATTCAGAGCTGGCCACGACGGCTCCGCCCAAGTCCGATGATAAGCTAGGAATCATGTGAGGATGTCGGACGACATCCCCGAAGTCTGCGATCGTGTGCTCATAAAGTGTAGTACCTGATTCAGAGCAATCTCCGAAACGGGGGCCTCGATCCCATGCTCGGGATGGAAAATCACAACACAACGATTGGGCTTTATCGTGATCGCCGCGATGTTCTCTGATTGAGGATCAACAATCAATTGCTTTACCACAGTAGACGATGACCAAACCCGATCGAGAGAGAAAACATCCCAAGCGGAGATGCTTCTGTGGTTGGCAGCTAGGAGGACGTTGCTGCAAGATCCTCGACAGAACTCAAGTGAAGTTACATGATGCAGTTCCCCCTGAACACAAAGTTCACCAAGATAGTTGAGGGTGTCTCCCGTCTGAATTTGCCACAGAGTGATAATGTGGCCGAACGATGCGGCGAGTATAGTGTGGTCCTCTGATAAAGCGAGGTTGTTGCAAGCATATCGACGGAAGTCGCGCTCTTCCACCGATTGCCAGAAGATTTGGTCCCCTGGAATAAGAAACAAGGCTCAAGCTACGCTTCTAAACGAGTTTCAGGGACGGTCTCGGGTCTAGAGTGACGGCGCGGAAATCTTGCACAATATCGCAGTTTTCGAGGCATTAGGCGATCGATGAATTCGAGTCAGACGCTGCTAACCTCCTTGCACAATGGTCCACAACTTGAACGACCTGTCCGCTGCCGTAACACAGAAGTAACGACCATCCGAACGCCCGAGCTTGCACGCTCGAAGCCGATGTTTCAGATGGGGCATGAGAACATTGGTGTTCACGACGAATTCGCCGGTTTCCTCATTCCATCTCCAAAACTTCAGTTTGCTCATCGATGAGAGCGTTGTCCTGAATTCAACAGTGGCGAGATGTTTTCCATCTGGTGAGAAATCCGCCAGGATAACCTCGGAGTTGATGCCTTTCATCAGCTGATACTGGAGCTTGAAATCTGTCGCGAAGTTTTCTCCGGTGACGTCGACCTGGGAATGCAAATCGTTTGAAGATCTAAGACGCTCGATGGAATTTTGCATCCCTTCTCAATCCATACGGCTTCACCCATCGTTTCTACATTCTCTCCGAGCGAAAACCCATGATTCTCAGACCTTTGACTTGGCAAGATCGATATGATCGGCTAAAAAGACAGATAGAGAGAGGGAGGAAGAGAGATAGAATGTGAACTCACCACCCGGACTTGCCGCTCGTGCTCCAGATCATAGAACTGGAGCTGTCCCGGCCTCCCTGAGACAACCAAATGTCCCCTGGCCGGATCGTAGAGCAGGCCGAGCTCTGACGGGCTGTCTCCCGAGTAACTCCGTTGAATCAAGCCCTGCAGAACCCGGTGCACCGTGTTTGGTGCCACAACAACTGTCAGCGCTGGAAAAGAACGCCTTCATGAAGGATTGACAACTTTCCGCGAGGAATGATTGAGAAGCTTCTCTGCAATGAGAGTCGACCCCGCGATTACTTACTATTATCGCAATGACTGCAAACGACATATTTCTCATTCTGGGCGACCGATACGAATTTGATCGGGAGCCCCAGTCTCGGGAGGAACTGCCGGTCTTCGCTCTCCAGATCCCACCTCACCAATACGCCCTCGGAGCCGACTGAGTAAAGGAAGTTGGAGCTCAGATGCAAATCGGCCACGGACAAGGTGTGCCAATGAAGTTTCATTCCAGTATGGTTGAAAGGGGCAGTGTGCACGTGAATCGCGCCGTCGACGTCTCCAACGGCCACTATTTCGTTGGTTGGGTGAACAGCTATGCAGGTTGGTTTCGATCGGCATCGAATTCTACGGACTCCACTAGGACTGGAGCAATGCATCAAAGCAACGTTCTCTTGTTCTGCCCAGACCATAAGGTCCGATTGCGCTGCGAAAGCGTAGAGGCTCCCATTGGTTGTGCAAGTGTTGCTGATTTCTCGAGGGTTCTCTGAAAGTTCGTCGACGTTTCGGATGTACAACGTGTTGCGAGCGACTC
This sequence comes from Neoseiulus californicus, assembly GCA_028455905.1. Lineage (NCBI taxonomy): Eukaryota > Metazoa > Arthropoda > Arachnida > Mesostigmata > Phytoseiidae > Neoseiulus > Neoseiulus californicus. The sequence continues at coordinate 21,043,211 of JAMQGS010000003.1, forward strand.
CCTCCACTTTCAGGTGAGTGACGTAAGCGACGAAAGGACTCAGCTGGGACGTCACGAAAACCTGAAATCATCGTAATGCTCCATCAGGATCGAATTCAGTAATCTGATCGTCTGCATGGACGGTCCTCGTCAACGGGTGACGGGTGTATCACCGTGATTGGTGTTTCTCATGGTCTACGAAGAGTGCAGCTAACCTGGACTTTGGTTTCTCCTTGCACAAGTCGGTGCTCCGAAATCACAGAACAATCCAGAGAGTCCCATCTGAATAAGCGCCCATCGACCGAACACGATAAACACTGAACGCGGTTCCGAGCATAAGGTGTTATAGCCACTATGAAGCTCTGATGGAACCGCAATGTCTTCAGAGGTTCTCCAGAAGCGAGAGAGAACTGCCTGATCAGGGATCCGGAGGGAACGAACAGTGTACTGGAAGAATGGCATCTGTGGTAGCGAGACTAATATCGAGGTGTCGATCGGCATTTGAAGGGAGCTCCGCGCGAGAGACTCCCGACTGTTCAGCAATGCCTTCACAACTTATTGCCGAGGTTGGAAGAGAGTTCGTCACAGTGTCCACCTTTTCTGTCTCCGCTTCATCGTAGGATATGAGAGGTTTTTTTTTTTATCACAGAGCTTACTTTGCATCGTAGGATATGAAAGGTTTTTTATCACAGAGCGCAACCCCACATCTTCCTGTGCAGACCACGTCCTCGACCTGACGCCTCTTGCTCCGGAGTTGCATAGTGCGCGGTGATAGTGCTCCTCTCCGGGCCGATGTCCAGGTTCACTACTCAGAGAAGCAATACCGAAATACTGTGCTTTTTCCGGTTAGCTACAAAGGCGCTCACCACGAGGATTTGTTTGTGTTTTGGATAATCAAGCACGTGCGCCGCGCAACATCAACAAGAGGCTGTCGTCTGCTAAGTTTATCACGAGAGAGATGCTGTGTCAGCCGACTTCGTTTCAGGCGCGAGGTCCACCTCGGCAGCTGACAGCGGAAATGCGCTTTTCTCGGTAGAGCACATGTACAACATCAAAAAAAGGATATTGCAGTCGAAACCTCGACGAACTGCGTGAGGGGGTAGAAGGATACAGCAGGAGGCAGTGTATATGTTAACGCAATCCTTATCCAGATGTGTGGCTTCCTCTTCTAGTAGAAGAGCGAGCCAAGGAGACGGAAAACGCATGGGTTTGCCATCAGCAACGATATTTTATGTCGCACGTGAAGAAGACTCGAGAGCAGCGTTCAACCGACCCGCAATATTTTTTTTTTGTCCGGAGCATGGCACCAACTCATCTCCCGCACTCCAAGAAATCAACTCGTGAGATTTTGCTGTCGAGCACATGATTAGCTGCCCCTTCCGGATAGCGGTGCTCCGCAACATTCCTTCTTTGAAGAATCTAAGGGGGGGGGGACGGTAATTGGAGGTGGCCCTCGGTTGGAAGAGTCACAGACTGCGCATAACGAGGTACATCAGGTCAATGGAAATACTTCTTCTGAGGTGTATGTCCAACGTTATTGCTGTAGCGGTTCCTCAGTGAGTCATCCGTCGACCAATGCAGTCTGAACGATTCTCTCTCCTGTGGTAGACACCAATGATATGAGAGGTGGCTTTCGGCGTGAGCTATCGGAATTGAATAAGTTCAATGAGCATCGAGCATCAGCCGGCGAGCTCTGTCCGCTCTCACGGGAGCCGACCCTAAAGTGATTCCATTTACCTACTCTCCGAAATCCTGGATTCATTCCATCTCGATTCATGATCCGATTAAGAGATTGGACAATTCGTATAGGCACCGTGGGATTCCATAGTTGCGGGGGCTGCTAAGGATGTCATTTCAATATTTGAAGCGTCGCGGGCGTCGCGACCAGAGGGTCTTTAGGCCACAGAGACCAGCTCAGGATTTAGCCGGCAACGACTATTGGGCCAGACGAGACATCTCTGCTTGAGCGACTCCGTACAGCGGTGGTGTGCTGAACAACAAACACGTGTTATAGTTGCGGCCAATTTATTGTCCGCAGATTCCCGTGCCGCACGTAACTGACGTCCTACGACTAGACATGACGAAGAAGAGGCAAGATAAGGCGTCGAAATCTCCCTCGGACATGGAAGCTCTGAAGACCGGGGTCACCTCTAACGGTGAGTTGCGCGCGGTCGCCTCATTCTCTCGATCGATGCTTCACCTCCAGCGACTAACGTGGACTGAAAACACTCGAAAGCGAGAACTCTTAGGTCGCAGCCCCGCTTGCGCGGCTCGCCGGGTAGCAACTCAACTGCAGTGCTCGATGAGCCGAATCGCGCAGGGTCGTTCGTGAGTTTCGGAGAAGGGATCACGTGTTGTGGAACGCTTCGCGCAGTGCCGAAAACCAGTATCTGGAGTGGTTCTCCCCGAGCTTCGATTGAACTCTCCACCCGATGTCATGCGTCTACGAATCTGAGGATGCGTCGAAGCTGGTCGGAATCTTCGAATTCCGTTTCCGGTACATGATTGTCGCTGTAGAGGAACCGCATCATCAGCAGCTGGATGGAAACTCGGTGATGAGTTTTCTTGTGTTCCTGACAACGACTCGTGGACTTCGACAAAGAACGAAACCAGGTTTTTGAGTCGGAGATTTTGCTATTCGTGACTTCATTCTTCCACGTTGATTGGTTGAACAGCGTCCAAAAAAAAGGCTTCGGCTCGCCATCGGAGGATGTCTCGGAGGTTATCAATTGAATAGTCAATTACATCATGATCTTTCATGACCAGGGTTGAAAACCGTGTGGGGAATACTTTCCAGGGTTTGGCGGAAACTCCGCACTCTTCGTGCTCTCAATCGGCGCCGTATGAAACTAATAATGCCGGTATATTTGAATTTCAAGCCGGTCTCTATTCCCAGCATCGTCCAGCACCGCCAACAACCGTTGGCAGTGGCGAGATGCGCGTCTGAACAAGTTCTCGCCGGACGTCGAGTTTGAACCTGAGTCTTTATGATCGACTGGACGGCATTCTTAGAACGCGTACTACTGAAGAAAAGCTTTGAACGATTGTCTCCAGCGGACCTTTGGTCACCCGAACATCTCTCTCGCTCTCTCAGATCTTCCCTGCGCGGTTCAGTCGGGGAGTTCGCGGAGATAACCTTCTTTCCCCGGCTGGCGGAGGCCTCTTCATCGGAGGTGCCCCATGCCTCGTGACAATTCGGAAGCCTTGCTCTCGCGGAATGATATTTGAACATCTTTCATAACCTCCTCCGAACAACGGTTAATCGATCGTTTTCGTCACTTCTGAACGCTCGCATTGTTCGGATGGGCTCCCTCTTTCTCGTTCACTGTCGAACCTGTGGGGACTTCGCCCGCTGAATTTCCATTTCCGCGGGAACTCCATGAGGAAACAAGACGTTAAATCGTTCAGGCTAGTGGCCTGGTATCCGAAGAACGAATCTCCATGAGATTTCAACTGAACAATTTGGTAACCCCGCGACTTTTGACCCATTCCAGTCTGAATAGAAGCCTCGGAATAGTTTGATGGTTCATAATGACTCCCGAGATAGAAAACTCACTTTCGAAAGGGGACGCGAGAGAGTGAGAAAAATAGGGATAGTAGCCTAGAGCTTCTCCAAATGTTGCTGTCAATCTCCGGTGCACTCCGTGAACATGTGCTTACAGCATGTCGATGGACGCCGTAAATCGTTTCCGTCGTTGCGCATCACTGCTCTGAGTAAATCATTAATTCTATTCCAGGTGGAACAGTCAGTGAGCAGAGCGCTGTTAACGGTCAGTCTGATGCACAGGAGCAAACGGCCCATGTCGAGCCTAGTGCAACTCCTGAGCCCACAGCGAACAATGGGCAGGACGCCGACACTGAACAAAATGGTGATGCCGACCCGAATGCGGACCTCATCGCAGAGTTGCCTTTCAACATCATTGTTGAGCTTCCGAACGAAAAGACCGTTGAGCTCAACGTATCGCCGCTGGAACTCGTTCAAGAGACCCATCAACGATTGATGGACATGCTCGAAACTTGTCACCGAACCTGTTTCCACCTGACATTCAATAATACGACACTCGACAACTTTGCCGAGTTGAAGTCTATCGAGGGCCTGAAAGACGGTAGCATCGTCAAATTGGTCGAAGGTAACTTGCAGTCCCCTTGATGATTATTCCTCTTCCAAATCAGTCGTTATCCTTCCCGGGGACGACGAGGTCGTCCGTATCATTGGACGCTCCAGGGGAAGCAGTTGTCCCCCCTCCCGCTCGTGTTCCCGAGAGGTCTAACAAATCCCCTCCGCAGAGCCCTACACGCAGCGAAAGGCGAAGATTCACTTGCGTCACATCAGAGACATGATCAACTGCTTGTCTCCAGCCGAGATATTCTCTGGCCAGGATTTCAACTCTCCATCGTTCTTGAATATACTCACCGGTGGCGACGTCACGGTCAGGGCGGCCGACGGAAATAGGGTCACTCAAATCGATGAAGATTGCACTCCACCGAACTTCATCATCCCGGGCGCAAAAGACGTCCCTCTGTCCGGGCTCTTGCTAGACTGCGAGGAACAGCACGTGAGTTCTGGCGATCCTTTCTAAAACAAAGCAACCCACACTATTTCCTGATCTTCTGTCGAAGTGTCGAGACTCCTTGTAGCACCGCGGTCGCCGGTGAGGGTCAAGATTTCAAAAAATCATTTTTGCTCTTACAGAAGAAAGCCTTGAAAGTATTGACGTTGAGCGGGTGGAACCCTCCACCGGGTCCGCGCAAGCTGCGAGGCGATCTACTCTACCTTTACGTCACGACGTTAGAGGAGAAAACCTACCACATCACAGCCTCTTCCAAAGGTTTCTTCGTTAATTGCTCCACTGAAGAAGTTTTCGACCCCAGGAAGCAAACCCAACTCGGGAAAGCTTCTCAGACCTACCATTCTCTGGTTGATTTGCTCAACAATCTCAGTTCGGGATTCAAGTGAGTTCTTCCTCCGCCACAATCAGACAACGATCTCCCCGACTCGAAACACAAGAGTACATTGTGATGACGAATGGTGGAAGGAGGTCTGATAAGTCTCCTGCTGATTTTCAGGAGGAACTTCGCTCTAATCCAGAAGTTCCGCTGTTCTCGGAACGACCTCGAACGCGTGCTGACCCCCTACCAAGTCTATTCATGGCTAACACCCACAGTCGAACACACGTTGGACGCAATACGCGCTGAAGACGCATCATCGTTCAAGCTCGGGTTCGAGGAACAGATTCCAGGACAAACCCGAGACTGGAACGACGAGTTGCAGTCCAGCAAGGAACTGCCGCGAAAGACTCTGACTGAGAGGATCCTACGAGAGCGCGCCCTTTTCAAAGTACACGGCGACTTCGTTTCAGCCGCGACCCGCGGCGCAATGGCTGTTGTCGACGGGAATGTTCTGGCCCTGAACCCTGGCGAAGATTTCCGATCACAGATGTTCATTTGGAACAATATTTTCTTTTCGATGGGCTTCGATGTCCGAGACCACTACAAAGATGTCGGCGGCGATGCTGCGGCCCATGTGGCTCTGAACAACGATTTAAAAGGCGTCCAGGCTTACTTCAGCGCCGACGTAGAGGGACTCTACACCTTGGGAACAGTCGTAATAGAATACCGGGGCTATCGGGTCATGGCTCAATCGATCATCCCTGGAATTCTCGAGAAGGAACAAGACCAGTCGGTAGTGTACGGTTCAATCGACGGCGGAAAGACCATCGTGACTCACGAAAAATACGTCGAGCTCTTGTCCTCAGCAGCGGTGTCTGTCCGGGTTCAGCCACACGAAGTCTACGATTCCAATCACGAAGCTGTCAAACTTTACTCTTCGATCGAATGCAAAGGCATCATCGGGGATGACCATCGGCATTATATTCTCGATCTGATGAGGACCTTCCCACCCGATGTGAACTATCTGAAACAGAATTTCATGGAACTACCCAACGAACTCAAAGAATTGGGTTTCCCGAAAGAGCAAAGGCACAAACTCGCTTCCTTGCGAACGGAGCTGGTGGAAAACTTCTTCGGTGAGTTGCTCGAGCTTGATTTAGTTTTGAACGAAAGGAATGAATCCCACCGTGTCTCGGGGCCGTTCCATCTCGGAGCTGTGTTCTGACTCATGAATTCTGCTTTTTTTCAGATCAAAAGTACCTCACTTTCGTGAAGAACTGCGCGGTGCAGTATCACAACTTTGAGAGAGCCGATAAAGAGGCAAAAGATATCAAAGAAATCTCCGACGGCAAGGAAGTGGAAACTACGAAAACTGCTGCTGAGAAAGCCGTTTCTGATGAGAGCAAGGCCTCTGAGGAAGAAGCCAAAGAGGGTGAACGAAAAACAGAGATTCTCAAAATCGCCACTCAAGCGGTCAACTCGCTCAAGGACGATGAGTTCTCCATTCGTTTCAATGCCGACGCCTTCCTCGACAGCGTCGAGATGGTTCCGAGCGCGACTCTGGAGAAAGAACGTCAGCTGATCGTTGAAGCTGCCGATTACCTTGTGAACACACAAATCCCGCTGCTCGTCAAAGAAGCTCGAGAGCACGGCGCTTCGATAATGGATGGGTCCACGCTTTCCGCTGCGATGCACGGCAAAGGAATAAATATCCGATACCTAGGGCTGCTGACTAAGCTGGTAGCCTCGGAGCCCCGTCTGAGCTACGTGCACTGTATATGCATTCAGGAGATTGTGTGTCGTGCGGCTAAACACATCTACGTCAGCTACATGCAATCGGTGGAGGCTCACATGATCGCGCAAGCCGTATCGCATTTCCTAAATTGTTTGTTGAGCACGAAATTGCCGGCAACTTTCTTGCCGGCTTGCGTCATCGGCGCAAACAAAGCTTCGAAGAACCGAAACCGACGCGCAAAGGGAAGTCAGTCGCCCACGTCAATGGGCTCAGGCCATGCCCCGGTTGTCCATAACACAGTGGAGTGGACCACGATCACGCCAAAAACTTTATTCGATCTTGTGAAGCGAGAAGCTCGTGAGTATTTCGACTACGACTTAGAGGGTGACTGTTTCGACGCTACCTACTTACATTACGACATCCACCGCTACGGTCTGATGAGAGGATTCTGTCTGAAGACCGGAATTCAGCTCCGCCAGAAGAACTATCATCTGCAGTCTAGTCTGAGCACTGGAGCATTCACGGAAGAAGATGTCGCGAGTCTTTTCCCAATCGTCCGTCATATGGAACCTCGTGCGAGCGATGCCTTCCGCTTCTATCTGACCGCTCAGGGCAAGATCCAACAGGGTTTTCTGAAAGACGGCTTCGAACTCATCGCTGAGTCGTTGCAGCTTATGAACCAGGTTTACGGCGCGTCTCATCCCGAAATCGTTCAGTGCATCAAACTCTTGGCCCGATTGTCGTACATTCTCAGTGATCACGAGGCTGCGCTGCAGCATCAGCAGCGCGCCGTAATCATGTCGGAGCGCGTAAACGGATTCGACAGCCCCCACACGATCCAGGAGTACGGCAGCCTCGCGCTGTACCTGTTTGCCTGCCGGCACATGTCAACGACGTTGAAAGTTCTCTACAGAATGCGATATCTCATGCTGACCGTTTGCGGTGAGAAGCACCCAGACATGGCTACTCTAGATGCGAACATCGGACTCGTGCTGTTCGCGCTCGGTCAGTACGACCTCGCCCTGAGCTACCTTGAGAGCTCGCTCCGTCTCCACATCCTTTTCCACGGCGAGAAAGCTATGAAGACTGCATTGAGTTATCACCTTGTCGCAAGGACGCAGTCGTATCTCGGAGACTTCAGAGGTGCGCTCAAAAGCGAGAAGGAAACCTACGCGATTTATAGGGGTATCCTGGGTGACCATCACGACAAAACGAAAGAAAGTGCAGAGTGCCTTCGACATCTGACGCAGCAAGCCGTTCTGCTGCAGAAACAGATCAACGAACTCAGTGATAGTGCCAATTTGCCGAAAAATGCCAACAAACTAATCCCTCCAATAAACGTGTCGCCGACCCCTCACGCGAAAGTTCTCGATTTGCTCAACATCATCAACGGAATCATCTTTGTTCAGATCAGGTAGGTGTTTCTCTTTATGCGAAGCCCTTGCGAAGAGCTGCAAGAAGGAAAAAAATATGACTTCGGCGACGCGCCAAAACTCTCTTCCCCGTGTTTCGACAACGAACGAGAGACGAAAGCGGCCAATCATGCTGAATTTGTCCGTTTTGCTTCTTTCAGTCCGGCCGAGATCGAGGCGCTGCGGGCAGAGCTGACGAAGAAAGCCGCGCAGAACGAAGAAGAGCCGCTGGACGGGAGCATGATCGAAGAGATTGTGAAGTCGAACAAGAGTGCGGACTCGAAGCACGACTCAGATGGAATTATCGGAGAGCCCATAATCGAACAAGCGGCCTGAGACTCCGCCGGTAGGAAGGAACAATGATAAAGAGCGGAAATTCATGATACATTTCATATTTTCGATCGTTGCAACACCTTCATCACTCTCGTCAGCATCGCAACAATGAATTTTGAGAGAAGCCCTATCTGACGACCATTTGGAAGCTGATCAACTCAAGGAACTAAGCATGGCTCCGAGCGGCTCTCGTCTGGTTCCCTGAGGTGTTTCTGGGAGATTGAATGTGTTCACAACTTGGTCGGACGCCGCTCGGAGTCAACTCCCCGAGATGATCAAAACCCAGAAGAGCAGAGCACAACCGTTAACTCAACTGGGAATCATGTCCGGCCGCCAGTTGTCGGGTGGGTTTGAATAATGACACCATAAGCGTTGAGAGGTGGGCGGTGATTCAGTACCTCTGGATGTAAGTTGCCTCGGTGCCTTCCTGCCCCGGTCCTGGTCCTCATCCGGGTGCCTCTTTTAGTGTGAGCTAGTTTGTCGGAACGTAGTTGAACCACGAGGACATATTCGTCCTGAATTACGAATCGTGTCAGAGGCGTTTCGTAGAAGTCAGTGCGGTACGCTCTCTGGCTATCGAGTTTTCCTCTTTGGCGACTCGTTCGATTCATACCCTCGATTCCCCTTGGCGATCCCGATGGTCTGGGAATCATCTGGAAACCATCGACGATTGGAAAGAATTCTTACGTCGCCTTATCCCGTTTTCTAAACGTTTGTGCTCACCCTGACACTTCAGTTCTTTCGAGACGAGAATTACCTTATAATGGGAATTTCTTCCCCTTCTCTTTCTTTTTTGATTTGGATGTTCTCAGTGATCACATGAGAACAAATTGTCAAGCAGGGAATTTCTAGCATTTGCCATCGTTCCGAAGATCACGGGACCGGTGGCGTCATTATTCGGTGATAGATTCGACAATATATGCAAACTTGAATGGAACCAAGTGGCTGGTGATGCGGAGAATGTTGATCACGTTTGATGAGAGACGAAATATATTCATATACAACGAAGGAATCGCATGGAAGCTATTGCAATGAACATTTACAGATAGACTTTATAGGAACGATAGAGGTTTACAATAAATTGTATTTTTTTGAATTTTTTTCCTATAAAAATAAGAAGTCTTTGTGTCCTATTGTCGAGCTGTGGGCTGGCTGGGCAGCTTCGCCGGTCAATGATGATCCAACTCGTGGAACTCTGTGCAGAACAGAGGGTTCGACTGCCGGGACCAGTAGAGAGAATCGGGGAGGGATTCAAGAGCTCAACGACGGCGAGATTCCACAGCGTCAATTGATCTGTGCATCCGGTCATCAGTCCGTGTCCGGAGTGACTTCGACTTGACAGGACGTTGCCGACAGCAACGTGAGCCAAGTACCAAGAATGTTCCAACCTCATCTCGGGCACGTTGTTGCAGACTCTGCACAGGTTTGCGTCACCGAGCATTCGAGGCAGCCACTGTCTTGCCCTTAAAAGGCGGCCAGGCAGTCCAATGGCCCTTGTGAGCATGAGAATGATATCTGCTCCTCTGCGACCTCTCCCGATACTAGCCCGCAGGTCTCTGCGCTCCTGCCTGAGTGACGTCCAACATTTTTACATCAACAGAACTCTCCAAACCGTCTAGTCTGCTCTCATGTCTAGGTCCCATGCTCCCAGGAGTTCCAGGAGCCAATCCCGATTTCAAAGAGAGGACTCGATGAAATTCCTCAAATCCTCCGCGGTCGTGGAGTTCTTGATGTGCACGAGGATCGAGACGCTTCCTCGTGACTATCAACGGCTTCCGGTTGCTCCCATTCATCTGATCCGGAGCATGGTGTCATCGGTTTCAAGTGTGCTCTTGATCGGCTCGGCCACAGCGCGAGAATGATTGATCTCGAGGCATCACATATTCCAGCTCGTCTGACTGAAATTCGGAATGCTGCCCGGATTCCCGTTATCTCGTAGGCAAAGATGATCCTCATCATCGTCTTCATCCCTCCGTGGAAAAACTTGATTCTTCTCATCTCTGAGCAGCCCTCCTTGCTGAACGAGGATAGAATCAAGCTCACTGAAGTTCGGAATCCATCCTTTCCGATCGAGAAGTACGTCGTTCTTTCTCCACAGATAGTTTTTCGCTCACTTGCCAGAACAGCCTCGTCGTCGGTGGTGGTGGTTGTTGCCTCTCGTCGTCGTCTGCTGGTATACCCCAATGCGTTCATTCAGCTGAGCTTTCCACTAAGGAGAACAGAGTCGCTACTCTTACATCAGCCCACTGTGACAAGCGGCCACACTGCACACTGAACTAGTGAGCGGCTGAGCAGCCAAGAAGATCGGCGCTTGGGCGGAATAGTGAGACGGTGATCTGAGACCGCGCAGCGAAAACGATCGGAAGAGCATACCAACAGTAGCGGACCGATCGGAATCGTCGATTATCGAACGAAGAAACGCGGGCAAGCATCCATTCGTGGCTCTGCGATTCGATTGTTGAAGGAACCATACAATTAGCTTCCTTGCCCGCTCGTCACACCAGCAGCTGATCCGAAAAGTGCTTCAGCATTCGACTCTCACCTCTCGTCAGTGGCGGCCGAAACGACGACCTGATCTCGACCCGACTCGTGCTCTCGCATCTTGTGGATTTTTGAACTCCGTTTTGCGACTGAAAATCGCCGTGAAACCACCGCGAAGTTGATTCTGTGCATTCTCCGCGAAACCGTCACCGACCGCAGGCATGTTTTCGCGCGTTACTTTCTATCCTTCGTTGGTTTACAACATCGTCATGGAGCGGATGACCTCGCGGAACTGGTACGATCGAATCGACGACATCGTAATTCTCGGCGCACTCCCGTTTCGAAGCATCACCGACGAGCTCGTCAACGGGGAGAACGTTCGGGGAGTTGTTTCGATGAACGAGGACTTCGAGCTGATGTTCTGGGTTCCCACCAAAGACGAATGGGGATCGAAAGGTGCGGAATTCCTGCAGCTATCAACTACCGATATCTTCGAAGCCCCGTCCGAAGAGAAGCTCACGCAAGGGGTCGCGTTCATCAAACAGAAATATTTGAACGGCAGTTCGGTGTATGTGCATTGCAAGGCCGGTCGAACTCGTTCGGCAACGCTGGTCGGCTGCTACCTGATGCGAAGGTACCGAATGAGCCCTGAAGACTGTGTTGAGTTAATGAGAAGCAAACGTGATCATATCCTACTTCAAAACGCTCAATGGGACGCCCTGAGAACACACTACAATAATCACGTCCAGCCGTTGATCAACCGAGATGGTCCCGCACAACCAAACACGGATTACTGGGCGCTTGAAAGATCGAATGAATAGCCTGGTAATGCATAGTTTCGTTAAATTCAGACCGCGGAAGGTAAAGTTCGTCTTTCATTTACCCGTGCTACACAAATTTATATCATCCTTGTCCACCTCATCAATCAAAGCACTCACGGTGAACTGTTCGGATTTGAAGAAGCGACGATGGCTGAGCGGAGTCGACGATGACGAATCAATATTGATGAAGCCTGATTTCAAAACGCTTCGCCTACAATTCGGGTCCCCTCACTCAACACATGGCTTTTGCCGATGAATCATTAATGGATATTTCAAGCGATAGTGGCATCCATCTACTGTTAGCGTGGAAACAAATATCATCGTCGATATCATTTGTGGGTGTGTTTATGACGACGACCTTTGTGAATTCTCAAGATCGCAGACTAGGGCTGTCGATTACATTTTCTCCCAATCTGAATATAATTGAGTAGTTCGTGTTCTATACTAAAAGTTTAATACCGATACTCCGACTAGGATCTTTGAAACTTGATGCGCACTGGCTTCTCATTCCAAAGACGGCTTTCAAGAGAATCTTGTTCTTGTTGTACATTTTTTTGAACGAGTCTTGCCGAAAAGCATGAAGACTTGACAAGAACCAGATGAATGTGCGGATTTTTTCATAGTCGCAACCCCGAATGAACTCGAACAACCAAGTCCGATTACCGCTGGTTGTTATTCTGTGTTCTGTACAAATATTTGCACCGGAACGTATGTCGGAGTGGAATCAGGTAAACTTGAGTTGAGCAGGGCTGCACTGCATCGCGAGTCGTTTGGCACTTGGTCGATGTTTTCGATTTGTGACTATCAGCTCGTTTCATTCGATTGGTGCAGCCTCGCCGAGCTTGAGTTCAAACTGGAATCCATCAAGTGCAAACACTGCCAGCTTTAATCCCTGTTTTCCCCGGTAGAACCTCGCAAATCGCCAACCGAACGTCGTGATATCAAGTGCGATAATATAGGTAGAAACCTCGAGCGAAAGCAACCACAACGTCTAACATGGGCGCCGAGATTTCTGGTGGGAACATCTAGGAATCATAGAGAGAATCTCCGTCTGATGTCTCTGGCTCATGCTGTGCTGGAACACATCCCTTCGTTAATGTACAGAACCGCATCGGAACTTTCACCATTGAATATAAAACCAAACCTCAAAGGATTAGCGATCAATAAAAAAAAATATGAATATTGTTTCAACCACACAAGTATTCTCGCCTTCTTTCTTATAATGGTATTCTCGAGCATGAAACATATTTTCCGCTGCCCGTCGGCTGGAATTTCCCAACTGGTAGTTCTCTAGAGTTCTGAAAGGTTGAAGGATTGTGAGGAGTTCGATTATTCCCAGGGAGCTATTGAATTTCTCCTCGTTTTCGAAACGTGGCCCTGTGGCGATGTATTGTCCTGTCGGTCTCACAATATTCTTCATGTCTTCCATCTGAATGATACAACGCGGGTATGTCTCGGTATATGGAGTCATTGTGTCTCTCCTCTTGCCAACAGCCGCGTCATTCACCATAACGAGTGAATTGTTTGGTCTCACTCCGCCGCTCTACCTAAGGTTGTTTGAACAGGGAAACATGTGGGACTCTTGGGAACTTCCATGTGTCAAGACTTAGATAACCACCGTGCCTCACGACGCAACCGGAAACCAAAGGTGAGATGGTTTTCTTCAAAGAAGACATCATAGTACCTCCTGTTTTGAAGTCAGCCATCATCCATACCAATCCATTGATCTGGAGGGACAGAGCGACGAAGTGATTGTTACCATGATCGAGAGCGTGCGGAGCAATCATGTTTGCTACTGAACAAAATCCTCCGAAAGAGCTGAGTCTTCCGAATGAGCTTTGTGACGAGTGTACGAATCGAATTTTTCGGTCAATTTGTGACGACGTGACTGGATGACGACTGTTTTGATCGTTTCCCCTCCAAAACAGAAACGTGTGGTTCTGAAACCACCTGTCCCAGACGATGATCAAAAAATTCTGTGTGATCACACCTGCACGGGCTAAATTTTTGCGTCTCATTCGAATAATCCGATCCCGATTCCCATCTGTCGGCTTCCTCCCAGCATTCATTGAACGCTCCGACTTCCGCTGAGAGTGATTGGACATCGGCAAACCCGAGAGACACGGCTCTCTCATCTGATTCGGCCCTTCGACTCCGAAAGTACCATCATTCTGGACTACCTCAAACCGACTTTTCATTCCCTAGAGTCTTCACCTTCGCCGTAGGTGTTACGGCACATTTCCAGTCCGCTGCCAATATCTGATCGTGAGTTGAAGTATCCATGAATACCACTCCTCATTTTCGGAAAACCAAGAGGAGAATTCACGTAAACATGCTTATGAGAATGATGCGCTTTGAAGTCGCTACCCGGGGATCAGAGACCCTTTGGTCCCGGACAGAACGACTGCAGCAGTTCTCATAGTAACAGGAGTAGACTCGAAGGCTCGTCTCTCGTCGCCTGCGCTCGAGTGGTTTCCTCGAGTCACGGAGCACAAGTCGAGGCCGAGACAGAACACGCTTCCAATGAACTGGTCTCCGTTTCCAGGTGAGTAGTCGGCGATTTTCCTCCGCAAGTGCGATTCTGGAGTCCGAGGATAAGTTTGCATCGCATTTAGGTCAAAGTTGATGCAAGAAGAAGGATGTGACATCAAAGTAGATCGTTGAATACCGTAGTTCAACGTGTCTGGCATCACGATCTTCTAGTGGAAGCGTGTTCGTGAGAGTGCGTTCACTGGCGACGAGTAGAGTCCGACAGCCGAAAAGAGGGCTTATGGGCGAAGCGTAACGCCCTCCGAATCGAGGTGGATACCGCGAGCAATAGACAGGTGCTTCTATGGGAAACTTCCATGGGAACGCTATTCTGAAGCAAACCGGAACAGAGTAGATATTGCATCGAACGGACGCGGAGGAATCTTGGTCAGTACGCTGTCGTGTTCACCTTGAGTCACGTCGAGTTGAATCACTCTCTTTCGTCAACAAACTGTTCACATGTCTCGTCTCGAGCGTTCCTTCCCGAGTATCTGAGGGTGGTTCATGTCGCTCGGGATATCAACCCGATCACCACCTTTCATTACCATTGTTTTCTTTATTTGACAACGTGGATTTGTCGAAGGGCCAATCATGGTCGTTTGATCAAGAGTCGCATTGTAATCCTCGAGATCAGTACATCCGAGAAATACGAACCTGAAAACCACGAACACGAAATGGGAGCAGTAACCAGGCTCCAGATGCGGTGGGGTATCGTTTGGAATTCGTCAACGGTTTCGACCAAGAAGAACCCCGGGGTACATTTCTTCCCGGCCGCAATCCGATCCGAAGACCGGTATCCGATGTCGAGAATGGGAATGAGAGAATGAGTTCTGCGAGCTCTGGAGCGGCCCCTAGAAAATCACGTTTCTCTTCTTAAACTTCCGCTGGATTCCGATCCAAGCATGACTACTTTAGTCTGGGATTCCTCTCACTCCTATCCGGTCACCGTTTTCGAGGGCAAGAATTCTCTAAGTGTGATCTACCTCATTGCTTTCAGTGATTGGAGTTTCGTGATTGGTATCGGTCCAGATGGTTGATCAATCTCCGTGTGAGTAGACCCCGTCGGAGAAACTCAAGCTCAATGCGCGTCGACATTGGTAACGCAAAGCCCGCAGCTAACAGCGAGCACGAACAAGTCTGACGGGCTTTATCCCTAACCGTTTCTGACCTGGAAGTTGAGTATTTGTGAGAAACTATTCTCATCATACTGCGTCCGCAATCTTCATCGCCTGGGAGCGTTCTCTATTGCCTCTCGAGGTTGTCTATTCTTCCGGAACAACCAAAGTTAATCACAAGCTGGATGGTAACTTGAGAGCTGCCAGTGCTGCAGGAATATAGCCGCATAAGGCATGATCGGTTTGTAAGATTTCGGCTCGAAGAACTTCCGTGATGGGACAGGCTCAATGGCAACGCAATTTGAATTCGATCCGGTCTGAAACGTTGTGGATGAAACTTTATCCTTGCCATCGAACCTCCGGGTGTCGTTCCGAAAGTATTATACCCGGCCGGCGACGCCGACTTGAGCAAGACAGCTCTTCCTTCAGATTTGTCCCACAATGAGGTTTCTCCAGCGAGAATGTTTGCTCTCTGACAGCTAGGAGTCTGAAATATCAGGTCATCGAGTTCTCGTCACTCACTCAGATGTATTGTTCATTTCGGCGATTTGGGCGAGATAGATTCCGCTTCGTACTTCTACGATTCTACGGCTGAGATGGCGACGCCACCTACAGCAGAAGTATCCTGCTTGATTCCACATATCTAATTGTAAGTCGCGGAACCGGCCGATTGAGACATCTCCCTTCCAGCGTAGATGAATGAATCGATGTATCGCTCCGCGCAAGTACCTCTCCTTGCAACAAAGTTCCAAGGAGGGAATCGTGGGAGTGTTCCGCTGAAGATCACGAAGGAAAACTCACGTAAGTGGCGCCTCAAGACAGCTCAGAGGTGCTAGAGAGCCGACCGCTGGCGCATCTCGGCGCTCTCATCCACGGGTCATCCCGCTCGAGCAGCATAGAAGTTAGGTCTGCATTGGGAGCTTGTGTCTATATTCTCTGTAGAATGACCACTGTCGTAGAGTCGCCCCAGAAGTTACTCATGCCATCCTCTTCCGAGGTTTTACATTATCCCCCCGTATCCACGCGTGGGCTAAAATCTCGCAACCGTGGATGGCGTCCAATCTCGATCGCTGTCGACCTTATCGAGATATCTTCGGAAACTGGGGAGGGAACTGCATCGGAACCTATACACAGCTTTTGCAATGTATTATCAAAAAATATTTGGTTTCATGACATATCAGCCCAAGCACCCTGTCATGCACTCCGGACAGTGGTTCCCTGTTTAACACGTTGGAAACGTTTCCAGTGCGGATTTTTCGATTTGCAGGATGCCAAGAATCTGACAGAGGGTACTGTTCTCTCGGGTGGTCAACGCGACTCTCGAGATGACAACGCAACTCCCGGCTCTTGATTTGGTGGGCAAATCCTTCTGGAAATATTCCAGGAGTTTCTCAGCGTCGGCTAAGAGGAACGCATGGCCAGCTTCATCCGTAAACGGTCCGATTCTCGGCGTTTCCGTGTTTGGACTGGCTGATTTTCGATCCCTGGGGCATCGTATGCTGAGAGTACGTATATCTGAAAGTCTCGGATGGACCGGCCTTGGTTCGTTCCACAGGTCGTTCATGCGGAGCATCCCGGTTCGGACCGGTGTCTGCTCAGCGCCGCCAGGGGCTGTTTTCACATATTTTTTGGGCTTAGAGGGTGCCCCTTTCGGGGCTACAAAAATTGCCATTAGGCTCATTGTAAGTGTTCCTCCGCACGGATGCGTTTAGTAAAAGGCGAAACGCATATTCGTCCTTGCGGTGAAACCTGAGCGATAAGCTGGAGGCGGTGTCTGAGATGGTTACACCTTCCCAACACACCTCGTGGCATCGGGTGGAATCGGACGTACAAGCTCAAATCCCGGGAGCAGTCTTCGACTCGCCAACGGAATCAATCGCGAAGTGAGTCGACGCTACCTGAATGTTGAATTCTATATTTGGCTTCACCGCGTGGAATCCCGACACTCCCCAGCATCGGGAAAACATGCTTGCTAGAGAGTGAAGCACAAACGGCGGGCGGCGATGGCGGATCAGCTGCTTGGGAGGAGCCCAATCAGGTGCCAGTCGTAGATTCGTCGAACTTCATTGACTTGAACTTGAATATTCCGAGTGATTATTCACAAATGATCGTAAGCTCCGAGGATGGAACGCTTTCCCCGCGACATTGCCACGACAAGCTCGTGACGAACACCAGCAGTTGCAGGAGATCATGAAAGCCGGCAAATCTTCTGGATTGGATCATGCTCACAGCTCAATTCGGATGCTGTGTACTCAAACTGAGCAAGCCGTCCGTGTTATTCGTCCATACTATCGACATTTCCCGCAATCGAATCCGTATGCTCGCCGTTATCGTTGGCGTATTCTACAATCGAGGTGCTTCGATCTCAACAGAACTCCTTCGACAGCAGCACGAAGGGCCGCTTCCAATCCATCGAAAGTCGGAGCGTCGGATCAGGTCAACGGAAAATAAGTGAATCACTCGAGAGTATGAGAATTAGCAGAGTTGATGGATTGGCGCCTTTTGGCATGCGATATGTTGGGACAGAGATACCGAGGTTGTCGCGTCGTGTGACAAGATGCTGCTGCGCGCCATATTCAAAAGCTGAAGGGTGATGTGCGGCCACCGCCGCGCCGTGAGCAAGCGATTGTCGAGGTGGCGGAGTGAACACAGACTTGGACCATTTGGTGGTCAGTGACGCGACGGGTGAAGATGATATAACAGACCTGGAAATTTCCCCAGCAAATCTAACGGACCTGGCGGGACGAGCGGGCGTGGTGGTCGGAATCATGACTCACTTGGAGATGTGGCCATCGCGTTCCCGAGTTGTTCTGCGGTGACTGAGTCTGCAGAGGATGGGTTTGAGTTAATTCGTTTGACTCAGAGAACTTGGGCCAGCGTTTCGGCGGCATTGTCCGTGTCAGCTGGGGTTCCACTCGAAGTCGAGAGATGAGAGATTGATCTCGCCCTAGAGGAACGACTGAGTGATGAGTACGGCTGTGAATTTTCCGCGGCGAAAATACGTGAAATTTGCGGAACGTCGCGGGTCTCATGGACGCTCTGTGGGCGGTGGCCCCGAAAATGCCGCGCGATTCGCGGAAAAATCCCGGCCCGCGAGAAATTCACAGCCCCAGCTATGAGTGTTTCGTTCCGAGAGCCGCGTCGCTCCGTTCGCTCCACTCTGTCCCGTGAGAGTCGTCTCGGCCGTTTTCTCGCGGCGAAGGGGGCGAACGGTATACCGTATCCTGTCAAATCCCAGGGACGAGGGGTTTCCTGAAGTCACCGTTGGATTCCTCTGATAGACTGATTGAATCCGGACGGGGAGGAGCCTTGATTTTGGGAACCGGAACTATTCCCCCAAGCTGAAGACTCCTGTAGCACAAGGAGTTCCTTGTGGTCCACAGTGAGGAATCCCGATTGCACTTGGTGTATGATTCCGTCAACCAACAACTCTGAGTATTTTGCCTCAGAGAACTTGCATCGACTGTGGAACATATAGGTACACTCTGTCTCATGATTTTTCGCACTTCCGTCCCCTGACGAGTCTTCAGAACAAAACGACGAATCTTGCTAAAACGCTAAAACTCTCCCCTCCCACGCCTTGGTGGCTGTTGATCATCGCGTTATCGCTCGGCTTCGATTGGCGCGAACCTTGGTCACCGAAGAGGACACCCGCACCCTCTCATGGCATGCTTTCGGAGTCGCCTTGAGCCTCTTCGCTTCCTCTCGGGCATCCTCGCCCATTCTGGGTGGGCCGGGGGCTCTGACAAGTCCTTGAACTCTCATGGAATGAAGCGTCGGATGATTGATATCTGGAGATCATTCGAGCCTCCTTCGCGTGGAAAACTGGTCAGAGTAAAGCAGGGGTTCTTTTAAGGTGGGACTTGGGCTACTGTTTCCCGATTACCCCCCCCGGTTTTCCCCCATTCCGCCTTTTTTTTTTTTTTTTTTTTTTTAAAAAAAATTTTTTTAAAAAAAAATTTTTTTTTTTAAAAATATTTTTTCCCCCCCCCCTTTTTCCCCCCCCCCCCCCCCCCCCCCCCCCCTTTCCCCCCCCCTCCTCTTCCTCCCCCCCCCCCCCCCCCCCCCCCCCCCCCCCCCCCCCCCCCCCCCCCCCCCCCCCCCCCCCCCCCCCCCTTTTTTTTTTTTTTCTTACAAAACCCCCCCCCCCCCCCCCCCCCCCCCCCCCCCCCCCCCCCCCCCCTTCCATGGGAACCTCCGAACTTTCAAACGCGGCCCGCTGAAGACTCCTGTGGCACAAGGAGTTCCTTGTGGTCCACAGTGAGGAATCCGAGTCGATTGCACTTGGTGTATGATTCCGTCAACCAACAACTCTAAGTATTTTGCCTCAGAGAACTTGCATCGACTGTGGAACATATACGTACGACTCTGTCTCATGACTCTTTCGCACTCCCGTCCCCTGACGAGTCTATCAGAACAAGAACGACGAATCCAGTTGCTAAAACTCCCATCGACATCGGCCTAGTTGCCCCTGTTGCGAAGCTGTTAGGAGAACGGCATGCTTTCGGAGTCGCCTTGAGCCTCTTCGCTTCCTCTCGGCTATCCTCGCCCATTCTGGGTGGGCCGGGGGCTCTGACGAGTCCTTGAACTCTCGTGGAATGAAGCGTCGGATGATTGATATCTGGAGATCATTCGAGCCGCCTTCGCGTGGAAAAATGGTCCAAAGAATGCAAGAGCTATATCTATATGCAGAGCGACACTGCGGTGGAGTCGGACGAGATATAATACTGAATGGAGTGGATTTGGTGAAACCGTGCATAATGATGAAACAACGTTGAATGAGCACTTTCACTTCCCACGTTCTCTTGCCTGTGGCGTTGAATTTGTCGGTTCGGTCGATTGGAGTTTGCCATCAGACCTGAATAAACTTCAGCACTATGTATGGACCCGCTCAAAAGTCACGGAAAAAAATCGCGGAAAAAGAGAGCGCACCAAGAGCTAGGAAACGGAGTTCACCGGAATGTTGGAATGGGAATAGAACTCGGATCATATGATGCCGGAGCATACGGGAGGGTTCAGGAATTTCCGCCACGGACTCACGTGTACCACGGCCGTCTTTTATGATAACATCGC
Organism: Neoseiulus californicus; assembly: GCA_028455905.1. NCBI lineage: Eukaryota > Metazoa > Arthropoda > Arachnida > Mesostigmata > Phytoseiidae > Neoseiulus > Neoseiulus californicus. Next base: position 21,063,579 of record JAMQGS010000003.1, read on the forward strand.
CCTAACGCAACCTTGACAGCTCATGATACCCTGACCTCTACTTTCCGATGAGGTGTTCAGGAATCGGTACGGCAGCTGACCTTCGCCGCCGTAGCGTAGAACGGAGAGGCTGTGAATGGCCAACAACCCGGTAACCCACTATGCGTTCCAGTGCTTTGCGGAGGACTCCTCGTCACAGCCTCCATCCGAGCGAGCCTTTCAAGCTTAGAACCCGATCATGGCTGTTGCCCCAGTTCTTGAGTGATCCGTGTAACATCCTCGAGTCAATGCCGGTCTGCGATAACTGGCGATAAGTGGTCAGCCAACTGATTTCCTCATGACTCGGAGGCAACGCGGAAACATTGGTTGAAAGTAAGATTCAGTCAGAATCCCATGATGACTCCTGCTGAATCACGTTTCGCGCGCGCACCCTGATGATCTAATGCATCTCAGGTTACCGCTTGTCTGAGCAACGACCTCCTTCTACGCTCCGTTTCACAAACATTGACATACAAATCAGAACCTCAATGGAATTACGACGTTATATAAAAAAACAACGAGACCCGGAAGCCTGTAATCAACTTCCCTTTCCAGTCTATTTGAGGCAGGGAGATTCGATCCTTCGAGGTCGGTCGTGCCTTGACATCAGTTCCCGAAGTTCGGGGTTCGGAGATGCACCTTCGAAATCGGGCGTTTCGGAATGGATTTCCGAAATTTGAAGCTCGGAATGTAACTTGTGGGCAGAGTCGCGGTCTGAACTTCATTAGGTTATTCTCTGTAAGGCGGCGGGCGTCGTCGCTGGCGGTAGGATGGCCTCTTCATTGTACCACATGCAAAGAACAAGTATTATACGATTTTTTCAAAGTTTTCTGACGAGAATGAATTTCACATACTATGGAGCCAGTGGCGTGCCGGGCCTCAGTGCCGCCCAGGACGGGCCTTGGGAAATCCGGAAAGTGCCGCCCCCTGGAAGCGCCTCCGACGCGGAGCGGCAACCGAGAACACGAGCCCCTATAGGGCAGGAAGCAGCGGAATGCCGCCCCTCCGGGAGTGCCGCCCGGGACGGACTCTCTCCTACTCGACTTCAGGTCGCTCAAAATGGAAAATATTGTACCCCCCGTGGCGCATTCCCGATACGGCAGCATTCGACGTAAGAATCCAGGCTGCGATCAAAACGAGGTGCCCGTGAGCGTGTCGGCCCCGGACGAGCACAGGTTTTTAGGGAGGGAACTTGCTTCCTTCACGTCAAAGCTCATACAGGAAGCTCTCTGAATTTTCGAACCGAACCACCGACGGCCTTGTGGTCGCAGCACTGAACAAACAGACTCATAAAGAGAGGTCACGTGTTAATAGATACGATTATCAATTCAAACTCGTATGTGGGACGTTCTCGCGATATGTATTGAGACGATGTCATTGTTATGGAAGTTTGCTTTCATGGATGCTCGGGATTGAAGCTCCACCGGGGGCGTTTCTCACAAAGTCGGTCAGACCAGGAGAATCCGGTCAAATTAGAATGGGACGAAGATGTTTCTTTGACGCCGAAAACCGGTGAAAATCGCAGAGTTGAACCCGCGGAGTGACATAATAACGGATGTCCCGGCTCGGCTGTTTCAGTAATGGGATCGCGGGAAGGCAGGGTCCGATGCGCGAAGAAGTGTTGGCACGAGAGAAGTCAAGCGGCAGACTATTAGTGTCAGGACATCGAAGTGTCTGGATGCACGTAACAATATGCGTTCCGCGTCGCCCGAGCGCTCTCGTCGTGCCGCCATGGAGGCGGCAAGAGCCGTCGAGTTCTTATTGGCTGCTTTGTCTCGAGCAGAATCGTTTTTTGCCGTCTACAAACAAAACACCTGTCTGTCAGACAACTCGAAAGAACCGTTTACAAAAGAGATTACCCACATACGTGTATGTTCACTAGCTGCCTCATAAGGACCGATTGTAGTCTGAGAACTTACAGCGGGCCGACCGGGAAGACAATGGAAACAGCTCCTCTCTGTTGATGAATAGTCTATATGATTGCGGGGAGTGATTGTACGGAAATCGAGGTGGGCGACAAATCGAACCGCATAGGGCGCCACCATGGCGATCGTCAACTTCCGATCTGTCAGGTCCAGGCTGTGACATATCCGGGGGATAATTTCGGGCGGCTCCAAATAGAGTATCTGAATTGAAACAACAGTCATTGACGGAAAGACTCTCTCGTGATTTTGTGCGCGATCAGGGATCCCAAAATAACTCCGGGTCTAACCGTATCATCATCCATATGAAGAGAGTGCGTGCAAGACATGCCCAGGTTCTGTTGTGTAGGAGTCGAGTCTCCAAAGGCAGTCATGTGTAAACCTCTATCTTCCTCTCTTTGGTTTCCTCTCGAGAAGAAAGACAAAACATTGAAAGCGTTTCATACTGATCACTACGCTCCATGTCGCAACGAATCAGGGCGTGTCGGTCCGTGCAATTTTGACCAGGGCGCTCGGCCAAAGGTCCCTATGAGATCGCCGTAAGCTCATTTTCTCTATCCACTTTCGAGATCGACGTCACAACCGACGAATTTTCGCTCGGACCACGGATCCGAAGGGATCATGAGGATACGCATCGCACCGATGATTGTCAAAACTCGTCACGGAATGACGCAATCGTACCTGCATGATAGGAGAGGCTATTGAAGGAAACCTTGTAAACCCACAAGAAGAGCTGCCTCCGTGTGGCTCCAAGGGCAGTTCAAACTTACGAGAAGTTATCGCCTGGAAGTGGCATCGAAACGGAAGTGTATTATCGACCACAAACAATGAGCGACGGATCAGACTCACTTGACGTCACCAACCGGATGATTCGGAAATATGTAGTACGAAATCACCGAAGATTGCCGCTAACCACTATCTCCCAGCATCGTGTGTTCAATTGAGTTCGACTCAGAATAGAAAACTCGCGAACCCCACCATTCTCGTGGTGCTGCCGGGAATTCGCAGGGGATCACCGGCATAGGGAGCTGTAAGGAGAAGCTTGGGCATGATTCTAGGATTACTGACTCCTTCGGAGCGCCGTCAAATCTCGGTTATGTTTTTCTCGGCTGACCCGCACTCCGATCCAGATGCATCCGATCGTTGCAGAGTCTCGCAGACTCCATGTTATGTCGCTCAGTGTTCGAGGTCGTCGAGGAACGATGTTGAATCACCCGTAGTTGGTAATAATCCAACTGATGACTCAGGCGCCTCCGAGTGAAACCAGGATGCTTCACCAGGGAATGGATCCGGAACGTGAACGCTCGTTACTCCGATGATAAAGATTGCGTCCAATACCGCGGGCCATAACATTCGATTATTCCGCCTAACGGAGCCATGTGCGTAACTGGTCCGCCCACCACTTTGTGCCGCATCGTGGGTCGACACCTGTTGCACGCAGCTCCTGACGTCGGAGTACGAGGCTACCAGTGCCACGCCACTTTATCGCCGCAATTCCTTCGAGTCGAAGCGATTTTCACCCATATTAGAAAGTGGCGGTACATATGTATTTCGGTCGCAGGAAAAATAACGATATTTTTTGCTGTCTGGGATCTATCTGCAGGAAGCTGCCAATAAACTTCGCAAGATTCCCGAAGCAGTCGAAAACATACTGACCGAGACTGAGAATGGGGTGAGCCATTTGGTACGCATAGATTCTACCGATGAAACCGCATTTCAGCTCGGGACTCCATAAAACGCAGCGAACGATTTCCAGAAGCGGCCAATGGAATGTTCATGAAAGGGCGAAAAAACGCATAATTGCTTTGCCATCCAGATAATGCAGGCCGAAGCGAGACCAGTAGTAGGAGCGATAAACAGGTCTACATTCATAAAGCCCTGAAAGCTGATATAAATAAACCGAAGTAGAAAAGAGAGCGAAAAGAGAGTCACGTGCGCGAAACGTGAATGGAACTTGCGTCAACGTCAGGAATGCTAAGGACAATACTTCTGGTCACAGTCGGCGTTCAAATGGAAATTTGGACCTGACGTCAAACCACGTTTCAGGTGTCTACCTTTGCTGGGCCGATGGGACAAGACTCTACCAGACTCAATATCGCAGTCTTCCTAGGAGACGGTCGACATTTCTTCTCAAGGAGGCAAGCTTGTGGAATCACAGGAAATCGGTTGCCCGATCGGAAGCCTCAAGTCAGATAGTGCGAGTCGCGGGGTCTTGGGGTGAGGGGAGGGGGGTGGGGCGGCTGAAGCCCGCGCAGCCCACCCAAGGCTAAGCCTAAGACTTGTTTCACCTCAGGCTTGATCGCTCGTTTCCATCGAGAACCCGTTCCCATGACTCGTCTTCGGCGATTCCTCATGGATGCACTTGCTCTTGAAATTATCGCTTGGAACATCGGGTCATCTTGACCCTTCTCGGGGATCGCAAACGGAAAAATAAATCCCGCAACGTGAACCCATATGTTCAATATAATAAGCTGTCGAAAGCCTAGTGGAGATTCGTGCGCCAGACAGAAAGTTTATGGAGTTTTGCAGCTGAACTTTTTCCACCTGAAACCACGTGCTTTCTCACAACGCATTTCCTCCAGTTCCGACTCACAATCAATTTCCGTAATCATAGAGTACAGCGTGGATGAGCAGAAGTTCGAGGAATATGCCTGATCTGGGCTTCTACGAAGTCGGTGCTTTCTAACTTTAGATCCATCATGGAAATCTTGCGTAGGATCTATTAATTATCCATGATTTAGGGAGCGATCAATCCCGAGATGATTGTGGCTATCGGTTGTTAGTTTCTCCCCTCGTCATCACCAGGTTGGCCATACATAGTAGAGTAGTAAAAGCCGGGATCCACCTACCCTCCTCCGGAGTTTGCGTCACCGCCTTGAAGGGAACCCTCACCCTGAGACCGCCTGCGGGTCTGTTATTGGTTAGGCTCGTGGGGCGCATCTATAAAAGTACGACGGTTTCGTGCGATCAACAAGTTGTCTCGTGCACTTTCTGCTTCCTGCATCATTCCAGGACTTCGAAGAAGGATCCTGCGGCTCCAAATTTCAGCAATGAATTCTTCGAATCTGCTGAGGACCTGCGGACTGATCGCGTTCTTCGCGGTCGTTTTCCTAGCGTGTTCTGCCGATGCCGAGCCCGCCGGAGGTCTTCAAGACCTCAGAGCTTTCTACGGCTTCCAAGCGCCGGTGAGTTTTCTCATTTTACGACAATTCGTTTGAACACTCGTAAATTCGTCGCTTCAACTTCGACATTGCGCACCACATCCTGTGGAACCTCGTATCCACAGTTTGCGGATGCGCTGGATTCGCCCTCGCTGTTAGCTTCAAGTCATGCCCATAGAAATATTAATTCGCCTACACCGGTGCCCTGTGAGTGAGCTGTCACAAACAAGGATATCCAAGTGAAGGTTATGCGGATCTACGGCGTCTCGCTTGTCTGCTGTGCTTGAAGCCGCTCTCACTTCAATGAGAAATCAAATACTGGCCACTGATCCAAGAAGTCACAGATGAGGTTGCCAGTGCTTAGTCGAAAACGTGGGGGAACACCATTCAGAGCTCACGAGATCTGCCGGAAGGGGCTGAACTTCAAGGGAGTACATTGGAGCTCGTGAGTTGTGCCCGGGGCAGTTGGGAAAAAGTCAACCCGTAATCTTTGCGTACACCTGACCCCCTATGCGAGCCCTGACGGGGCCACTTAAGTGGTTCGACAAAAGGTTGTCGTTGGCATATTGTATTCCTCTCTTGGACTCGTCCCGTGGTACGCACGGAGAAGCCGGACAACGGAAACTTGAAATGGGAGCTGTAATGAAATGTGACTTGAGAAGCGGTGAATGGCTATCTTATGGTTTTAACCGCCAGAAAAAAGGAGACAAAGCCCTCGCATTCATTCTTATCCACATTCAATTCCATTCAGAAAGCGGTGTCCAATGTCGAGAATAATGTCAAGTACGTTCGTTTCCATATGCTCTCGGAGTTCGAGGCGCTTTACGGAGGTTGGCGTTTTTGCGATTCGTTAGAATCCCAATATCTGAGCGACTCGTTCGTTTGGGATCCCGCATTGGAAGTCTGTATCGCGTTCTCCCCAATTATCGGTCTTCATTCTTGGGATTTCACGGAGCTCGGTCGATACTATCGGGTTGGATCCCAACAGTCGAGCAATCACGTTTGCAAAAGAGACTCGATCAGTAATGCTTCAATTCCCCCCGTCAACGTAGACCATTTCCGGAAAACTCAACCATGAGAGATGATACCACTCGGAGAACAAAAAACGTTTGGTTACGTCCAAGGACAAGCTCGATGGACAGAGGAGAGAAAAATCCGTTACAGACACCTCTTGCCTATTAATTAAGCTTCGTCCACACCGAACAATAGTCTACAGTGAAGACAGTGGATATCAAGAACCCTGCACTTTCGCCAAACTGTGTGGAAACAGCTGTAAGAATACCGGCAGTAATGATGGCCTTACAAAAACTACGAAAGCATTTCAAATGCCTCCACTTCTTGGTCGTGTTGCTGTAATGGGCCGCTGACAATAAGCCTTGATGATATGCAAGAGGGAGTTTCGCCCACTCCTGACAGGTCGAGCTCGGACAACATGTTCTCCGCGACTTTGTCGAGAGGCGTCAGGAAACATCGTCGTTTATCCAACGGCGAGCCCGATGTCGTTGATGAATCTTGGCTTCCCTCAAGGGATCGAGCAAAGCGACAAAATTCATGGGACAAATAGCGTCATTCCATAAGGTAAACCCTGAATGGTTTCCTTGGGCATGGCGGATGACTGCGGGGAGGTCTTTCAACGTTCATCGAAACGTAACCGAAGGAAGAAACTTAGAGTCGAGATTGACGCCCTCCCTTTGCGTTTATAGACAAAGAGGTCGGGGAGATTTTTGTGTCACGAGGTCAGAAGGTCTGAGTTGGATTGTTTGTGTGGAAAATGCCATTTGAGGTGTAATCTGCGGGAGTGAGGCGGACGGCGCAAGGATTTTGTAAAGAATCGCGCTAATAGCCCCACTCAACACTCAACAATTGTGGGAGGTTGCGGAAATCACCGCTTTGGCCCAACAGCAGAAGTTTCGGCGAGAGTCCTCATCGAACTGGCGATAAGTGTTTCCTTTCCGAACGTGCCAAATGTTCGAACGTCACTCAAGTGAGAACAAGACGGGCAGGATCGAGTGGGCGACTGACACGAAAGCTTTCGGAATACACCGTTGTACCCGAGCCTTTCTAGTTTCCCTATACTCACCTTTCTCGCCCGCTTGCTTGGCCAGTTTACGATCGAACAATGAATCAACGTAACACCCAATCTTCGGAGAGAGTTTTGTTTCCCGTAAGAACACAAAGGGGGAGTGGAGCGGCATTGCCCATTCTGTTCTGCTTCAGATGCCGATTCTGTCTAGCCCAGCTCTCGCGTTGATAACGACGGGGTCCGCCAGGACTGGCGAAGGGATATCCCGTCGCTCTTGCAGAAAGGGCTAGATGTCTCCCTCGCTATGGACGAATCTTCTTCCTGAGCTGTGCTTTGCCCATTTCCCGGCCGAACGTCGCTTGCACGTTTCATTATGAGCTGTCACAGAACTTTGATTGAAAACAAGAACAGAATGCGATCCGTACAATTGAGGTCATTGAAGCTCTGTCGAGTGGGGCAGTGAATCCCTGCGGCACACTACTTTTATATTTTTGCAGTCTTGCATCTGGAAAGCGGGAGAGGGCTTCAGGAGCCCAGGAATGATCAAGAAGTCTGAACTCGGCGATGCGATGACTATCTCAAAGTTCCTGCAATATTACTGATCAGACACCGTGTGGTTTCAATCTCCTGGCGATCAGCGTGAGTCGTTCGGTGTGATTGTGTCCAAAGAAGAAACATCGACTCGAGATTGATATCACCGGGCGTCTGCTTTTGGGCGGGCAACCTTTTGCGGTTTTCAGCTGCTCGGTAGCGTTGCATATCCAGTAGCTCCAATCCCTCAACGGAAACGGATATTGTCGTCGGCGATTCATCTGGGAGTACGCTTTGCTCGGCCTGCGCTCATTGTGTTTGTTCTGTCCCGATCCTTCCACGTGACGTCCCCGTTCTGCTGTCACGTTTCCCGCAAAGCTGGATTGCAACCACGGTTTTATAATACAATATATTTGTGAAGCGGGGTTTGTGAGGCGATCGTATGAATCGCGCGCAAACAGCTTTGTCGATGTGGGCGTTCTGGCGAACGATGACTCGATTCAAATTACTTCAAAATAGAATCATCATCGATGTCCGGGTGACGGCTTCGCTCATGTAATCAGCTGATCACGGCTTGAAATCCCTCGAGTATGTGTCCCGTAACAGGTGTACACCTCCTCCGCTCTCCCCGTAACCGTGATCCAGGAGCATCTTATCTCACCTGATGATCACTGGCCAATGCAGTTGCGGGAACTCTTGGTTGCAGAGCATTGCTGACGGAATTCCTATGACTCAACAATCAGAGAGAAGAGCGGTCGTTGTCGGAATGTCTACTGTCCCGCGTTCTCTGCGCCTGAGGATTATCACGATTTCGATGGCATGTATCCGGCAACATACATAAGCCTGATACGCGAGTTTTGTTCCTCGTTGAACAACAATGCTCTCTGACGACTTGCTCCATGACGTCGTGCACTCCTTACCCAACTGCATTACTCTCAACGAGCCATGCGAAGCACAGCGAGCGTACAAACAATCGAAGGATGCTCGAGTGTCACTGTCTACAATCAATCACCCACTTCATTGGTCCGTTTTCATGGTTTTGTCCCGGAAATCCCGCGAGGGCCTTAATCCTCATTGAGGACTGGGTAAACTCTGACGTAAGGGGAGGATGATGCATAAAGGGCAGCGTTCGTTTCTGCTGGGCCGCTCCAACAAGGTTTCCGGCGGGGAAATGCGTTGATCCAAAAGAGTGTGAGGTCTGTAAGATGTAGGTGACTGTGTTGTTGTGCGGCATGATTCGTTGTTCGAGCCGGACAAGTCTTGACAAATATTCGCCTCAAAGCTGAAGGCTCAGAATAGTTTGAATCTGATGCGGAGTGAGCTGTGCTGAGATAGGAATAGGTCCCGTATAGGCGAGCATCCGTAAGATCCGACGTAACGGAGAGAATTCGTTCGCAAGGACGGAAGCTAACAGCTACCAACATCGCCGTAATCCACACATAGAACGATAGCGTGGAAGCTGTCCACGCTCTGTTCTGGCAAGAAACTAAGCAGTAACTCCAAAGGCTGGTTTTCAATGTTCGCGAAACCGATGGCCGCACCCGCAAATCCATACCACCGGCTGAAGCTAAGGAAGCGCTATGAGACCGCCGCACCGTGGTTGACCAGCTTATGATCCATTGTTCGACGGAGCGATGCACACTGAATATGGCCCGGAGCTCCGTGGTTGATATTACTCAATTATTTGACCAAGATTTCGATGTAGAATCCGCGGTGGAAGGAAGATGTGAACTGCGTAGTTCTGCCATTCTTCCGAGCGTCGTCCGGAGCTGTTCTCGTGACTTGACCATCGTACCAGACGAGCAAACCGTGGCTGTTGGAATTTTTCGCATAGAATTCAATGCAGTCGTGGATTCAAAGTGGCAATCTGAGTGGTTTTTCCTCTCGCACGCTGAAGCACAGCCAAACCTCGTGAGGAACAGAGGATCGAGGCCGCGTCGAGGCTGGGTTAGCGGCCTGAGGAAAAAGCGGGCGAAAAGTAGTAACGCGAAAGTCGAGCTCGTTGGAGGTTTCTTCTCAGCGTGAAATCCCTGAGTAGTCAGCGCCGCCAGTTCTCACGCTGTTTGCTGTTAACCCTTTCTTTCGTAATGCGCTAGGTTTGAGTGCGAGTGAGTCCTACATATGTTCGTGCTCATAGGCTTGTATGAGATTGCCCGCAGTTCAACGACATAGAAACAGCCCTCGCAGTACCTCACCGATATGACAGAACGAGCATTCTCGTTCCACGGCTTTGGGAATGTTGACATTCACTCCAAAGACCCTGTTTCGGATCAAAACCACATTGTCCGGGAGTGTGTGTGTGTGGATTTTCCCCCCGAAGCCTTGGGAAGCTTCCGTGCTTGTGCGTTTCTGGTGACCGAAAAGCTAACCGTGTTTTTTCCTCTCATCAACAGAAAGACGAACGCATGAACAACATCATCGAAGCTCTGATTCAGGGCGGGCTTGGCCGTGGAAGGAACTCCTACGCTGAACCAATGGCTCCATCCAAACGTCAGCTCCGCTACCATCAATGTTACTTCAATCCCGTGTCGTGCTTCAGACGGAAGTAAGCTCCGAGCCCGTAGACCCGGACTGTCACAACCGACCTCGTTGTTATCCTGTCGCCCGAATCGCCCTAATCCTTCCAACGCACAGGGGAGCTATTCCAAATCGTCTCTCTGTCTCGCTCACAAGCTATAACTAACCGACGCCACGATTCCCTCAACGTACGTACGATGAGGAGCTAGAACCATCCCAGACCACCCCACAGTATCCGCTTGGATCCGCTACAATCAGGTCGAAGATTCGAGGAAGGGTCGGTTGAGGAAGAGGAAGATGAAGAACAGCATTGAGAAATAGAGAGAGATAGAGAGTGAAATGAGGAAAATTCGATTCGATACACAGAGAAATAAATAGAAAATGGCGTCCCCTCAAATGCGAAATCCCGTCACGAAATCTTCTTTTAATCCGCGAAACTATCAACTACTGTTGCGACAGAGTGCTGGGTCGGTGTTATTGACGACAAACCATACGTCACCTATGTAGAACCCTTGAGGACATCACTGAAGCAATCGATCGATGACTCGAATGACAGTCGATGACGAAATCTCGATGGAAGAACCGAGTGAAGAAAACTATGATGTTGATATAATCAAGATCGTTATTAGCGATAATATGCTGAATGAGGGGAACTTGAACTCCTCTCCTCTGCATAGATTTACTGTAGATGAGTGATACGACGAAGTCAACGGTGTCAGTATGGGTTTCCCCTGCCACCTGATCCCCTCGGCCTCTATGAACAGAGCGAGAGCAGCCGTAAACCCATCGTCTACTAAACACGCTTGTTTAATTTGTTCAGTGAGCTCCCAGCGACTTGACACAGATGAACACGTAAAGACACTCCTGCGCTTGCACGGACGGAGAATCGGTTTCATGAACACAGAGAAAACTGTAAAAGCCCATCGTTGATATGTGTGATCTCTGCGAAGAACAGCAACAATAACAACAGCAACAACAACAACAACAACAGCATCAACGCTGATGAAGACGGCGCACATCGAAACATGCCGCTCGGAAACGAAGAACTGTACAACAAAGAGCTGAAGTAGCGGTCACCGCCGCGCCGCGCCAGCAGCAGCGAAGACAGCAGCTTTCCCCAGCTCCATGAAGACATGCTGGCCATCTGCTCTCTCACAATTGCTCCTGCTTTCCATGTCGTCCTTTTTCGTGACTCAAAGCCACGTAAGATCCTCCTGAAGCCCCTGTCCTCGTTGCACGTGAGGCCACGAGAAAAGACCCATGAGAAATCATAATGTTGATACAGACGGAAATGATGACGATGCCACCACGAGACGAATTATGGATAACAGCAGGAAAAAAGTAAAAAAAATTAAATAAAACAAGTTTATCAAGTAAAAACATGCCTCCGGAAACTTATTTGGTCCCTCGAATTCCACGTTGAACCCATCGATGCCAGGCTCTAAGCTCTAAGCAAGGCATATGTTGAAACTTCCGCGACACTCAGCAATCCGGCGTGGTGAGGCGCTGAGTACGATCTCATGAGCTGGAGTCGCGTTCATCGAATTGCAAAGTTTGGAAATTTTCTGCTGATATCCGACTTGGACTCATTCGGGATGGTCGTGGAACAGCGTTATTGGATATCGACAGAGAATGTAGGTTTGGCGATAGAGATGACGATTTCAAACGACTGATGAGACGACTCTGACTGAACTCCGCCCCATGATCGTCTAGGTGTGATTCCACAAACAGAAATATTCTTTCCCGCAACCACTGTTTATTTTGTGATTGAAAATAAAATCACTCCCCCCTCGGACTTATTTTACCCAGCTTTCCTGACTTCTTTTTGAGTACCTATATGTGACTTTATTGATTTCAAGCTGGCTCTCGTGGAGGAAGCAGCCTCATTCTCCTGGGCATTGAATTTGAGATCAAAAAGTCGCCACCACGTTCCGACGTCTGCTCACATTCCTATGATTCGTCCACACGTCGAGTGCCAGAATCAAACTGTTCCGGTATCTTTCTCTCGCAGCCCTTCCCGTTTTCGACAAAGTGCAATGAGCGACTCAGACTCGACCGTAGAGGGCATGGGACTTTGTCGAGGGCTCAAGACCTTTATATGCCGCTGTGGACGCGGTCGACTGATTAGCAAAATACATTCAGGCGGGATATCTCCATAAAAATACGCCATCTTCAAGCTCGATGTGAGGCAGACTCTTTGCCATGGGGGAGTTACTTCGTCCGCTGAAGGAGCGCCCGGACTCGCTTCATTAATAAGAAATCAGCAGGGCTCACAGATGACGAATGCTTCACTCAACGAATGGTACTGAAGCGTCGGAGCATCGTTAGTTTCTCACTGTTTTCATGTAGGGCCTCGATGCATCCTCTGCTGTTCCTGGTGAGATATGCACGAGCAGAAAATACACTGTGGTTGAATTCTGATCTGGCTTGGACTTGGCGACAATGTCCCAGGGCTCGGAGAGTCAGGCACATGCCAACGTTGGGGCACTGCCTGTCGTGTCGAGTCTCTGCCAATTTGAAGTCTAGTTCCGGCTTGGTTTCGAATGTCATTCGAACAGAGACCTGGGGGCCGTGAGCCTACTAGCTCATGCAAAAGCGGATCAGAACAGAGCATTGTCCGTCAGAAGAGCCGATAGTTGACATCCGCGCCCCAGGGCTAGCGCAAACAAAACGTGAATCCACTCATGACCATGAAGAATGGCTGTACACTGGAATGCACATGAATTTGGTCGTGCATATCGATCGGTCGTGACCGACTCTCGGGAGCACGTGCGCAGCCCGAAACAAAATGTACCTATTCCGAGAGACTTCAGGTTCCCAGATACTTGGATCCGTTCCTGCTCCAGATCTTCGCCGTTTCGTTCTCCCTCGCGCCGGAATCCGACTGGAGTAAGTAACTCATGTTTCACTCGAGTCATTGGGATTCCAAGGCGCGTCGAGCCGCGGTTTCACATAGACACCTGCTTGGTTCGCTAATTATCTTCGCAAAATCAAATTCATCAATCCCTCGAGGGCGCAACCTTGCGCGGGAGCACATCTGGCAGATAGCCCAGCAAACCACCTGCATCCGAAACGAAGTTTAGAACTGGATGGGCTCACTCATCGGATTCCTGCGACCACCGCCCGTAGGCGGCAGCTGAGCAAAGGTCGATACACGAGCTCGACATTCTAGTTCTGAATATACATTAGGGTCTTTTGACGCCCCCGATCGTTCGATCTGAGATCGTATATCCATACGCCTTAACGGAAGCTTCGCGTTCTACGAATAATTTAGTAAAAGTTCCAGAATTCTCAGGCGCAGCTAGATTCCCGTAGCCTGTTCTCAGGGACTCCTAGTGGCTGTGTTGTTTGTAATGTCCCAGATCGAGAGTGAGTTCCTGAGTGAGTTTGAGCTTGTGATGCACCTCGTTCAGCCTACCCGCTCAATCCATTCGCCGACACGCGTGTTCTTCGGAGCGCGACTCTCACACAACGGATTTAAGGTTAATCAGTTTTCTGACGGGATCTGACGAACCCGAGTTCGTTTTCATCCGTTCGAAGATTCCGTGGGGACAGTTACGCTACGGGACTACATCGATGTCCCTCTTGCCTCGGGCGAACGAGGAATGGAGCTCGATTGGAGGAAGCAAATATCCCTCATAAGGCGGCGTAGAGGCCGTGACTTGGGACGCTTGCGTCAGAGCGAGACGGATTCCGCGATGAGGGCAAGACGAATTACAAATGAAATCGGACGTAAGACGGCTATGAGATGAAATGAGTCGGCCAATCTGACGGGAATTCCGACGTTTCTTTTGCACTTGTTCCGGTCGATTGAACAGATTCCAACGAATCACATGACACGCTTGTCCGCAGTCCTTTCGCCATCGTCACTGTGTCAAGAGAAGGCGCAGAAGCCAAGACAGAGCTTTCGATTAGGAACGTATCTCCGAGAGCCAGGTTCTCAGCTATCAGGAGCCAGCCTCCGAGAAATGCGCAGAAGCCGGGTACACAGAGGGCTCGATTGATTTCCTACATATTTGGAGACTAACCTAACCTGGGGACCTATCAATGCTTGACCTCTAGAGCTCGGTAAGGGAATGCCGGGCTCCGTGTCGGACTAGATGCCCCAAAAAATCGGACCTGTGTTTCGTATGTAAACAGGGCCTGCGGATAAACGGTCACTGATGAGTTGATGCGCCATGAGTCATGGGTCATGGCGCACGCCCCGGCGTCTTCAATAACGTCTTCTCGAAAATCGGAGTCCTTGCGTAAACTAGTACGGCACCGAACCAGTGGCGTACCGTGCCTGAGTGCCGCCCGGGGCGGACCTCTGAAAATTCGGGAGTGCCGCCCGGGGCGTTCCTGCCCGATTCTGACCGATATTTTCCCGAATTACGAAATCAAAGGTTTTGGATTCGCTCCTATGAGCGAGTGATACGAAGAAGGGTACCGAGAACCCAATAGGTGTAGCAAAACTGGTACGTTCACTGGAACTGATTATGGAAGGAGTTCTGATATGCGATCCTCGTGGAAGCAGAAACCGACCGTCAAGCTCCTCTATCGATTACGTCACTGCCAGAATTCACTCTTTCGGGTTGGTTTCCAACCTTCCCCAGCATTTCCACCGAAGCCGGACATTCTTCGCGCTGGCTCCGGTTCCAGGAATAGCAGATACAATTCCAAAATATACATCTGCGTGACCATGCATATATTCAACAAGCATGGCTTTCGGGAGCGCCGCTGGTTAAATCGGCCGCTGGTTAAATCGGCCGCTGGTTAAACCGCCCAGAATGAGAGCGAAGTCAAAATCGTCCCTCAGGAATCTCAAGTAACGACGGACGTATACTCTTCCAATCCGCTTGCTGCGTTCCCGAAATTTTCTATCGTCAGCCCGCGTTGGGTGGGCCGTAAACTCCGTGCGAGTCCAACATGTGATGAGATCACGATCGCTACAGAATTTCGCATGGAGCAAGTCGGAAATACTCAGACTGAGGCGGGTTACTCGGGGGGGGGGGGGGTGATGAGCGAAACGGGGATATGTCAACCAAGTCGAAGCGGTTAGACCCGAGAAATGACAAGAACCCCATGTTCCGCGTTATTCGTCGCGGAAATAATATGGAAGCCTCTGGGGCTTCGATATTATGGGCAACCTCGTTCCATAGGGAACTCATGGTGTGGTTGACATTCTGAATCCTCTTCGTAATAGACCAGCTGCTTCACCGATGACATAATCAATCCAATGGAGCCAAAACTTTTCGACCAAGTGGAAACGATCGCCGTCACTGGCGCCAATATGACCCTCAAGGGCTCACAAAGATCATCTCGTCTGATTAACCTGAAGCCTCGTCCCAGCTTTATGATAGCAATCCAAGAAGGTTGTTTGCAATCATTCCGCTGCTATGCTTGCGTCATGGATGATTTCATAATAATAATAATAATACTGAACCACGTCATCAATAAAGCTACGGCAATTCATAAAAATCAGCCGACTTTTTCTCACTCGAGAACAACGCGACGTTCCTTCTCAATCACCACAAGCGTTCTCGGTGCGACGAAGCCGTTTCGTTGAACGCGTCTCCTAACCCCATTGCACAAATTCGAACTTTTCTGGCGGCTCTAGAACCCGGCTGCACACGATTGGCAGAGAGGTTCTTTGAGACCTCACTCCTAGACGCTCACGATCACAATTAGATTCACCTAGGTGGTTGGCAACATCCCTCAGGTACCAACCATGAACAAACGGATCAGCCCCCTCGAACCCCGCTGCAAGCCGGCGTGAGAGCCCTGAGAAGTTCCCGCACTCGAAAACGAGAGTTATGCAGACATTCAAGCGGCCTGCTTCGTCTTTTCGCCAGAATGGATGGTGCGTCTTCGTCAGACAATGTCAAGGTCTGAAGCGAGACGCGCTATGTTTGGGTACGTGTAACGATCCGATTGCTCGCTCCGTGCTCCCAGCCGGGATCGCATGAACCTGAGATTGGAGTTTCGAAAAGAGAACTTTGGCGTGTAAGGTCACCGTAACCTTAGACGCTTGCTTCGTTAGCCACAGTCCAGCTCACCGGGCTGGTTTGTCTGCTTTGTTCTCAAAGAGTGTCTCGTCGATTAAACTTATGGAAATCAAAACCTCCAATGACGCGAGGCAAACAAGACTTGATTCTCAAGGGTTTCCCATGTACAGGCGCCTCCGCTATTTCCACCGCATGACATAACTTTGGAAATCTCGGCTCCTGCCCATCTCTGGACTGAAGCTAGACGAAGCAAGCAGCACATCATGCTGGGTTCGGTTGAGGCGGACCTCGGACATATTCGACTGTTCTCGCCGCTTTGCTGGATGGTCGAGCGGAAAAGAGACAATGACAGGACGATCGAAAGAATTTGCACCGCAGCACTGAGAGAAGTTTGGATTCTCCTCGAGAAGAGGAAGATATCGGCGATCCGTACATTCGTGCAAAGAAGACAGGCATAAACTCGAACCCGTGGGCGAATAGATAAGTATCTTGTATCTGAATTTGAATCATTTATTGTCCACAATCATGATTATATCTACCTAACATTTTCACACAGTTTCATAAATAGTAGAGTATAGAATATCATCTCGTTTCGGGAAAATATGAAAAATTATGCCGTTCTATTTAAAAAAAAAATTGGATTTCCCTTTCGTTAGTCTTGCGAGAGGCCATGTGAGACCGCGTTTCTAGTTATTGGAAGCGAATTTTTTTCGTCCTCGACCGTTCTTTACATAGAACGGTATTTTCTTCATTGTGCTCCACAAATTATTCAAAAGCTTTATCACAAGATTAGTGTCGACGATTCGGTTCCATGGGGATTCCTTCTCATTCTGTTCTGACTGCTCCCGTTTCTCCGGTGATCGCATCGATTCCCTCGCTGTGTTCAGCTCCTCGATTCTCTTCCTCTCGATCCGCTCCTCTCGAAACTGCTGCGTTCGATCTTCGATGTGCATTTATAAATAAATATATTTGAGCTAGGTGGAGAAGAGGCGTTCGAGGAAGGACGTGGATTCGGCCGCGGAGTTTGGCACTTCAGGGGAGCAGTCGTCCACTCGTGGTACCGTCGCGCAGTGACCATGGATCACCGATCATGAACCGTTTTCGGCGGTGTTGGTCGTCGAAGTTCTCCACGTTCCAAGACTCGGGCGGACTCCGTCACGCGGGGCAGCGGAAGATTTTGTTGCACGGTCGGCCGTTTCCCACGCTGCTTGATGCGAACAGTGCGCTTCGTGTTCTGCGAGCGAGTCGAGCCCGAGGTTTGAAACATTTTTTCGTAAAATAAATAACTAATACACTCTACGAGATAGTATCTTCTGTCATGTGTATCTCTGTTACAAGGGAACGACCACAGTTTTTACACGCGCGCAGCATCCTGACGCCGTCAGTCTGTTACAAATTTTCGGACGGTTAGCGTCAGCTGGCGGCCTCAGTCGAAACTTTGTGCTCTTAAACTCGTAACTCGCGGCAATAATTCGAACTTCATAGCTACCTAGAAATTGCTTACAGAAAGTAGATGGCAATTCGATTATTAACACATCTTCACCCTTAAAGCTTTGGCTGATGATTTGAATTCATGCTTTGTACACTCAGACACATTGTAGTGAACTAACTCACGGAACTCTTAGTTTATGAACGTTGCTTCCTGACTGTCGAGTTACTTCACACAGACCAACGGCGGCCCGACGATTCTGATCGAATCAACGGAGCCTCGAGTTCAGTCTGGAGGGTGCCTGGTAGTAATCTGGAGCTGGTTCTGCAATCGTGGGTTCAGGAGTGGTGTACAAGGGATTGGGGAACTCCGCGGGGTGTGGCAGCGGTCCAGGAGAGCGAGTTCGACGTCTGTAAGCCATCAGCCAGCAGGAGATCGCCACAGCGACGACTACGAGTGCGAGAAGTGTGGTGAGGATCAACGAAATCAGCAGACCGAGTTTCGGCAGGCACACGGTGTCGATTTCCTCGATAGCAGGTCCTTCGTTGAGCTCTTGAAGTGGCCCGATTTGGTTTTCTTTCTTCTCGAAGGTGAGGATGGCGTTCGACTGAACCTGGATTTCCTCCCGGAGCGTTCCTTCCTGGAATCCAATCGATCCTGGATTCAGGTCGGATCCACCGGCGACTTGACGTCGACGACGACGTCTTCGACCGAAAGCGTCCACGCCCTGACAGTGAACGGGTGGACAGGATCCGAAGCAGACTCTGATGCTGCACTGGAATCGGAGGTTGTTGCTCGATGGGAACTTGAAGGCGTTGAATCTGGCCATCAGAACCTTCGTTTCAGGGTCGTAACTCCAGTTGTCGAAAATTGAGGTGTCTGTGGCGCATCCGTTGTTGTCGGTGACCTCGTATTGGACTTCCTCGTCGTCTTCCATCGTTTTCGCAATACAACCTCGTGCAAATCCACCGTAGATCTCTGAAAACGCGAATCAATAATTCAATGAGTGCTGAGCACAAACCGATACAACGAAATACCTGTTCAAACATCCGGAGGCGGAAATGGAAGGGGAACATAAAGGATTCAGGATCGGAAAGGAATTTCCAGGATTTTCAAACTCACCGTGTGGTTGAACGGTGACCTTGAGCAGGAGGTCGTCTCCGATTTCGGCCTGAGACACTTCTTTTCCGTCCACAGTGCAGATCTGCATGTGACACGTTGGTGGTGGTCCGGTGTTGGAAATCGTTCCGGAAGTTGTGATCATGCTGACGTTGAAGCCAAGCGTCACGGTTCTTTCACCGGTGTTGTAGACGCATTTGATGTGATAAGCTCGTGCCCGATATGTAACAAGTTTAGGATGTTTCTGAATGACTAGAACGAACGACGCCTCGCCGTTGATATGGACCAGACCGCACGAGTTGAAGAGGACCTTGAAGTCGACTGTTTCGCGAGCGTTGCTGTTGGCAATGATTCGTCGACAGTTTTCGTCCTGACTGTGGCCTTTTACGTAGACGACTCCGTTGAAGTTGTCCAAAGATATCAGAACCTGAACGCCGTCCGCAAGACACATGACGTCCAGTCCACCTGGTGGCGTATCCTGTACAGGTGGTTCGGTTCTCGGAGGCGGCGGGACGTAGCAGCCATGGATCTTGTCGTACGGATCGCCGATGAAGTCTGGCGGACAAGTGCAAAGGGCCACGTGGTTGGTGACGGTGCAAATAGCTGAAGGCCCGCAGACGAAACACGGCGAAATGCATTGTTTGGTTCCAAAGTCGCAGATCTTGTCGTTGGGACAGTCGTCGTTACTCTTGCAGCCTTCTTCGAGCTTTTCACAGCCTCGGATGTAGGCGTCTCCAACGGTTCCCGGTGGACAGTAGCAATCGTAGCCGCCTTGAGTGTTGTTGCAGAGTGCGTTCTTGGCGCATGGGTCCGGAAGCTCGATGCATTCGTTGATGTCGACGCATCGGAAATCGGCCTGATGTCTGAATCCGCGAGGGCACACGCAGAAGCCGTCCTTCGGTCCGACGTAGATACAGTCCTCGTTTTTGTGGCAAGGATTGGTCGTGGTGCAGTTACGCGATTCCGCGATACAGAAGTCTCCACGTCGTTCGAGTTTCGGTGGACAGCCGCAGGTGCGATCGTCGAGACAGATAAGGTTTCCGGGACAGTTGTAATCGATGCCGCAAATCTCGATCTTTACACAGCGCACCAGAGGATCTCCGGTGTAGCCAGGTGGGCAGGTGCAGCTGTGTCGATGGTTTTGGACTCTGCAGATGGCGTCGATGCCGCAACGGTCTTTGAGGCATGGATCGATGCAATCGGGGATCGATCTGTCACACGCCTCGTGTTGGGGACAATCTTCGTCGATGGTGCAGCGTGGTTTGGGCGGCGCGATTCGAAGGCATTCGCCCTTGTAGGCATCGCCTTCATGGTCGGGTGGACATCCACATTCGTACGAGCCGGGCAGGTTGACGCAGTCTGCCGCTCTTCCGCACGGCGTGATCTCCACGCATTCGTTGATGTCGACGCAATCGTCATTGGGTGTGATGCGGAAACCACGGGGACAAACGCAGAAACCATCCTGACGGCCGACGTAAACGCATTCCTCGTTATGTCGATCGCAAGGGTTGGTTGTGGTGCAGTTGTGGCTTGTCCTGAAACAGTAGTCGAGTCGACGCTGGAATTCAGGAGGACAGCCACAGTAACCATCCAGACACAAGAGATTTCCAGGACATTGGAACTCGTGAGGGCATCCAATGAGTTTGTGGCAGTGGACTTTCGGGTTTCCGGTGTGGCCTGCAGGGCATTCGCACTGCGCCTTGTGGTTGGTCGCTCGGCAGCGTGCGTTGTGACCACAGGCGTCAGGTACGAGGCAGGGATCGTAGCATTTGAGAATGGAAACGTCGCAAGCCTTGTGGTCTGGACAGTCGTGATCAGTGGTGCATTCACCCTTGGGCGGTTCGCAGCCCGCATGGTAGGGTTCTCCGCTTGTTCCCGGTGGGCATACACACTCGAAGGATCCGACCTTGTTGTAGCATTGGGCGCCCGTGGCGCAGGGGAACGGCAGTTGGTCGCATTCGTTGATGTCGCGGCAGATTCCGTTCGGCATGAGGACGAAGCCTCGTGGGCAGACGCAGAATCCGTGATGAACAGGTCCGTCGTAGATGCATTCTTGGTTTTCGGTGCATGGATCGGTTGTGGTGCAGTTGTGCGAGGTGAGTATACAGAAGAAGCCTCGTTGCTGGAAGGGCCGTGGGCAGCCGCAGTACTCGCCGAGACACTGCAGATTGCCCGGACACTCGTGATGGTGTACGCAGCCTCTGGCAATGGTGCATTCAACGTGCGGGTTTCCTCGAAGTCCGCTCGGGCAGACGCACTCGGGCCGATGTTGAACTCCTCGGCACTCGGCGCCGCGTCCGCAGACTCCGGGTTTGTGACAAACATCGTAACATTGTTCGGTGATCCGATCGCATGCTTCGTATTCTTTACATTGATCATCTCTTGTGCAACCCTCAATTCTCTGCCTACAGCGCTCGTGGTAAGGGTCTCCGAGAAGTCCGCTTGGACAGGTACATTGGAAGCTACCGGGCAAGTTGTTGCAAATGGCACCGTGGCCGCAGGGACCGCGGCCGTGCAGACACTCGTTGATGTCTTTGCAGAAGCCGTCTTGGCAGACGTAGCCTTTTCCGCAGTCGAGGTCTTGGTAGCATTCCGGTTTCGGTATGAGATCGCATCTAGACAGGGGATCTCCAGTGTACCCGGGCAAGCAGTTACAGATCGCCTCGTGATTGGCAGCGTGACATTTGGTGTTGCTGCCGCAGACTCCGCCGATGAGGCAAGGGTCTTGACAAAGACGGTTGATACACGCTTTGTCGAACGAACACTGGCTATGAGTTCGGCATCCGGGTATGCATCGCGAGGCGTGACAGATTTCGCCGTATCCGCATTCTTCGTCGCGTCGGCAAAATCCGTCGGGCACCTTTTCGCATGCAACTATCGGATCTCCAGTGTAGCCAGGATCGCAGGTGCAGAGTTCGCGATGCTGTACTGCAGAGCAGAGAGCGTTTCGTCCACAAACGCCTGATCGTAGACAAGGGTTCGCGCATTGGCGGTTGATGCACTGTTCATCGATCGGACAGTTGACGTCGGTTCGACACGCGACGATACATTTGTTGAGTTCGCATATTCTTCCGTAATGACATTCTTCGTCTCGAACACACTCGGGCGGCGGTGGTAGAACTTTGACACAGTGGTGTTTTGGATCTCCGGTGAAGTCAGGTAGACAGCTGCAGATGCGGTCATGGTTCCAGGCTCGGCAAACGGCGTTGAGTCCACAAGCGCCATATTGTTTGCACGGGTCTTGACAAGAGTGACGAATGCAAGCCTGGAGGAAGCCACAGTGGTGGTCGCTTCTACATCCAGGTATACAGACGGCAGCCTCGCAGATCAGTCCGACGGCGCAGTCGCTGTCGTGCAAGCATCCTCCTGGTTCTCTGACTTCTTTGCAATCCACTTGAGGATCTCCTTGGAATCCTGGCGGGCACGAGCAGATTGCATGATGGTTCCTCGGTTGACAAAGCGCGTTGATTCCGCAGGCGTTCGGCAAGCGGCAAACGAGTTCGCATTGGCCGTTGATGCAAGCGCGATCGTCGGCGCAGTTATTGTCGTGACGGCATCCCTCTGTTGGAAAGAAGAAGAGATATGAATTCGTGTTTCGGTTGGTTCTTCACTCCCCTCGCAAGGAGGTTCCGACGAGAAGTTTGAGAGAAGGCACTCACCGATGCATCGCTGGTTCTCGCAGATGAATCCGAGAGGACATTCGACGTCTCGGGTACATTCGGGCTTGGGTTCGTCCTTCACACAGACGACGTTCGGGTTGCCTCGATGTCCAGGCAGACAGACGCAGTCCGCATGATGGTTGACAGGAGTGCAGAGAGCATTTCTTCCGCAAGCTCCGAACACAGAGCATGGGTTCTGGCAGATACCGTTAATGCAAGCTTCATCGAGACCGCATCGTTGGTCAGATCGGCAGCCAACTGAGAGGAAGAATAGAGGTATGAGACATTGACAAAGAGTAAAACAGAAAACGAACCTGAAATGGATGACGAACAAGGGGGAAATGCGGAAAATCAGCCAAAAGTTCCTCTCCGAGTACTCACAGACGCATTTGTGCGATTCACAGATGTGACGGAGCTGGCATTCAGAATCGATCTCACATTCCTTGGGCGGTTCGGGTGGAGCGAGACGGCATTCGAATCTCGGATCTCCGATGTAGCCCGGGTCGCATGAGCAGACGGGTCTGTGAGCCTCCATGACGCAGGTGGCTCCGGTGCCGCAGGTGCCGGGTAGTTTGCAGAGATTCGCGCACTTGCCTCGGTAACAAGACTCCACTGGCGAGCAGTGATCGTCGGTTCGGCATCCTTCGACGCAGTCTTTGTTGATACAGATCTGTCCGAAGGGACATTCGCGGTCGTGGTGGCATCCGACTTCGCGGACCTCGATACAATGTTCGAGCGGATCGCCTGTGAGGCCAGGAGTGCAGAGGCACACTGCCTTATGATTGGCCGCCCTGCAATCGGCGTTGACACCGCAGACGTTTTCGAAACTGCACGGGTTCTGGCATCGGTTCCTGATGCAGGCTTGATCGAACGAGCAAGCGTCATCGGTTCGACAGGCGTCGACGCAGAAACCTTTCTCGCAGATTCGTCCCAGAGGACAATCGGCATCGTGGAAGCAGAACTCCTGAGTTGGGACCGTGCATTCGAAGGCGGGATCTCCTGAAAGACCTGCAGGGCAGGTGCACACGGGTCGGTGGCTGATGGCAAGGCATTTCGCGCCTTTACCGCAGGCATGAGGTTGAGCGCAAGGGTTCTGGCACGATCTTGAGTAGCAGGCTCGATCGAACGGACAGTTCTCGTCGGTTCGGCACCCTTCGACGCAGTGTTGGCTGTCGCAAATCTTTCCGAGCATGCAGTCGGGGTCTCTCGTGCACTCAGGAGGCGGAAGACGGATCTCGGGTCTGTTACAGTAATCGTAAGGATTTCCTTCGAATCCAGACAGACAAGAACAAACCGGTCGGTGAACGACAGGACGACAGTCTGCGTTGATTCCGCAGGAGTTCTGAATCGTGCAAGGGTTCGTGCAGCGAGTGTTGATGCAGGCCTTGTCGAAAGTACAATCGGAATCTCGACGGCAACCGAGGATGCATTTCCTTCGTTCACAGATTTCGCCCGGATTGCACGCGGAGTCGTGCGAACAGCCGTCTGGAATGCAGTGGTGGTTTCGGCAGACGAAACCGATCGCGCAAGGATGATCGGTTGAGCATTCGGTACGGATTTCGTGAACGACGATCTTCGCCGAGCATTGAACGCGGGGATCTCCGACTTTCTCTTGAGGACAGGTGCACACCGCGCGGTGGTGGTGTGGTCGGCAGAGGGCGTTGATTCCGCAGGCGCCAGGCACGCTGCACGGGTTTCTGCATGAGCCTTGGATGCAGGCTTTGTCGAATGGACAGTGTTCGTCGACTCGGCAGCCGAAGATGCACCGTGTGCTGACACAGTACTTCTCCAGCCCACAGTCGCTGTCAGTGTGGCATTCGACTTGGATTTCTTTGCAGTGAACGCGAGCGTCTCCCTCGAAGTTCTGCGGACATCTGCATTCGGCTCGGTGGCCGAGGGCTTGGCATTTGGCGTTGATACCGCAGGCTCCCGGAACGCAAGGATCTTGGCAGACTCGTTCGCGGCACTCGAGGAAGAAGTCACAATCACTGTTGGAGCGGCATCCGATGACACAGCGGGTGTTCTCGCAGATTTCGCCTCGGTTGCAGTCGTTGTCCGAAGCGCAGAATTCGGCGGGCGCGCACTTTCCTCTCAAACAAACGAAACCAGGCTGGCATTCTTCGTTCACGCGACAATCCTGCGATTTCTTGCACTCGAACTGCGGGTTTCCAGTCAGTCCCGGGGGACAGAAGCAGTGGGCACGATGATGTTCTGGAAGACAGTCGGCATGAACTCCGCAGGCTCCTCGGATCGAGCACGGGTTCTGACATTGTCCGTTGTGGCAGGCTTGGTTGACGGGGCAGTTGGCGTCTCCCCGACAGCCCTCAAAGCATCGATGGTCTTCGCAGATGTGGCCCAACTGGCAGTCGGGATCTCTGTTGCATTCGACTTTGAGAACACAGCGGCCTGAGTCGCAGGAGCGTTCTCGACCGCATTCGTCCGATCGGCTACAAACGTCTGGATCGCTGATGCACTCGACGAACGGATCTCCGATGGTTTTCGGCGGACAAGTGCAAGTGAGCCGGTGGCTCTTCGTTACGCAAATGGCGTTGGCTCCGCAAGCTCCGATGAATGTGCATGGGTTCTGACACTGGCGGCTGATACAGCTTTCTTCGTCGCGGCAAGTCGCATCTGATCGGCAGCCTTCGTAACAGCGATAGTTCTGGCAGATCTTGCCGAGCGCGCACTCAGAATCGATGACACATTCGACCTTGGAGCATTCCACTTGTGGATCTCCGGTGAAGCCGGGCAGGCAGTTGCACAGAGCTCGATGATTGACGGCTTCGCATTTCGCGTGAGGTCCGCAGGCTGCGGGACTCTCGCAGGGATCCACGCATTGTCTGTTGATGCACTGTTCGCTGTTCGGGCAGTCGTAATCAGAACGGCAGCCAACTGGAAATCAAGTTCGTCGGTTCTTAAGTAAGGGACAAGCGATAGGTATGATACGATACTCCTGACTGCAACCAATGTGGCGGTACTTCACAGTAAATGGCGAAGGCCCATAAAGTAAATGGCGGACTCCGGAAACAAAATGGCGGCGGTCAAACAGAAGATGGCTAAGTTGAAACAAGAAAATGAAAGACCGAACTTACATAGACACAGCCCTTTCTCGCAGATGTGGTTCTTCGGACAAACCGAATCGGCTGTGCAGATGACTGTAAACGAGCGAAACAGAACGGAACGTAAGGGTTTCAATCGAGGATTCTTCAACATCTCGATGAACATGTATTGACATGATAAAACACAACAAAATGTGAATTGATGGACACTGGATGGATGGATGGATGGACCGGTCGGTCGTGGTCACGAATACAAAACAAGCTGAGAACGGTTCTGAGGTGATAAGGTTTTGAGAAATACTCACGGCTACAGTGTTTCTCAACGCATCGTTCGTTGTCGAAGCATTCGTTGTCACTGCTGCAGGTGACTCGGCAGATGGTGGACTCGCAGCGAGCACCAACTCCGCATTCGTCGTTGGCTCTGCAATCGATGGATGTTCGAACGCACTCGATCTCAGCTTCTCCTCGAAGTCCGCCGGGACAAGAGCACTGGGGTCGGTGGTTGGAGACAGTACAGACAGCGTTCGTGCCGCAAGCAGCTGGGCTAGCGCAAGGATCCGTGCACTGGTTCTTGATGCAAGCGAGGTTCGTTGGACAATCGGTATCGGCGCGACATCCGACTTTACAGAAATTGTGCTCGCAGATCTCCCAATCGAAACATTCTTTGTCTCGATGGCATTGAACATGGCATCGGTTGTCGACGCAGCGTTCGTTGAGAGCGCAGTCTTGATTCGTGCTGCAGGTCAAGCGGCAGTAGCCCAGGAAGCAGATGCTGCCTGGATCACAGGTTTGACTTGAGCTGCACGTGATCGCTCTGCGGACGCAGGCTACGTTCGCGTGAGGTCTTCCGATGAAATGAGCGGGGCAAGAGCAAACAGGTCGATGGTTGGCCACGCGGCACTCGGCGTTCGGACCGCAGGTCGCTTGACCCTCGCAAGGATCTCGGCATTGATTGCTGACGCAGGCCAGATGATCAGGGCACTGTTCGTTAGATCGGCAGCCAAGTTGGCAGCGATTTCCGACGCAGATCTCTCCGTCGTAGCATTCCGAGTCGGATCGGCAGAGGATGAAGCAGCTGTTGCTGAAACAGCGTTCGCCGTAGGCACAGTCAGCGTCGGTGGAGCACTCAACGCGACACCTCGTTGACACGCAGTTCTGATGATCGCCGCATTCGACCGAAGTTCGGCACGATACCGAAACTCGAACGCACGATACCAAGGCGTTTCCGGTGAATCTCGACGGGCAGGTGCACTGTGCTCGGTGTTGAATTGTTTGGCATTCGGCGTTCGTACCGCAGGCGGTCGGGTTGTCGCATGGGTTCTTGCACTGGTTCTGGACGCAGGCTTCGTCGTAGCGACAGTCGGAATCCGATCGGCAGCCGACAATGCAGTTTCTTTCGAGGCAGATCTCTTTGTCGAGACAGTCCCGGTCTTCCAGACATCCTTGGATGCAGTGACCGCGACTGCAGATTTCTCGGGTGGCGCATTCGTCTTTGGCGGCGCACGGCGTTCGGCAACGGCGTTTCTCGCACACCAAAGGTGCGGGACACGAGGTGTCGTCGTCGCAGAATGGCGGAATGCGCACACATCCCGTTGCACGATCGTAGGGTTGGCCGGTGAATCCGTGTGGGCAATAGCAGCTGGCTTTGTGGTTATCGACACGGCAGATGGCGTCCGGACCGCAGGTGTGTGGAACGCTGCAGGGCGACTTGCACATCGGCGTCGAACCGTCCCTGATGCAGGCGGCCGTTGGAGGGCAGTCGACGTCACCGTTCGGACATTCGTTCGGATGCCGACAGCCTGGAGGGCCGTTGGGGTTTCCGATGTGACGGTCGGGAGGACACTCGCAGTGAGCGCCTCCGAAACGGTTTCGACAGAGCGCGGTCTGGTGGCAGGGATTGCCTTTTCTGCAGTAGTCGATAAGCACGCAGCCGGCGACTGGATCGCCTTCGTAGCCTTCTCTACAGGTGCATGTAGCGGAATGGCGTTTCGCGAGGCAGTGAGCGTTCGCTCCGCAGCCTTGACGCATCACGCAAGGATCAACGCATTTGTTCTCATGGCAAATCTGGTCGTCTCGACAATCTTCATGTTGGAAGCATTCGGCCTTTTTGCATCCGATTCGTGCGTCGAGCGGATCTCCGATGAAGCCTTCGCGACATTTGCAGATGGCGCTGTGTTTGTTGGGAATGCAGAGAGCGTTACGACCGCAGAGGGTGTTTTCGCAAGGATCGAGGCAGCTGTCGTAACCGCGATGAGAAGAGCGACAGATCCTGCTTTCTCCGCATTCACCGTCGTGGAAACAGCGGTCGGCAGGCTCGCAGTTACCAAGAACGCAGCGGAAGCCTTCGGGACAGTCGGTGTTTGAGCGGCAAACCTCTCGGCAGCGTCCGTCCTCGCAGATTTCGTTACTTCCGCACTCTCGGTTAGCTTTGCAGTAAAGTCTGCACAGACCATGGTAGCAGAACTCTCCGATTGGACAGTTGTCATCGTGGTCGCAGGGTATGTCTTTGATACAACCCGTGCTAGGGTTTCCTCTGAAGCCGTCCTTGCACCGACAAACGGCGGTGTGCGACTTCGATTCGCAGATTGTGTTGATTCCGCAGTTTCCGTTGCTTCGGCAAGCGTCCACGCATTTGTTGAGAGCGCAGATTTCGGTGTCGCGGCAGTCTCCGTCAGCAATGCATTCGACGACGTCGCATCGGGTCTTCGGGTTCCCGGTGAAGCCAGGCGCGCAGGTGCACACCGGCTGGTGGTTGATGCAGGTGCACCTCGAGTTCCCTCCGCAGGTGTTGGGAACTTCACATGGATCTTTGCAGTAGGGCGTTCCCTTGACGTCGAGGCACGCGGACGATGAAGGACAGTCACTGTTGCCGTTGTAGCAGATGTTCTGATCGTGACAGCCCGGCTGTCCAGCTTTGGCGAACGGGTCTCCGACGAGATGGGGCGGGCATCTGCAGGTGTAGCCTCCCTCGATGTTGTCGCAGAGTGCCGTGTAATGGCACGGATGGCTTGCGCATTCATCCACGTCAACGCAGAGAAGTGAACCCTGGTTTTCAAAACCTCGGTCGCATTCGCAAGACGCTACACGATTTCGCACAACGCACGTACCGTGAGCTCCGCAGTTTACGTTGTCACAAGGACTCTGGCAAACAAAGTTGATACAGTGCTCAGACAGATGGCAATCGGTGTCGGCGAGACAATCCACAGCGATACAGCCACGGTTTCTGTCGTAAGGATCTCCGGTGAAGAGCCCGGTTTTGGGGCAGTTGCATTGACGGCGGTGGTTGATGACGGAGCAAATGGCGTATGGTCCACAGGGGTCGTTTGCACAGGGATCGATGCATCGAGTGATGCCGGTCCGATCGCACGCCGCGTGTTGTGGACAGTCGACATCTCCTCGGGGACACTCTCCTGGGTTCGAGCACTTGATGAATCCATCTCCGATAAATCCGTCGGGACATCTACAAGAGAAGCTGCCGAGGGAATTCTGGCAAATCGCGCTCTTATGGCAAGGATGACCGAGACACTCGTCGATGTCCTCGCATCCGTACGGTGTCTCCTTGAAGCCGGGCTTACAGTGGCAGTTGTTGAGTGAGCAGACTTGGTGGACCTGACAATCGTTGTCGGTTCGACATCCGAACTGACAGTGGCCATGGATACAGAGTTCTCCAGCGGGACATTCGCTGTCGCCGGCACATGACGACATGCAAAAGTCTCGTACGCAAGCTTCGCCAACGATACAGCCGCTGCAGGTGGCACGACAGCGATTCTCGAAGCAAGACAAACCGCTAGGACAGTCGCCTCTACCACGTCCAGTGCAGGTGAGCACGGCCCTCGTGCAACCGATCTGCGGTGTGGGGTTACCGACGAGGCCGTCACCGCACGAGCAGTAGGCCTCGTGGTTCCGGACTGTGCAGATGGCGTTGGGGCCGCACAGGCCTTTGATGAGGCACGGGTTTTGGCAACGGTTCTGGCTGCAGGTCTCCTCAGAGGAACAATCGGAGTTCGATCGACATCCGATCTGGCAGTATCCGCTGGTTGAGCAGGCTTCTTTGGGCGGGCAATCGCTGTTCGAGTAGCACATGTGGACGCACCTCGAACCAACGCATTTCTCTCCGACGGCGCAATCGCTTTCACGACTGCACGCGAGTCGGCACTGTGCGTCGATGCAGACGTATCCATGGGCGCAATCTGAGTCGTGGAAGCATCCGAACGATTCACGGACGCAGCCCGCGGCGGGGTCTCCACGGAAATAGCTCAAGCACTCGCAGATGGCTCCGTGTTTGTTGTCTGGTCGACACTGGGTATTGGGTCCGCATGAGAAATGATCGCAAGGATTCTGACACATCGGAGAGTTCTTGTGGTCTGGGTAACAGGCGAGGTGGCCGGGACAGTCGCCGTTTCCATTGGGACAGGAATTGGGATGTCGGCAACCCTGGCGGTAGGGGTCTCCGATGAAACCGTTCTGGCAGACGCATTCGTAGCCGCCGGGAGTGTCGATGCACTTGGCCGAAGTATGGCAAGGGTTTGAGTTGCAGAAGTGAATCTCCTCGCAGCGGACCAGAGGATCGCCTGTGTATCCCGGTCGGCAGTGGCAGATTCGTTGGTGGTTTTGAGCGACGCAGGCGGCGTTGATTCCACAACCGTCGACGCATGGATCTTCACAGTAGAAAGTCGGGAAACAAGCTTTCTTCGGATGACAGTCTTCGTCCTTGAGACATTCGACCTGGCGACAACCGTCTCGTTGGTCGTACGGGTCGCCGATGTAGTTTCCGTGAGGACAAGCGCACTTCGGCAGATGGTTGTCGACAACGCAGATCGCTCGCGGGCCGCATTTCAGGAAGCGACAGCCGTCCTGACAACGTCGTTCTCCGTAGTGTTCGTCGAACTGGCAGACTTGCGTTGGCAGGGCGCAGTCGGAATGGGCGATGCACTCGGGCTCCGGAAGCGTTCGGCAGCCGTCTCTGCTGTTCGGGTCTCCGGTGTATCCCTCTCGGCATTTACAACGTCCCATGTGATTTAGGGGAATACAATCGGCGTCAGGCGTGCAACTGAAGCTGATGCATACCTCTGCGCAGCGGAACACGCCGAGTGAATTGGGAATACACTGGGCGGTACTGGGGCACATGGTATGATTCCTGCATTCGTCTATAGCACGGGGGACGCATGCGAAGAGGTTACCGGGGTCGCGAACATGGCTCTCGATGCACTCGCAGTGGTAATTGTGCTCTCCGGGGATGCATCTGGTGTTGTAACCGCATTTGTTGTATCGGCAAGCGTTGACGCACCGACGTTCGCCCGTGTTGTCCGCACGGCACACGTCATGGATGTTCGGACAGTCGAAATCAACTTGACATTCGTCTTTTCGCCGGCAACCGTTGATCGGATTATCGGGGTCGCCCCTGAATCCTTCGAGACAGTTGCATTGGGCACGGTGATTGAATCCGTGACAAACGGAATTCGGACCGCATTGTTTGCGGTCGCAAGCTTGAACGCATCGGTTGCCTCGAATACAGACTTCGCTTTGAGCGCAGTCTTCGTCCACTTGGCAACCTTCGACGACCGGAGCGAGGATCTTGCAACCGATTCCGGGGTTGTACGGATCGCCTTCGAAACCGGGTTCACAGCTGCAGTGGGCTTTGTGGCGGATTCCGACGCAAATCGCGTGAGGTCCGCATTTCTCGTAGACGCACACCGGAACGCATTTCCGACAGTCGTTCAGGTCCGGTCGACAGATGAGATCATCGGCGCAGTCGGTATCTCGGTCACATTCGTTGGGATCTGCGTTTCGAGCGGAGAGAAGGGAACACGTTAGATTTAACTTGAGGTGTCACAAGATCTACCACTAATGTTTCGCGCTCGACGGGCGGAAATCATTCAGACACGACATTTGTATGTCCTAAAAGTGAAAGATGAGTGGGGAACATTCAATCATGTGTTTGGTCATTATGCAGCATCAATGTCCCTTGCACTCAAAGGCACTTGAGACATGTTGTAAGCCGTGCTTAACGAGCAACACTAATTTCTCGGACCAAGCTCGTTTCAGCCCTTCCCGCAATGAAACATCGAAAGGGCGAAATCAAAGGATTCATTAGGATTGAATACCAAATGAAGCGAGCCAAAACGCTCGTTCGCGACGACAACCACGGTCGCCTTTGAGAGCAGAAAACCGCACGGGAACGTTGCCCTGTGACAAATTAACAATGCAGTGAAATTCCGTTACGAAGCGACACAGGGGACGAAGGAAACTCGTTCATTGTAACGGGAATTTGCCAGAAACAACGTTCCTCGACATAACCAACTCCAGAAGGCCGGCAGAACGAGCTACTGGAGATATTATATTGTTCTAACCGAAAGTTACTCTGAGACAGTAGTCCTAGGAATGAGACGGTCGGAGTCGGAAACTTACTTCGGCAGCCACGAACGAGAGGATCGCCGATGAGTCCAGGTCGGCATTCACAAGTTGGTCTGTGGTTGATAGCCACGCAGCTGGCGCCCTCTGCGCACTGGTAGCCATCGCAAGCGTCTGAAACATTGGGATAGATTGAATATGAGTATCTGGTACGGCCTGCTCCATGATTTCTCGCAACTCTCCCCGCAGCGTTGGCTTTAGCTTTCAGAGAGTGGTTGATACATTAAGGGAACGTTCATGATAAGGGCGAAGTAACAAATCAACCCGAGAATCTGTCATCGTGCCCCGCTAACGCTGTAGCACAACCTCGTGTATGGAACTGGTAGGCAGATCGCACGAAAGGGAAACTTTCAACGCTATGCAGCAGAGAATGCGACTCCAGCAGATGTACGAGTAATGCATTTCGAGACATTTTCGGTGTGAGAACTTTCTCTGCCTATCGGATTTGATCGATGGCTGAATTGAAGCGATACGATTCACCAAAGCTGATCAATCCTCATCCCTATCTACCTCAGAACAACTTAGGAGGAGGAACTCACCGAAACAGTCGTTTTTGCCATCGTGACCTTTCTTGCAAGTGGCGATAGAAGGACACTCATGATCGGTGTAACAGCGTTCAGGTATAGCTGTAATTCAACAGAATCGCTGAGCTTGGGGGCAAAACTAATAGCGTATGCATTAGCGGAACGTCCACACAGTGGTGGCTCCGAGCGGCGGCGAATCATCCTCGAGTACGTATCACTTACGTGTACATCCTGTGTCTCGGTTGTACGGGTCTCCGATGAAACTTTCGTGACATCTGCATTCTACGATGTGGTTATCTGTCCTGCAGTTCGTGTTCTGTCCGCAAAGTACAGTTGAGCACCCGATCAGACAAGCCTTGATGCCTGTTGAATCCACGCTGCAGATCTCGTCGTTCCGACAGTCGCTGTTCGTTCGGCATTTCGGAGACGCTGGAAAGATAGGAGAGCACTTTGAGTATCTTTTCCAGCGTCAACCTGTTTCAGAATCTTAACACAAAATCCTCGACAACGACTTGCGAATCTAAACGTTACTCTCCGAAAGTTTCTCAAATGATGGAAGAGTAAGCTACTCACGAATGCAACCCTCTCGGATGTCGTCGGGGATCCCTTCGAAACCAGGTCGACAAGAGCAAATGGCTCGATGACCGTTGCCGGAGCAGTCCGCGTTTGGACCGCATCTCTTGTCCAGGCAGACGTCGGTACAATTTCGAATTCCTACCCTGGTCAGCGTACACGCGTCAGGGTCGTTGCAGTCAGAATCTTGGCTGCACAGATGTCGTTGACAACCTCTGATGGTGTCAGTGGGATTTCCGGCGAAACCAGGAAGGCACTCGCAGAAAGCTTGGTGTGATTCAGCAAAACAGTTGGCGTTGAGTCCACAACGCTTCTCTCCGCAGACGTCGACACAGTCCCGGATGCCGGTTGGTGTGACCTTGCACGCTTGGAACGGCTTGCAGTCGATGTTCGTGTTACAGGTATCCAAGCGGATTTCTTGGCATCCGATGGAAAATTCAGCTGGGTTCCCAGCGAAACCTTCCCGGCAAACGCACTCCGGTCGGTGGTCTCGTCCGACGCAGTGCGCGTGAGGCCCACAGCGGGTTTTGATGCACGTGTCGGTGCAGTTCCTGATGCCCTGAGAGTTGGGGAGGCATCTTTCAAACTCGGGACAATCCGCATCTTGGAAGCAGTTGTCCAGGATTGGTTGGCAGCCTCTGTTCTGATCGTTGGGGTTGCCGAAGAACGATTCTCGACACACGCAGGTAGCGCGATGGTTGACGGCATGACATTTCGCATTCGGTGCGCATTGTTGGGAGAGACAAACATCAACACACTTGTTTCCTTCGGGCTGGTGCCTGCACACTTCATGAATGAGACAATCTCCATCGACCTGACAATCATCCGGAACTGCAGAAACGAGAAGAAACAAATTAACCGGCGACCCGTATCTCAGCTCCGTGAATGTACCCCAACCTTTGTCGGATTCGGATGTTAAGTCCATTCCACTTGGATTCAAATTCCACAACGAGCGACTTACCATGGCATCCGATTCCATCGAAGACGAACCCAGGCAGACATTCGCAGACAGCCTTGTGAGTTTCTCCGAGGCAGTTGGCGTTGGGCCCGCACAGTTTGTCCTCACAAACGTCGCGACACTGCTTGACGCCCTTTGTGCCGAGTTTGCATTCGTGATCTTCGCGACACCCATCGTCATCGTGGCACTCGTCCTGTGCTTTGGCTGCGCATCCGCGGATAAGGTCATTGGCATCGCCAGCGGATCCCGGACGACACACACAGGTAGCTCGGTTGTTCTGAGACTCGCATACCGCATTCGGTCCGCATTGAATGTTTGCGCACACAGCTATAATCGATGAAAGTACAATTAAGATCGTCCCTAACCTCCGTCAAGTTTCTCATGTCTAATGGTAAGACGCGCCTCAGGTCTTGATTTCATTCGTGCCAATCGAGGTGGATTCAAAAGGAAAAGGAGGGTTCGGCATATCCAAACGCGAGGAGAAGTACACGTACATCTTTGCGGCGAGCACCCGACCCGCTGATCTTCTGGGTGTCCAGAATATCCTTCTTCGCATTTGCAGAGAGCATGGTCATTTTCCACGAGGCAGTGGGCGTGAGGTCCGCACTGTCTGGTGTCGCAAGGCCCTAGGATTGAACCAAACACGTTATCAGTGGACGTCTGAGCGACACAGATCGATTCCGTTTTTGAAGAGGCTGACGACTAGATGGATGCAAGAGGAGGGAAAAAGGGAACGATGGAGATGGTATGACAAAGGTAGGGAGCGAAAAACCCTGTTGAACTTACGGATGCATCTACGGCGAATGCAGAGTTCGTTCTGTCCACATTGATCGTGGGCTTCGCAATCATCCGACTGGACTGGTGGAGCGGCTGCAGGTTGCTCGGTAGTGGCTGGCGATTGTGCAGGTGTTGAGGTCGGGGCGGCCGCGCCTCCACCTCCTCCACCGGGGAAGAGACCAGGCAGGAGTGGTAACGACGGGAACGCGGGAAGTTGAGGAATCTGCGGCAGCTGAGGCAGCTGAGGTCGATTCCCACCGAGCCCTGGTGAGTTACCACCCAAGCCTGGTATCTGTGGCAGGCTGCCACCGAGCCCGGGGATTTGGGGGAAGTTGCCACCGAGACCGGGCACCTGAGGGAAGTTGCCGCCGATACTTGGCGCTTGAGGGAAGCTGCCTCCGATACTTGGCGCCTGAGGGAAGCTGCCTCCGATACTTGGCGCCTGAGGGAAGCTGCCTCCGATACTTGGCGCCTGAGGGAAACTGCCTCCGATACTTGGCCCCTGAGGGAAACTGCCTCCGATACTTGGCCCCTGAGGTAGACTACCGCCGATCGGAGGTTGCAGCACCGAAGGTATCTGAGGTAACGTCGGTGCTTGAGCAGGTGGAGAGAAACTGCCAGAGATTCCTGGCAAGCCGGCGATGCCTCCGATTCCAGGTGGACTGTTGGCAGTCAAGATAGCCGCTGCAATGGAGGATGAGTCAGTCAGAACGTCACAATATGATCGCTCTCATTAAAATACGAAAGGTCGAAGAACTTTGTGGGCGGCAGAGTCGTCAACCTCGGCATCTTCTTACGGTGTCTGGAGTGTGTCCGGAGACGAGTGAATAATCAGACCGATGAACCCGTTCTGGGCGATCTCTCCCAAAAATCCCAAAAAAGCCAACGTCTCGCCAATCGAGAGCTGACCGTGGATTAAGTTCAGCCTTGATTCAGTAACCGGAATTTCTGTGTCGGATGCTGACTCAGACCGCACCCAAACCGTATAGACGACCTCATTGAAGATTCGTTCAAGTACAAAGACTCCCAGATCAGATTATCCACGGGGAATGATCCTTCACCGGAGCAATTGGATGAACTGAGGCCTGTTTGATTCTTCGACCGGAACGGAGACGACTCTGCCCAGACGCGGGCGAACTTCGAGAGAGGAATTCGCAAGTCTCTTGACAAAATGACACAAGTATACTCACTGCAGGCGAACAATGGGTTTCCAACGTATCCTGCGGGGCACACACATTTGAATGATCCGAAAGTGTTCACGCACTTGGCTCCGGTGCCACACACGCTTAGAGAACCTCCGAGACACTCGTTGATGTCTGTACAGGCAGTGTAAGGGTTGCCCTGCAGTCCGGCTGGGCATCGGCAGTCGAGAGCTCCAAGCTCGGAACAGATAGCGTTCGTTCCACACAGTCTTGAAGAACATCTCGTGTTTCCTTGGGAGCATCCACTGTACGGGTTTCCGGAGAGACCGGGATTGCAGACGCAGTAGTTTGGCACGCCGTAGACGCAATGCGCCCCGATTCCGCAGCGCGGATTACATATTGGAGGCAGTGCAGGTGGCACGCACATGACTTCAGCGTTACCGATGAAGTAGGGAAGGCAGCCACAGAGTCCGGTGATTCGGTCGCATCGAGCGTTCAAGCCGCAGCGAATGTTTCGGCATCGATCGATGCACCAACCGTCGTGGCACTCCTGACCATCAGGACAGGGTCTGTTCGGCGTGCACTCGTGTTCAGGACTGCATTCGCCTCCTTCCCAGGGATTTCCATGGTATCCTTCGTAGCACTTGCAGACTCCTTCGTTGTGTTGATTCACGATGCATTGAGCGTTCACGCCGCACCATACGTCGGCGCATGGAGATCTGCATCCCACTTCTTTGTTGTAAGCGTCGCCTGAAATTTTCGAATTTCGACGTTAATAGGGAGGTTTCGTCGCGCTATAATCTTTAGAGCTAGACTTTTATGAGAACTACACCTTCAACTCTCTATTTCATGAAGACTTGAGACCCGTAGAAAGCGGGAATGACTTTTCCTCTAGAAGTCTCGACACTCATGTGGGTTGGTCAATTCGAGTCTCGATCAAGATCAACTTTCATCCCATTCTCCAATTTCTCTCATCACCAGAATAGATCTCGTTGTCGCGGGAACGTAGAATCTCAGTCGCGAGAACTTCACTTTGGATTGATTTCATATCGAAAAGTGAACAAATATTGCATCTAGTTCACATACTGCTCGAGACGAACTCTCGAACTTGTCGACTTGAACTCTAAAAGTTTCGGTCGATAATGACCCGAGCTCGGCTTTCACTGTCCATAACAGAGGCCTACAGCGTATGGTAGTTCCATCACCTGCAGGGAATATTCTCAAACTTCGTAGGAAATCGTTGTTCAAAAGGCTGTTCGCTTTCATTCTGTCTCGCAGCCATAACGGCTGATGAGGCGAGTTCCGGGGCGTGCGTACATACGTATGAACATGCAAGGCTACGTATATGTACATATGTCCATGCTGTATGCCGGTGGCGCTGAGTAGTTTGACTAGCTTTAAAATTACGAAGAAGCCCGCTGTGAGTAAGTGAAGTCCCCTGCTTCCAAGACGGCAGGCAAGCGACTGGTCGGGCGCGCGGGTGGACATTCAGGTCGGCGGTACAACGAAAACTGCACTCTCGACATAAACTTCAACGGCGAGCCACCCACTGCGTTCAACCTTAACAACATGCCTTCCAAGGTTTCAGAGTCGACTTGGGAAATGTTCAATTTCGACCGAGCCGCGGTCCGAAATGGTCAAATGGCTCTCAGTACGACGGGTGCAAGTACGACGCACTGAGGACTGTTTTTCTGAGTGGGAGACACCCGCGAACAAGGACACATACTACCGACGACGAGACGCTAACAAGTGGGGTCGTCAGGGGAGGCGACGCGACGGAACTCTACCGTTCGCTCAAAACCAGCAAGCAATTCCTTTCCACCCCGCGGAGCTACGACTCATTCCGTTCCGATCGACCCCGTTCGAATCGGACGTCTCGTGTAATTACCTTCGAATCCGGGTGTGCACCAACAGGTCGCTCTGTGATCTTCAGGCTCGCAGCTGGTGTTCGGTCCGCATTGGAACGTTAAACAAGGGTCGTAACAAACGCCGTTTTTGACGTCACAAGCGGCGGTCTGGGGACATTCGGCGTCGGATTGGCATCCACCTGCACGACCGCCCTCGCATCCGACCATAGGGTCTCCGCGAGTTCCTGGTGGACACTCGCACTTGTAGCTGCCCATGGCGTTGATGCAGGTTGCGCCTGAGCCGCAAGGTCCATTCGGGTCGTGGGGCAGGTTTGCGGTACACTCGTTCACATCCAAGCAACCAGTGTGGGGATTCCCGGTGCATCCTGTGTTGCAGTTGCACTGGGGACCTTTTGGAGTGACGCTGCATGTGGCGAATTGACCACATTGCATCCAATCACATGGATCTGCAAGAAGAAAGGTGATGTTTAGATATTATTTCTCCGGGTTATATAGTTTGAAACGAAATATTCATTTTCTTAGCGGAGTGAGATCATTCTCTCTCGCGTGTTCCAATCCGATCCGAAACAGGGATTGAGCAGACCATGAAAACACTTTCAAGCTGCTACCTTTTCTTGTATACTATCAAGCTGACCACTGTTAACAATAGCAAGGGTGCAGTGCACTTTTCCTTCGTTTGTACACCTCGCGAGAATTAGCTTAGTTAGAAGTAGTTGTACAGCCGCAAAGACGGCCCTTTAATTTCACAGTGAAGCAGACTCTGTGACGAGCTGCTTCGAGTTCTAGCGAAACTGAATATCTCTTGACCAACTTTCATCGGATTTCGAGTCCATGGTGGTGAAAGATGGGCATTATTTGTACACTTATTTCTTCTGGGACTGCGAGCAGATCAGTTGTACCTGCCGTTCTTGCTGTTTGAAGGTGCTCCCTCCATCTCGAATTTCTCGAGCAGATCGCGAACCGTGGATATCCGAGGTGGCCAACAGTCACTCATCTCAGAGAATCAGATGATTTCAGGAAACCGGCGCACAATGCGTCCGAGTCGCTATCGTCAAGTTTCTGTGAGCGCGAGGCAGCAGCTCCGAGCAGAATCCGCGAGCGGAAGCGACGGAAGGGACGAGATTTAAGGCTCGAATGCCACAGTGGGAAACGAGAGATTTATGTTGGGCAAGTCGCCTGAGATTAGCTCGGCCTCGGTAAACCCACATCCATGCCACCCAGAACATCGAGACCACTGGAGTAAATTCGAGCGTCTATTTCGGCAACGGAATATTAACGAGGCTGAGCGACCTACCCCCAAAAATCTTACGTGGAAACCCGCGTCGTAGTTGGAGTTGACCTAAGGTCTAAGCTTCGACTGATACGTCCCTGAAGGCTTTTGTAGGCTATCTGCCAGAAACAGTCCAAGGCTTTTCGGGAATCGATACATTTCCCGTTGGTACGTCAAATAAGTCGCGGATAAACCCGCGAAAACGCTGAAGCAGAATCCAAGTCAACAAGAGCAACATTTTATTTCGACAGCTTCCACGCCTTCTGCTCGAAATATTCCCGCAAAAAGGCGAGAGAACTCGATTCGTCCGGGAATACCGACTCATGCTTATAACCAGAAATGGTTCTTCGAATGTTTCAATAGTTTCATCGAGTGATAGTAGGAACTCAGGCAAGCCAAACACTTTGCCTGTGGCCAACCTAGTTCATCAGACGGCAAACTCTTTTCTCATCCCGTTTTTTCTGTCGCTCTCTTCATCTTCGCAGCGGAATTTCCGTGAGATCGGCACCGTCCGCCACTGAAGCCCACCTTTTCAAGTGGGCAGAGGTCCTTGATCAACGGGCTGACGTCTTACGGCAGCGGCCGCTCCAAGACTACTTTGTCAAGACAAACTTCACTGTTCCAATTGAGATTCCGACCGAAGCTTCCCCACTGAAACTTGAGCGTGGAATAACCGAACTTTGTTTGGGAAACTCTGGTGGAAAAGCGGGAAATGACTCGAAACAACGTTTTACGCCTGGCCCCCGGGGGAGATAGTGGGTAAAAAAAAAAAAAAAAAAAAAAAAATATCGCTGATCGCGTCGTGTTGGATGCCACGGCGTGTTTCCGCAACGTTTTCATCCGTTGGGATTTTCTGAGCAATCAGAAATGTTGGCGCGACTTGAAGCAGCGACTGTCGAGCCCTCCCGATAAGGAAACTTTTGACAAAACTAGGAGCCAGACGAAAGGCCCGCTCGCCAGCGACTTGTGCAAGCATGGGGTGATTCGTCGCAAAAGCGACGCGAATTTTCCGAGTTTGAATTCCTACTCGGAACATCGCATATCACATCAGCGGACGAACGGACCGACTGACTGATAGAAGCATCCCCCATTCTGACCCTGGCTGGCTGGCTGTTTGGTTGGCTTGCTTGCGGATTGTTGAGCCAACGCAAGCCATCCAGCTAGTCAGTCAGTCTGACAGTGAACGAGCGATCGTTCCAAGGGCTCCGAACCCACATCATCTTAAGCGTCAATTGTTTCGTCCCTCGATGAATGGCTTCCTAAAACAATCGGAAATGCTTACACGGTTTTCCCGCCGGATTTTGACTCAATTCAAAGCAGCTGCCTTTGCTGCTGTTCCGTCCATAGACTTTGAACGATTCGCTTTTTATTCGGAAGAGCGGTCGGACAAACGACCCGAAGTCCATTTGATCGACCGAGGCGCTATTCCGCCGTGCGAAAGCCTTTCCGTACGGCAACGTCAGCCGCCGACACCCACACTCGAAACCCAAGTTTCAGGGAGTTTTCTCGTTCCATAAGGGTTGCGATGATAGTTCGAAGGGTTCGACTATTCCGCTCAGTGGGGTCCGACGGAAGACAACTGACTTATGAAATGGATGAATTTCTCTGGATTCCGGGGCGTCGCGCATGGAATCGTCGGCCCTGCGATGACGTAATAGGCCTGTGGGTCGTTTCAGGGTCCCTCCGAAACGTGTTTCCTCAGACCCGCTCGACGGCATATTTCCTTCTTCTGCCCGGACGTGACTTCTGAGAGAAATTCAAGATCGAAGGCGAAAAATTTGATCGCTTCTGACAAGACTCTCCAAGTTTCGGGACGGAAAAAGTCCCAACGTGGGGCATTTGTTCGCACCTTTGGCACCGTTTTTACGCCAAAATCGTCGAGTAAGGTTTCAGGGTATTTTTCGCGAACTTTCGTCAGGTCCTCGATTCTCATTGTACCGATTTTTTGTAACTTCGAAGGACAGAGTACAGAATGTAATAAAAAAATCGATCGATTGGTGAGGTTTCTGGAGCTCAGCTGACCTTTCTGTCGAAGATAGACTCCGGGATGCTGGGACTGAGGACGCGGAGGTTCGTAGAAAACCTCCGTTACTTTGTTCACCGGTTTTTTGACGGGTAGGTCGTCATCGTCGTCGTCCACCGGACGTTTGTACGCGACAGCGTTGAGTATCACAAGGGAGAAAACTAGGAAAAAGCCGGCGCGGGCTCTTCCCAACGCCATGGTAGGGCGCTCACAGCAGGCGCAATTTTTCGGGGGGATTTGCCCTGGAGTATTTTGTGGGCTCCGGACGAGAGGAAGAAAAAATGTCTAATCCGTTGTCGTGGCCTCACAATCACTCACACACACAGTAGAAACAGACGTCGAATTCACCACGGCATCCCCCGATTGATGGCGCACGGGTTGACTTGCAACGTTAACTGCCAACGTCGGCGCCAGCTTCAGCAAGGAAAGGGCTTGGACGTAGGACGTTGCGTCGAGCGAACGGCACGCATGTACGTATATCCCCGGCACAGGGACGACTTAGCGCGCGTTGACTAAGCTCGCTCGCTCACTGCCTGGCTCGCTTGCCACCCGGCTAGAAGCAGCCACATACTCCCACACGGCTGATGCTATGCTCAGCATTGGTCGCGGGGGCCTAGAACGTTGTGTGCGCGGCAGGGCAGCGGTGCGATAGTGACCCAAGAATTTGTTGTCGTCGTCGACATTGCCGTCATCGTCACAATGGACATTTGAAGTCACAAATTAATTTACGTCACAAAGACTGGCTTCCGCGGGGGGGGCAGGGACCGATGCCCGTTGCAGTTTCGGAGCTGACCATCACGCTCGGGATTTTGAACCACGACCTAGGTTCCCGAGCCCTCGTTCTCAGATCAACAGTCGTTCACTTTATTCGAGAACTTGCCTGGCCGCTTTCAATCCTCATGAATGACCCTCCGGTGGGCCCAGGGAGAGGAAAAACATTTGAATCTGTGCATGTTCCCGACAATACGTTCACAAAAGTTTTCTGTCGCAGATTTTCAGACCTAGTCTGCCTTGAGCCGTGTTTGAATGCGTCCATGTTATGTGGACGATGCATGAGTTCCTACACAGAATCAAGAGCGTGGGCACGCCAGCGGTTACGCGGAGACATACACCTCGTCTACGTGAGTAATACGGCCCGCAATTGTATATCGTTTGATTTGCGTACATGCATTGGACCGGTGCGGAACCTGAGTCATTCACGACCCGATACAAGGTCGCGTATCTCTCGCGAGGAATTCGCAAAACACAACCGAAATTGCAACGAAATCACGGCGGAAATAAATTTTGCAGTGGGAGAGGTTGCGCTGAACATCCACAGGAATTCCTGAATTCAGAATCAGAAGACTTCGATTCGAAACTTTGTGAAGAACACGGGAATCAAACGGAAGGCGAGAACAGAAACAGAATTCGTCCGCGGCAACGGTAAACAAAAATCCAGTGAACGAATCTGAAGACTAGCTTCGGCCTCCGTGGGCGCGCAAGGACATTCAACGGAGGAGGTGTTCACGGCTCTGCAACACGTACGTTCGGGAGTCAAGCATGCATTTTTTCTCTCCTGCCGTCGTTGTTAACAGCAGCCAATCAGCCCTGGGCATGAAACCCACCGGAGGGATCCGGGAGGCCACCCA
The DNA here is from genome assembly GCA_028455905.1 of Neoseiulus californicus. Taxonomy (NCBI): domain Eukaryota; kingdom Metazoa; phylum Arthropoda; class Arachnida; order Mesostigmata; family Phytoseiidae; genus Neoseiulus; species Neoseiulus californicus. The sequence goes on from JAMQGS010000003.1 coordinate 21,106,178, forward strand.
GACGATAAAGAATGAAAACCGGATCGAACTCGAGATATGACGTCATTTCCCCGTTTCCCTCTCCCCTATGGCTGAACGAAATCCAAGCTCTCGGAGCTCATCCGAGCTACTAGACGAGTGCCATCGGTTGTTCCCGAGTTCTGAGGGTGGAGCCGATGACTCAGCTCCTGTGAGAAATTCGTCGACTCCGCAGGAAAAAAGAGGAGGTTTCACGGAGCGTTTTGAGTTGCATCATTAGAGGCGGTTTGCAACCGGTAGAGACCTTTTAACGACAATCTCAAATGGCGGAATTGTACCACTCGCCCGAACAAAAGTCTGATTGAAATGATTCCTGAATTGATGGACTCCTCAATATTCGATTTGGGAGCCGTTAGAGATTACGAACGGGGTGTACTGCGACGCTTGGGCCTCAACATGTTCTATCTCATGCTCGGGACGCCGGATCCATTCTGGAGCGTTTCGGTGATCAGCCCGTATCCACAGAACAACAACACATGACTGCGATCGAGTCATTAATCCGGTCGGAGGCGCTCGCGGCAGTTCACTTGTATCGATCCCATAAACGGTGGCCTTGACTTTGATGGTCGTCAGCGGACCAACTGGCCGATCGGATCGACCGCAGCACCGCAGGCAGGTTCATAGATATAAGCACACTGTTCTACTTGACGGCAGATGCTATGCAGATCTGGAGTTTTTGATTGATTTCGGGGTCGAGCGACCACGTCCTGCTCGCAAGGCTCAAGTCCCCAACTGCGGTCGTGCTCTTATTCTTGGGAACTTTCTCACGTGCCCCTAGCGAACGATCCGATCGCGTGCATCTCTGGAAGAACCCCGGATTCCCGCGGTTCTCGATCACAAACAACGGCCTACATGGAACCGTCTCGTCCTATGCACCCCCAGAGTCGACGCACTCGCGGGCTCGTCACGTGGTTGAGACACAGCACTGGTTCGTTTTCTTCTCGTTTTTGTTCGAGAATCTCTGTTATGTCACGGTCCTTGGAAAATTCACGTGGAATCCCGCGGAATTTCAATCTAGGACAGCGTCATTTCAATTCGAGCCTTTTTATGGAAACGTCGGTTCATCTAAATCACAGCAGAAAAACTCGTCGTTCCATAACCTCAATCAGAACTCCAGTGACGACGCGTGTCCGTTTTTGGAAAGAAGATTTGTTGAAAAGAGAGTTTGAACCGCTAGAAGTAGACGTTGGGTGTTTCATCTCAGCTTGCACTGTGCAGCTTCGAGTGAGAGCATAATGTGGACCCGAATCGAGTCCGGTATACTCACGTTTGCAGGTGTCGCCGTCCAGTACGTATGGCGGAAGGCACTCACAACAATCTTCGACACATTGTTCGTTGGAATGACAGTCTCCTTGGCCCCGACAACGCACCTTTATCGGTCTGAAAATGGAGAATTGGGAAACGGAGGTGAAATTCGTTTCCGGCGAGGAAGCAGTCATCGAACACTTCGAGTAAGTCGGTCGGTTGGACTCACGTGCAGCCAGTTTTCGGATTTCCGGTGTACCCCGCAGCACAAGTGCATTGGTAAGACCCCACAAGATCTCTGCACTCGGCACCGTGGCCGCAAGGATTGTAGTCGCGGATTTCCAGGCATTCGTTGATATCTATCGGGTTAAGTTTGCTATGTAGTCATCGGACCCTCGGTTCGAATAGAATTTTCGCGGACTCCGTGACCGCGCAAGAGAGTGAGAGCTCATATGAAAAACGCTGAGTATTCATTGCGAAGAAGGACTCTTTCGGAGTCTACAACAAACTTACTTCGACACCGTCCATTAGCTTCGAGAGTGAAACCTTTCGGGCAGATACAATATCCGGTAGTTTGTGTTGTGAAAACGCATTCGTGGTTCTCCGGGCAGGGTAAAGTTGAAGTGCAGTTTTGACCGTACACTGGGAACGATTGGGAAAAGCTGGTCAATCTGGGCGCGTGATTCATTGAGAAGTGCTCATCACAATTTGTTTTATTCTCGTTCGGGAACTCACGAATGCAGTAGTCGCCTTCTCTTTGGAACGGTGGTCGGCAACCACAACGCCCGCCGTCGCTTCCGTATGTTTTCCGACAAACCGTGTTTCCAGCACAATCCTCATCCTATCAGAGAATTCCACCATCAGAATGCGGTATCAGGGCGACGAATGAGAGACCTACGCTACTTCTCGTCGAAACCGTCGTCGAATAAGTTATTGAACCTCTCCCCGCGGGGAATTCTAGGCAGTTGCAGATCTCACCTTGTGGCACTCAAAAGCTTCGGGGTGACAACAGTCATACGGATCTCCGATGTAACCCGCTGGACATTGACATTGGAACGATCCGTCGAGATTCTGGCAGAAAGCATTACGACCGCACGGCTCCTTGGTCTTGAACTCGGTACACTCGTTGATATCTAGTGTGGGAATCGGAAACCGGTGATTACGTGGGACTTGGAAGTTGGAACGGCCTCTCCTGGCAAAACTTCTGGGAACGCTTCCCATGAAAACACGAGTGTGATGCAAGGGTGCATGTTCCACTGTTTCAGATGATATTACCTCGGCACCGACAGAGTTGCGAATCATAGGTGTATCCACGACGACATACGCAATCGTTACGTCCCTCGATCGAAACGCATTCTTCATTCACTCCGCAGGAGTTTGGCTTCGACGGTGAACAAGCGTGAACCACTTGATCCTCCTGAATGACCGAAACAATGAGTTACGAGTTCGAAATGTCATGAGACTCCCGTCTTCTGGATCTCGCAGCGGGATGCAGGGTCCCCGATCCTCCGATTTTTCGATTCTCACCTTGAACAAACATCCTGAGTACGCATCGCCCGATGCTCCTTGAGGGCAGACACACTCAAAAGATCCCGGGAGGTTTCTGCAGACTGCTCCCGCTCCGCAGGCCTTGTCTGTTGCGTGGCATTCGTCGATATCTGAAGATAGTACGAACTTCGATATGAGCAAGCGAAGGCTGATTGGGTTCTTAACTGCTATGAGTTTTTTTTCCAGACATCGGATCTCGGCATCGGACGGCGAATATATTTCCGTTGTTTCCTCTTCGAAAGGGTGTCAATTGAAACAAATAGATGTATGGATGCATAGTAAATAAAACACAAGTTCTCTTTCCAGCGCCTCCTCAACTACCTTGCGGTGCCATTGCATGTGATTGATTGTTTCGTCGTTCCTACTACTAACCTACGCATCCTCCAAGAGAGTTTGAATGCCCTGTGTATCCGTTGGCGCAAACGCACAAAGCTTGGTCGTTGTCGTCAAGCTCGCATTTCGCGTGGTTCCCGCAGAATACGACATCGCAAGGATCTAAAAATCGAGAGGCGAATTCGTAGGAACTAAAAACCAAACCATGTCGCTGATTCGACGAAAAGCTGACGTAGGACGCGAATACTCACGTTTGCAGTCATCACCGAAATGCGGTGGCGAACAATAACACTGGCCGTCGGTGCACTCGGCATGACCTGGGCAATCCTGTCGGCTTGTGCAAACCGCCACACGCTCGCATCTGTCAAGAGGATTCCCTGTATATGACGCGGGACACGAGCAGGTGAAGCTTCCGGGGGTGTTCGTGCACTGAGCGTTGTGTCCGCATTTACCACATGGTCCGTAGGCCATCGAACACTCATCAATATCTGTGGAAAGCATGCTTTGAGGTTACAACATCTAGTCTCGCGTGGATAGATCGCTTGCAGGGGCTGAATGATTGCTCCGGAGCCCATCATTGCATCGATGGAAACGATTCATCAGATACCCGGTGATCACCCGTTTCCCTGATTCGTGATGCCATGAATGGTCTAGCTCCATAGAACTTCGCGACTGTTCTACCTTCGCGCCCAAACTCTCGGAAAGCACACTTGCGGAATACTTTGATTCTAACGTGGCCTAGGAAGAGATAGCAGAATCGGACATCATGAGCGAGCTTCAGATTACCTGTACAACGGACTCTCCCATTGCCGGTGAAACCCGGAGGGCAATGACAACTAAACGATCCAATCTGATTTGTGCAGAGGGCATTCGGACCGCAAGATCCCTGTGGACCTAGTGCGGTGTCGCACTCGTTGATGTCTTCGCAATGCGTGAATGGATCGCCGGTGAATCCGGGCGGGCACGCGCAATGGAAGCTTCCAGGCACGTTCGTGCACAGAGCTCCACTTCCACAGAGCCCTGACGGACCGTGCTCGTATTCACACTCGTTGACGTCGACGCAGCCAGCAGCGATGTTTGACGGTTTGAAGGTGAAACCGACATCACAGATGCAAGTCGCCTCCTTGCCGTTGGCCTGACACGTCGCATGAGCGCCACACTGGACCGCGTCGCATGGTGCTGGAACAAAATGCAAAGAATAGTAATTATCCTCGTCGGCATTGCTTGAAACAGGCGCTGAGAATGAACCTGGGAGCATTGAAATCAAAATGGGCAAATACTTACAAATGCAAGATTCTTTGGGATTCCCGATGAGATTGTCCGGACATGCGCAGCGAAAGCCGCCTTCCGTGTTGATACATTTCGCTCCCGAGCCACAGGGAAACGGATCCAGCGAGCATTCATCAACGTCCTTGCACTTTGATCGCACTCCGTCAGAGATCTTTTCGAAGCCAGGCTTGCACTGGCACAGATAGCTTCCTTCGGTGTTCACGCAGACAGCGTGCCGTCCGCATGTCCCCCGACTCAGACATTCATTTCGGTCGACGCAATCGCGTCCGTTGGGACCGACCTGGGCGAGACGAAGAATAAGCAAATAACGCATTAGAACCTTTCCTTCTTTGCCGTTTCCGTACTCCCTACGGTGCTGACGACGAGTTTCATTGCTACGAAGGATCGCATTTACGCATCACAGAAGTGTCATTCGAATTATTGCGCGTACCCGTAGAGGCAACAGAGAATAAGTGGGCCACTCACCTGGTAGCCTGCTTTACACTGGCAGGTACTATCTACACAATGGGCGTGTTCAGTGCACTCGTGGTCTCCTGTGCAGTCGACTTCAACGACGTCTCTTTCGCATGATTGGTAGGCGTTGCCGGTGTAGCCGCGAGGACATTCGCATCGATAGGATCCGGGAGAGTTGTAACACATCGATCCTTGGGCGCATGGATTGGTCGCGCACTCATCGATGTCTAGAGTCGAGAAACAGGAGAATTCGGAAAAAAAATTAGGATGAGCGAAGGATCCGGATCCAGAAGTTTAACTCCGTAGATTGGGGAATCAATCGTATTTCTCCTCATCTAGATCACTCATTAGATGAATTTCGTCATTGATCAAGCGATGATTACCTGCGCAACCCAAACGGGCATCGCCAGAATAGCCCTCGATGCATTGACATTGATACGATCCAAAGTTGTTGATGCACTGGGCGTTTGGTCCGCACATGTTGGCGCGGCTGCACTCATCGACATCTAATCAAAGAGAGAGAGAGCGCGAGACATGCGCAGGATTAGTGCGGATTCATCATTTGACTATACAGAAGTTGACTTCTAATCCACCGCAAAAAACGTAAATGGCATGCAAGTACCTTGACAACCCGTTCGAGTGTATGGGTCACCCTCACAGCCGGTTGCGCAGCTGCACTTGAAGCTCCCGGGTACATTCGTGCACACAGAATGGGGACCGCAGACATCCTGAGCGCATTCGTTGACGTCCTGGCATCCGAGACGGGGGTTCCCAGTGTATCCTGGTAGACATTGGCAGTAAAAACTTCCTGGAGTGTTTTGACAACTCGCTTGCGCTCCGCATACACTCCGGTCTGAAGCGCACTCGTCGACGTCGACACAGCCTGAAGTTTTAAGGTCACCTTAAGTCAGGGTTGATAGCATTTTGAATTAGTTCACGGGACTTTTTTCTCTTTCAAAAAAAGGTCTCAAAAGTTCACGGAACTTGAGATGAGTAGCCCGCACTCAATGGTCTTCGAGTCTGTCGTGGAGGAATCATGATGCGTGGGTGCTTGAAGGCATCGAATATTCACCTTTGTGCGGTTGGGATGGATCTGCGAAAGTGTAGCCCGGGAGGCATTCGCATGAGAAGCTCCCGATCGTATTCTTGCAGACGGCGTTCGGTCCGCACGGGTTTTCGATGCACTCGTCCATGTCTCCACATGACGAGTATGCATCCCCGGTCATTCCAGGGGGACAAACGCATTGATAGCTGCCTGGCGTATTTTGACATATGGCCTGAGGAATGGAACGTGGATTTGATGAGAGACTGAGTCCAGATCACTAATAACGTGTCGGGGAAGAAGACCAGATCTGATTTGCTGAGGTCTGAAACATGTATGAAGTTCTTACCTGGTGTCCACAAGCGGCAGGATCCGCACATTCATCCAAATCAGCGCAAGAATCAGTGGCGTTTCCGGTGAATCCTTCCAGGCATTTACAAACGTAATGACCCGGGAGATTGCAACACTCCGAGTTCGGCACGCAAACCGACCTCAGCTCGGGGATTTCGCATTCGTTCACATCTGAAACAACCCGGACTCGTTTCGTGAGTTACGAAAGGGGCGAAAACTAGGGATTCTGCAACAGAGCGGATTTCGTCCCCTCTGGGAGAATGAATCAGAGATTCGTTCGGTTACTCGCGGTCTCGCGGTTACTCAATGGACATAGTTTCGCTTTAGCTTGGGCTCGGCTTTTTTTATTCATATTTTTTTGTTTCTATTCTCAGCCCCTATTTCTCTCATCCAATACAGAACCCGATCTGTCGAGAGAACATCCACGAATAGGAATCTGCGGCAAAAATGTACGACGTAGTTCGCGGTCACTGAAGTGCTTCTGCGATCATATTTGGAATGTTCTCATTTCTGTTTGTCATCGGATCCCCCATTCGTTCCTGTCTCATTCCAGCCTTCCTATCGCCTGATGGGAATTTCATTCCGATCGTCGAATCGCGATCTTTTTCACAATCGTCAGCCGGGCTAACAGCTGCCTAGAACGAATGGTTGTGGTTTGTCCGAACTGCGATAATAAACTTGTCGTAAACGCTGATTCGGGGAACGACACGTTCGAGCGTGTAAAGTAGCAGACATCATCCATTTAGAATGCCGGTAAAAACTTTCTTCCTTTTGTTTCAAGTTTTGCAGCTCCTCGGTCTCTGTGTTAATGGGCAAAACGCTCCTCTTGGCTCTCGCGTCCCCATACAGCTCTCCGCCGAGCTACTCTCTCCTCCGGGGGGTTTACTCTCGTGTCCCCATCTGCCCTTCAATACCCACGAGGCGCCCTTGGGACCCCGTGCCCCGGTTATCGAGACACAGACCACCAGCAAAACAATGGCCGAGACACCGATCGAAGGAAGACCCGACGAACAAAGACGAAAAAAGTTCTGAAACACTTTCCGGGCTCGAGGGTTTCTTGGCTGGCGATTCATTCGACCGCCATTTGTGAATGATTCCAATGTCTCTGCTACTCCACGACAGTTATCATTCAGATTTGTCTCTTTCGTCATTAATCAACGAAGCGAAGGTGATCACACAGTGACCGCTGCCGCGCCGTCGTCGCAGTCACCACCACCACCGCCACTGTTCGGAATGGGCGGACCGTGGCGATTTATTATGAGAGACGCGAACATGCGGTAGGAAGCCAAAACATCGATGCACGCGAAGTTGAGCTGCAGCTTCGTCTCTCACGAAATGCAAATACGTTGTTAACAGGCGTTCGACATCGAAATTGACCTTCGCTCGGCGATTCGTTCCATCTCGTCATTATTATCAACCATTGAACCCATATCGAAGCGAGTTGCTACTGCCGTTGATTAAAAATTCAAAATCGAAAACGACCGCCGCCGCACCGGTACGGTTGCACGGAAACCCGCAGCGCACTCCTGGAGGACCCAGATTATTGACACTCAGGAGCGATTTTTAGAAAGACGAGTCTACTTTTGTGCTTCTGCGGTGTTTCTCTCTTCTTTCCCGGTCGTTTCCGGTGGCGAAGCCCCTCCGAAAGACTTTGCGGTACACAATCAGAATCCATAGATCTGACAAACGAATGTCGCCTCGATTCTGGTCGCCTTCATGATCGATTCCCGAGCGACCACCGAACATCGTAATTTGATCCAGATCGGAATGCTTTTAACGGCAACAGCCACCGTAAGCGTTGGCCATCGTCGAGGCACATTATTTTTAGGGCCAATAGCAGATTTGCCACAGATCGTTTCAGTTTCACGATCGCCCGATGTATCACTCACGGCGACGCGACGGCAAGATTCATTCCAAAGGTTTTCAGAGCGAGCACTGAATGAAGGCGACGCGTGCCAAATCTCGCTCTGGACGTTGTCGTCGTCGTGCTCTCGTGAGAATCTCAAAGCATTCGAATAAAGAAGATCGCTGCCGAAACGCAGATTTGCGGTCACCGAGATGGATTCCGTCGAAGTTCCAAGGGCGTTCAGACTTTGAATCCGGAGGCACATCCGTGGCGAAACTGCATCGTCCAACTACATGTTTGTAAAACGTATACGAGCTGAAAACGTCGTTCGCTTCTAGGTGGTGTAGAACGGCGTCCTTGGCTTTAATAGCATCATTGTGGGCCAGTCAGTTCGTGAGCTTCATTTCTGGCTCGGAGAATCTTGATGATAACAACAAATCGCAGAGAAACGGCGAACGATTTCTGTGTGTCCGAAAGCAAGTCCCACAACTCGAACACTGTTTGAGTGACCGATACGAAGTCGCTGCGACGCTTTCCTCGTTGTAGATTTCGCGCCCGCCGTCAGGTAACGAGCTGTCGGACTCCGATGCATTTTAAAACGCTCGACGACTCGCTCTTCATCGGTCTTCTCTTCAAAGTCAAAGAAGTTTGTCAAATGCGAGCAGTCCAGGTCCACCTACGAATCCGCATACGGCTCGAATGTTATTTATGCGGATTCGTTACGGGATCGGCGCCGGACGGACAGAAATTGTGGCAACAAGGAAGAATCAAACGTGAGGAGGAGAAAGAGTCGAACAAGCTGCCCAGGATACCGCAAGGAGCTGGCAGATCACAGGAAAATTCCGAACAGTATCCAGGAAAATGACGAAATTCTGAATTACGCGATCCTGTATTCCCAGAAAGCCGCACCGGAGTTCTGCGTGCTTCCAATTCGTGTAAATACAATTTCACGCATGTTAGAGCAAAGTGCTGCTGATGCTGCTTCACCTTAGCCGCCTGGCTGGCTCTCTGGCTAGCTTCTGGCAAAATTTTGGCTACAGTGCCAACTTGCCTCAGTGGGCTCACGATCCGTCCGTTGTCGACGCTCGAAAGTTCATGGCGGTCAAGGACCGGATGTGAAGGAGCGACATGTGTATGCGCGTGCATTTTCGGCCATTTGTGGAATTTCAAGCGAATCGGAAACGTGCATGAACTCCGAAAGCATCGGCCCAGATGCCCACTCCTGAGTCTTTCTCGATGGACGCGGAAAAAGCTCCCCAGAGCCCGGCGCCGATCTCCGGAGGAGTTTGCGGTGGATTTTTGTCTGGCGGGAAGCACGCGAATAGAACTGGGGAGAGGATACTTCCACGGAGGACTCAAAAAACGAAAAAGAAAGCGGTAGTTGTAGCGGGATACTGTCGTCGTCGAGGAAAAGTGTCACGTGAAGCGGCCGTCGAGCGGTCGACGCTTCTGGGCGTTACCGATGGTGACATCACGAGATCGCTCGCGATCCCCTCGGTGATTACCGATGAGCTCACCGAGAACAACGTTTTTTTGTGGTTCGTGTGGTTTTTTTTTTGCGAAGCTGATCCAGGGTTCTGAGGAAGCGCTAGAGCGCTCTTCACGAGTCCATTCGATGTATCTGTTCGCTCCGACTCCGTCATTCGTCGATCAGAGTTTCCCTTTTTCACTTTAGTCCAGAGCCTACATGCGACTGCGATGGCCATCAGAAAAAAATCTTCCATCTGAGCCATTTGATGCGTTTCATCTTACGATCTATTGTTGACCGTCTTGTCGCAGCAGTAGATCTATGCTTGACAACGCCAGAGACCATGCGGAGGGAGAGCTGGAGAGGTTCAGATCGCGAGTGAGGATATTTCAGGGTTGAAACCTGGGACGCGAGCTTCTGGATCTTTGCCGACTCGCCCGTTAGCTTCCATTGGCGTCCCGAGTTCGGAAGATGGCTTGCCCTCAATCTCGACCGGAGCCAGAGATCGAGATAAACAGATTGAACGAAGAATCAGAAACCGATTCGTCAGGAACGGATTGAAAACTATGATCATGAAGAGACCGTGGAAGTCATCGTCGTTTTGATGAGTAAGGAGATTTCGCGCTCCGGTGGGCGATCGCCTCTGTTACAGAAGCTCTACAGAAGGGACGTCGCGATGGGTTCCGTCTCTGTCCATTGATCGCCAATGCCATGATCTCTTATCCGGACGGAATCTCTGAATTTGACTGCGAGTAGAAGTTGACCAAGCGGCAAACGAATCTCCCTGAGACAGGTCTCGAGTTTAATAGAGTTCTCGCTCACCTTTACATTCGAATCCGTCGCCTTCGTAGCCGGGAAAACAGGAACAATAGAAGCTGCCCATTGTGTTCGTACAGTGTGCGAAGACATCACAAGGCCTGCGGGTGGGTAAGGAGGGTTTGAAATAGCAATTGATATCAGTGAGCGTAATGAATTTCTTCTCGTTTATTGCATTAGTACTCGTTGTAATCGCTTCGTTGCACAAAACGGATGTCAATGAATCAAAACTCGGCTCGACTTCAAACTTCTCCAGCTGGCTGCTTTCGCTCTCGCCTCTTTTTTATCTTCTCTCTCTCTCTTTCTCGTCTGTTTTCTGACCGTTTCTCCATATCGCGTCTTTCCGTGATATCTACGGATCCAGTTCTCATAACGTTCGAGCTATCGCTCATCGGCAATGACTCAACGTTCCGCAACCTCTCGCTCGGACAAATCGCCGACAGTAAAATTCTTATCGATCGCGCATGATATCAAGATTTATCTTCACGAAAAAAAGAAAGATGAAGCGCACCCGATCAAAACCGAGTCTTGGCCTCATGCGGTCATCCTTCATTCCTGTCTCATCTGGAAGTCCGCAATTTACTCACCTGTATTTGCATTCGTTCTCATCGGGCATTTCGCAGCCCTTGCCCCCGTAACCATCATTGCAATAACACAGTCCATCGAGGCAAGCGCCGTTCCGGCATCGAGCCATCTTTGGGTGACAATAATCTGAAAAGATGAACCCGACATTAGGGAATGGAAATCAACGTCTGCGGAGGAAGAAAAAGTCATGGAAGTCTCCCAGGTCAGTTGCCGTTATTTGGTATTCCAGATGCATGCTTTCTGCCGGTTTCGAGAGAAATTCCGGACAAAATCGCGCGTGTGCTTCTTCGAAACTATTAGCGCTGACTCATGACCATCGCTCCCATCTGAGCTGTCAAGAGTTTCAATCTCTCGACCGAGTATACTTCACAATCATGTGGCCGAGGGATACTCGCTTCGCGGTCAGAAGAAAGTCACCGTTAGAATGAATGAGCTGTCGATAGACTTGTCCACAGCTCGTAAGAAAGAGAAAAAAGAAAACGGAACGGCATCCGAGTTCATCGTGATCCGTGGACCAGAACCTATTCTGTTTTTCCCTTCTTTTCTTCAAATTCTCCGTCAAAGGCTGAGCATTTTCGTAGAGAATGCATTATTTGGAGAACAGACTTTGTCAGAATCGAACGGCTCTCTTGTCCGATTGTGTCGCGCCGTGTGAAGTCGCCGAACGGACGCTTCGTTTCTTTTGAGGCGGAGTTTGGATTCTGTTTGCATTGATGTCACGCCACCCGGAATTTTCTATCGGGGATCTGAGGCACGACGACGTCGTCGAGCGGATCCTATGGTTTCTTGGAATCCTACAGCTCTGCCTGATCCTCACTGACTTTGGCTTCTTTTGCTCTTGAGCACCGAAAACTCACGATTTTCGGTCAATCCCGACGCAATGCTTTGGAACTTCGCATGAAACCTCCGTCAAGAAGACCGTTCATTAGGATGAGTTATTAGTTACTTCCTGATCTGCAGCCAAGCAATGGCTAGTGATCGGGATAGATAGTTGGAGAAACGGCGGAAGTGACAGGTCGACAGACCGAGAAGCTAACGCGCCTCAAGTCAACGCCTTGATGTCGCGTGAAGCTCGGTGAGGTCTTGAGCAGCAATTACGTGATCAACGCGGTCCTGGGAGCTGACCGCTTCAGCATTTGGCGACAGTGCACCTCGACGCAGCCGAAGAGTCCGTCGCTGCCAAACGACCCAACACCAAACTTATTCATTTTGGATGGGTCCGTTTCTGAGTCAGGTCATTTCATTGGAGCTCATGGATGTCGCTCCCTTGAAGATGCTCATTGAAGATATCAGCGTCCCTGAAGTCTCCCCGATCACCCGAGGATTCGAAGGAAATTGAATGTGAGCCATTGCTCACGTAGGGGGCTTTCAAACATCGCAGTTACTTTCAATTACATGAGCCGCTGAGTGGTAATCTTCATCGATTTATCAAGAGATCGTAGCAGCTCAAAGAGTTGACGAGGAGACTGTCTAATTGATTAATCATCCGATCACGCTCTTTGACAAGGAGGGGAGCGGTGCTGTTCAAAGCTTTCGTTGAGAACATTTACAGAAAATGGTAGCTCAGCGTGGAGGAAGAAATAGAAGAAGAAGAAGGGGAGAGCGCGAAAAACGGAGTGAGTCGCTGCGCGGAAGATTTACGCGAGCAGCTACAAGTGATTTATACCAAACCGTGTCAGTATCGGCTCTGCCACCGCAGGAGTAGGTTCCGAACCGGAGGCTCCGTGGGCATCCTCCACTTGACCTTTCAAGTTCTCCTAAACTAAGTTCAGGTCGGTCAGCAAAATCTGATTCTCTCAGCTGGGATCAGTCAGTTGAACCGAGGTCGGTACCGGTGAGAACCATCTTCACGTTGGAACATAACGGGATGCGTGTTCTCTCATTTTCTCGAATCAGAATTCGACTTATTGACCAGAGAATTCGCTTTTCTGAGCGAATGCTTACTCGCTCAGCTGTCATCTTCGGACCCAGATCTGGCGATATCGTCGGGGAGATCTTTGGTATGAGGCAAATAGCGGGCAAAAGGACCGACGGTCAAACAAACAGAAAATTCAAGCATGCCGCGCCGCCTGCGGGGTTGGCTGTGCTCGAATGTTCGGGTGGTTCACCCCTACTCTGCTCAGCCCGAGTGACTTGGTCTGTCGGGAACACGGGAAGAGTTCCCAACAACTGGACAGAACGTTAAGAAGATTGCTCATTCAGTCAGCCACTGAGGAGTTACCCAGCCGGCTGATGCTCGGCACAAACGACTCCGCTTCAGACAATTGAGGTCGCAAATAGACTACAACCGCTGACCAGCGCGACGGAGATGAGGACCAACAACGTAATCCCACCACCACAGCCGGTGCGCGCATGGACTCTGTTTTGAAGAGGCAGTACCAACTTACTGATTGACTGACTGACCGACCGACCGACCAACCGAACCAACGAGCGAGATGGCGTCAACAATGATGACAAAAGCTTCAGGCGATGATGGCTGACCGCGATGACGGAGACCGCCCAAACCATAAGGAGCGCGATTGCGTCTGCTTGAAATCCTATTTCACAGTTGCCAGCTTTCTGAAGCGTTCCGTTGCGAGGCTGGCAAAATGAGTGAGTTTGGGAGTACTCCCCTGAAGCTGTTTTGCTGTCCCTCCAATCTCTAGATTCGCAACGCTTGTTTCGAATCGTTCTCCGCTCTTCACTTTCGAGAACATTGATCGTTATACGGAGGGTATCGTCCATGGTCTCTGAGGTATCCACACAGGTCAAAGATACAACAAGTGCAATTCGTCCATCCGAACACCTCGCGTTCGCGGGAACATTCTTGGAGTCCCAACCCGGAAGCCTGATCCAAAGATGCGGCGGATCTATTTTGAATCACCCCGAATCCTCCTCAACCTAGATATCAAAGATCAAATCGAGTGTATAGAGTGTCGAGGGAGGCCAGCAACGATTCTCTCTCCGGCCATTGGATCGCTCTCGAGATCTGAATTTCAAAAAGACGCCAATTTTTCGCCTCATTGAAGTGTCCAGAAAACCGCCCAACATTGGTCGCCCAACTTACGATAGTCTATCTCCGTACCGACGCACGGCAATGTAATGTTCGAATAATTTGCCCGCTTTTGTCCACGATTTTTTATACTGCCTCCCCATCTTGCATGCGCCTTTTGACGGAAACCGGTTGCGCCGGAGCCAATCTACCGGTTGGTCTACGCGCGCATTCATTGCTCCGTAGTTGGCTCTTTGTTTGACACCTCTATTACACAGTGGAAGATCTACAACTGGAATTCCATTCTATCGTCGAAATTGTGCAGCCCGTCGCCCTTTCTTGAAATTATGCTCTGGACATCAAATGTGCCCGATGAGCTTGCTCAAGTCGCATTTTGCTGTGTAAACATCCGAAGTATAGCCGAACTTCTGTCCGAGGTGAGACGACGAAGTCATAATTTGGTATTTATGCATCCTCGATTTCAGCGGCCCCCTCTGTCGCAGCTGTCTTTGTGTGTTGTATAATGGTCGAACTCAGAAGAGTGATGTATCGCAGTCATCCAAAAAGCGGTATATCTGGATTATCCTAAAAGAGCGGGCATGCAGTTCAGGCGGATAGTTCGTTGACCCGGACCGCAGCGAGCATGAAACAAAATTCCAGAAAGCTGGAGTCGATTGCCCCTCGGTGTCGTCGAATTCAAAATGGGAGAAATCGGCAAGACAAACGAAGAGAGGAGAGAATTCCTGAACGAGGGCTTTGAACGTTGGAACATTTATCCTGTATAGGAGCCGTTTTTTTCGTTCAAGCGGTGGGAGAGGTATTTGTTTTGCCTCATTTTTGTTCTTGTTATCGTTATTGCCCCGAAGTTCCTTCAAGTTCAGCGAACAATCGCCTGTTTCATCTTCGCGGAATTTCCGGACGGCGCGGATAGTTGAGCAGACTTTCTCGCGTATTCTGCGTATGAATATGAATCTTTTGTTGTTCCGAGCTGGAGATCTTCGGAGAGGTCCCGAGTCGGGACATTGTCTGCGGACTCGAGGAAGCTCCAAAGATTAAGTCGTCATGGTAGATGCATCTAAAGATGTAAAACCAAAAGACTCCCGAAGATGAGACTTCGACGATTCGAAAGATTCTGAACCCTCATGTGAATCGTGAACTTTTAGCCAAGCTCCAAATTTACCTCCGTGTCCGAGGTAGATTCCTGGACTATGAATGATTCAATCTGAGGAAGCGCTCTGAATTCCGTTCGAAGATAGCGAGGGGCAATCGACTAAAACAGCAGGGCTCTGAATCAACATGTTCTGCATCGGAAACATCCTCATGCATGTCTTGAAATCATTGGACTTTCACACGGCGGTCACAAAGCGTAACAAGACTTCTGTAGGAAGGAGACCGATAGCAGGGAGATAATCAGAATGGCAGTCGTAAGATTTACGAGCACACATAGGCGAGAGCACGCGTAGCTAGCATGCTGTACATCGATACTCTGCAGCTAGCTCTTTTTTTCGTGCTCGACACCGTTGAAGTCTCGCGTTCGATCGTGGTGTCTTCTCTCTTCCTTCGTCCCTTTGAACGTTCCACTCTGGGTTCGCTGTCGAGGTGTTAATGAACTACGACATGGGCTTCCTGATGATGATCTACCCAGATCACCACAAATCGCCATGTGGAAGCCGGATCCGAGGTTGTCGACTCATTTGACTCATTGTCAGCAATCTCTCACCCCTTCACCGTCAATCCAGCATATCTCAGTAATTTCATCGGTCAGTCAGACATCTTGTGTAACATTCTGTACGAAGCTTTCAAGCGACACCAAGGCGACAGCGGAGCCCACCCAGTCCGAGTCTGATGAATCTTGAGCCACAAGACGAGAACTCGGGGAGTTACAGAAGTTCTTTGTTTGCCGCGGTTGGCGTTCTTCCTCCTCTTGTTCCTCTGATGGATACAAGACCGAGGGAGAGAAGCGCGGGTTCTGAAACTGTTCCCAGAACAGAAGCATCGCCACTTGCGTTCATGATGGCACATTATGCATTTGACTTTAATTGGAGTGATGGGCGTTCTGATGACTGTGAGTCTTTAACACATCCTATCAGAACTGGAATGCAAGGGCCCGGCAGAGGACCGCTTGACGCGTCTTAACACTCGCTCGCTCGTCCGGACACCTTCGTTCGAAGCAATTCTTCAGAGGCGACAAATTAGCTCTTTCGAGTTGTTAGGTACTCTCCGCCCTAGTTGACTTCAGTAGTTGCATGCGAGATGAAGACTGATGAAGTACCAAGAACTTTGCTGTCCTTTCTTCTGGTCATAGAAAAAGAGTTCGATTCATCTGTCCGCGCGACGATGGTTGAATCCTGTACCGCTAGCAGGTACGAGAACAAAACGCGACGGATCGTGGACATCTTGAGAAGCAGCGCAACGAAATCCGCCAAATACCGTGACTTTTTCAACAAAGAGAAACTTCTGGCTGATCAGACGACCGTGGCGGCCGGAATGAGAGTTCGGGGATCGAAGGAGCAACGAGCGGACGAATCGAATCGGACGAAGCGAAACCTCATCAACCGCAATCAGCGCATCTTGATGAGCATTTGGTTCCTTCTGTCGCGCCAGAGCTCTGCTCAATGACTGTGACGTACTGGTGTGTCCGACTGGGACGCCCGGAGCTCCCTCGTTTGAGTTTTACCTCATTTCTGCTCGAGCGTCACAGCAACGGGTGATGGCGATCATCACAGCACGCAGTTGGGTGCGGAAAATTCGCGGCTAAGCTCTGAGAATCTTTTCTTCTGCCCAAAGTGGCCAGGGCCAACCACCTCCGATCCTCCTATACTAGCATTGTCGAGTCAGTTGACTGCAGCGGGCGGCTTAGAGAATTTCGCTTCGGACAAGAAGAGAAAAAACCAAGACAAACCGAGCGATCGGCCGACAGACCGAGTCACAGATGAAGGCGAAGATCGAAGACCGTGAGCAGACAATGTGAGGGTGACGAGATCGTGACGAGTTCAATTCCGATCGGAAGTATTGTTTGCTCTGCTAACCCTCAGAAACGCGAAAGTCCGTGAGGATCTTCTCTGGCGACACGAATCCAATCTGGGGTGTTGGACTTCTGTCCTTTTTCAATCGAAGCCCCTTTGCTCGGAGCCGCCAGCCCCGTAGCCACCCTCCCTACATTCAGTCATTCACTCAACAGTGTAGCGCGCTGAGGATTTTGTGGCGCCACTCCGGGCCCAGATCATAATCGACGACGTCGCCGACGCCGTCGTTGACGTCGACGTCATCATCATGATCCTCGTTGTCGCTGACGTCGCCACAAACGCCACCACATCCAACCAGTTGACCGGCAGGCGGGCAAGCAAGCCAGCCAGCCAGCAGCAGCAGAAGACGGACCACTGCCGCCACCAGGACAAGCGGCGGCGGCAGCGACGGCGGCAGCAACAGCAGCGGCAACAGCAGAAGAAGAGGATCACTGACCGAAGTCCGAAGCTTAGTTTGTGGCGAACATGTCTCCGAAAGAAGTAGAAGAAGAAAAAAGGAATTCGACGGCTTCCGTACCACGCCCGGAATCCTCTGATCCGGAGTCGGCTCGAAATTGCGATGTCACTGTCACAGTCGCTGATCGTCCGTTTGACCATGATAGCCTTCACGGTTCAAGCGCTGTTTCGCACGCAGTGCTTCCATGGATGGATAATAAAAAAAGTGATGGAATTCATTTAAATGATGCCATGCATCAAAAGGTGCCATCTGTCACGGAGAACCAGGCTCGACGGCAAATGAATCCGTTCGAAGAACGCGTCGTCCGAGTGTCGATGACAGCGAAATCCTTTTTTCAGGCACGACGCGACGCAAGTGGACGTGTCAGGATCACGAACGGCGCAGTTCCCCAGCGTGCAAGCTATTCTGGCGTAACGCCGATCAATCTTCGGAAGCGTCATCTCACTTCGTTTGGTTCCTTTTGATTCGGGTCTATGAGGAACGGTATCAATCGATTCGAAAGTTCGCCGAAGTCGCGCCGAGTGAGACAAAGCTTGGAATCTCTCATTCTCGAAGGTCGACTGTAGATCGCATATTTTCTCGTTGTTCTCGTGAAGCGCGCTCTCGTCGTTGCCCTCGAGAATACAGAGGAGCTCAATGATCTTCCTTGATTGAATGAAGCATCAGACCTGGGAACGGAGTTTGCTGATCTTCTCGCATTCCTTTGCGACGATTCCGCGGTATTGAACTCACGTCCGATGTTTTTTTTCTTCCGTGTAAATAAGTCATTTTCCTCAATTTGAAGGTGATTTCTGTGCAAGTCAGTGAGATCTTCTATTCGCTTCTTTGCTGCTCGGTTTCCCTTCCGTTGACTCACACTCTTTTCGGGCACCGGGAATCGAACCGTGAACCCGAAAGCTCCGACCATCAATCATGAGCACTTACCGGACCGGATGGGTCGGTATCATTCGCGACGAGCACCCGTTCGCACTGGCCATGGATTCTTCAGGGGCGCTTACATTAGTCGACCGGCAACGACTTCACCTTGTGAACGACGTGTTAATCCCCGGGTTGAAGCTCTCGAGCCTTACCGGTTTGAAGAGCTCAGCGATCGGGAAGTTTGCTATCATTCCACGGCGCGTCTTGATTGAAACCTCGAAGTACCCATCTTTTCTTCGGTGTTTCGCCTCCAAGATTCACAACGAGGCTGATTTTGTTCTCGAGAAAAATCGCACTGGTAGTGACGATGCACCTACTGTTCATCGTTCATTGAGCATCGGATCAGCGTCGAGAATCGGAGTGACAATCGACCATAATGCCGGAGCTCTTCAAGAATTCGGATGCTTGGAATTCGCATCGGCCTGCATTTCAATTCCGAACGCTTTTTCCATCTGACGGTTTTGAGCTTTTCAAGAGCACCTTCAGAAGTCATGCGGACGGTAAATTGTCAACCACATTTCCAAGCGGGAAAGGAAATGTTGGCGAAGAACAGAAACAAGGGATCAAGAGAATGCGAGACAAGATCCCGAAAAACATCACCACGGAATGGCGCATCTCACAGTTGGTGCAGTTTGGCAGAACACCGTTTGGGGCTCGAAACCTCTCCTCTGGTCTGAACTCCGCGAAACAGATTTCTGATCGCAACAATCGTCACCGAAAAACATAGCGGGAATATGACCGTCGGTTTCACCTCTCGGCAACTGACTGGCTAGGCGAAACATTTATTAGGAGTTCGGGTTTGAGCTAAAGTAGCAAGGTATAAACTAGGTTAATGAGTTATAGGACGGGAAATAGAGGAAGGTTATCGACGGGAGTTTGTCAACTTACTTCGATCCTGGCATTTGAGCTTGATGGAGTTTTCGTCCGAGCCTTGGAAGCATTGCGATTCTCCATCGCAAAGTTTACTGAGATCAAAAAGTTGCAGGACTTCGGTGGACGCGTTCACCTGGCATCCGAAATATCCATCTTCGAGATTCAGGAAAAATATCTCCCGTTTCCCATACTGCCCCAAGGACGGGAATCCCGGTGCATCGATGCCGGGCCGGCTGTACGCTGACGTTTGAGGCTGGAAAGATGAAAGAAGAACAAGATTTAGAAAATGTGCTCCCGAAGCTGTTGAAATAGTGCCAAATCGATCCCGCTCAATTCCTCTTCTTCATCCCCCGAGTGGAAGTCTGTCCATTTTGTTGGATTTGTCATCCTTTGCAACCTTTCGTGAGGACCCGAATCATCACGTCTCAAGGTTTGCGCAAAGTTTTCTCATGGGATTGTCTCATCTCTTACGGAACTAACAAAACTTTGCCCTAGATCATGCCACGTGGAACAAATCAGAAGCTGATCTCCAACAATCATTTCTCATATCTGAATTCTCGACAATCTTATGGAAAGTCTATGAATGCCGGAACATTTTTCGTCTGATTCTCTTACGCAAAAGACATTCGCAAATCGAGTGAAGGTGCATCGCGGCGATAAATCATTCACCTTCCAACGAACAGAGGACAGATGGAAGTTACATTCGAATGACCCGAGTGGGGGAGCGTCAGGTATGCCACGTCCGTGAATAACCGTGGCCTGATTGAAAGACGATTCCATAACGTCACATCGCAAATGTCAGACAGCGCGGCCATTGCAAAGCCATGCGCTCGCCGAATCCTCTTCCGCGTTGCCTACGTATTATTATCATTGCTCGGTCGTACTAGGTAACGTCGAGCCATGCGCCGAAGCCTTAAAGGCTTTGTTTTGTGTCGTATTTCGATTCTTCCACAATCCGGAGCGACATTCCGATGAAATATTGCATACAATGATAAGCTCGGAGCTGGACTAGACGCTGACCCCGAGAACCGATTGACGAGATGGCGAAGGTGGAGCAGAAAGTCAATCCGAGAATTGAACGACAGAAAGTGAAATTTCAAAGACCAAGTTGTGGGTGGTTTCGCTCGAACAGCTCCCGATCGAGACGATCCGCCCTCACGATAATCTTCACTTGCTCTTTCGCTCACGTAATCCTCCTTCTTTTCACCTCTGTAACGAGCAGTTTCTTTGGCGAAAACCGTTTTTCTGCCAAGGCAAAGTGGAAAAGTCATTATAGATGACTCTCATCCCACAATGTAGAGAACCGTACTGCAAGGGTTTCGAGCACGCGACCTTTTTTTTAACGAATGCTCCGTGCGACAATGATCCAAGGTCGCCCGAAGCCCCTCAAAAATTTATTCATTCACTGGAAATTGATTCATAACGATTCTCTGGATTTGCCAGGTGCTCCTTCGATCCGCTGAGTTAGGAAACGTTTTGGAACGACACCAACTCGTGCCTCGCGATCGATGGATTTATCAAGCCAGTGCAGCAGAGTTGGTAATCAAGGTTCGACTCCCCGTTATTGGAACTCGGTTCGAGGCACATCGCTACAAAGCTCGTCCCAAATATTTCTGGACTTGAGCGTGAGAGCGGGGTTTCGGGGTTCCCATGACGGGTTTTGTCTCCAGAGAAAATGGAAACGTTTTCTCAAACATCGACTCCAGCACCAAAGTCGAAACTTTGTGACAATGGAGTCCATCTTCGAGAAATGCATCGATTATCCGACGTCTGTTCCGATGTTGCCCTCGAATCTTCAAGCAAGCACGAAGACGGTCGTAAAACGGGACTGGATCACTTCACACCGTAGTATCTCGACGAGAACGAATCCGTTTGAGACATCGTTTCCGAGCTCTTATCGGATCAAGCGTTTGTGACGCATTTTTCAAGTGAATGTTGCGTTGTATGATTCTTCCTCTCTTTATTCGATCGATGTACTTCTTGGTGTTCAGCTTAAGACCGCAGACATTCGTCCTCGGGCCTGGCACCGCACGCGATCGTCGGTCTTGGAGGAGTCGACACTCCTCGGAGAGAGAAAAAAAAAGAGAGAGAAATGTGGAGAAATTTTCAGCTGATAATCGGAATCGCACACCTTGCGCTGTCTGATAAGTTTGTATCTCTTGACGACGCTTGTATGTTGAGTATTCATCGCATCTCATGTCAGAACGACTACTGAGGTCATCGGCATGTATACGAGGTAGTGAAAACTGTTTAAAATCTTCAACAAGGCTTTTTTTGAGTGTCTATTCACAGCTCCAACAAATTCACGGACTCTGTTGCGTGTGTGTTGAGCGATGTTTCTTTCACCTTCAAAAATCAGGCATTGTTAAATTACTTGTTACGTCCTTTTTCGGAGAGAATGGGTAATTGAAATTTCCTCTCAAAACAGCGGGTGCGAAGCCTACTCTGGGCTTAACTGTCACGCGAAGTCTTGTACGGCGCGGAGAAAACCGCAGTTGACGGTACAGAGAGCCAGCCAGCCATTCATTCATTGGACAACGATTAACTATGGGAATTGGGCAACAATGCTCGACCTCTCGCCGACTAAACAAGTTGTAAAATTCAGAAGCGTGCTTGAAGAAACAACCCAAAGCTCCGGTCACGTACAAAACGTTCGTTTCTCGTGCACGAAACTGTTCCGAGCGAGTTTAACATAGTCGTCCGAAACAACGAAGCTGCGCTGGTTTTCAAGAAGCTATTCGGGCCTCATGAAGTTCTGATTGCTAGTTCTTCGGAGAGGTCCGCATTCGTCTTATGCAACTGTTTGTCTGTCAATTGTTCCATAGTTTTTCCCAGACCATTGAGGCCATCGCGGCTCCTTCAATCCATCCATCCATTCTCTCATCCATCATTTACAATCCATCCATCCATTCGTTCCCTCATCTATCATCCATTAATGCACGATCCCGATCCATCGATGAGGACTTCCCGATTTTGCGAATCGGTGGTGAATCACTGTGAAGAAACTCGTCCCCGCTAGAAAAATTCAAACCACGGGGAAGCACAAACTCTCCGCACGAACAGATGAACAGGAAAAGAAAAAGATTGAAATAAATATGAGATCACAAGGCCTCGAAAATGAATCAAGAAAACGTGTCGCTCATAACAGATCCATCACAAGGGCCGTCGTCACGAAGTGTCCGGAACAGAATTTCATAAGAAAAGAGGCGCAGACAACAGCAGCGGTGTGATTTGAAGAGAATTCGGATGGTGATGCGTCAATCGACTCGCCAAAGCTGAAGACCAGGCCAGAAATCACGGAAACTGAAGCTCAGCGGTTCAGAAAACCCCTTTCGGCCTGAGCGAACGACAACCCGACCCACATCAGTATTCCGTAAAGATAACGGATACAGTGTGGATCTGAGATAAGTGACGGACGCGGCGACGACCCCATGCGCTGCCAGGTCATAGCTGTATGACACTCCGGCAACAACAGCCGTACATAGAAACCGCGAACTTCGAAAGCTCAGATTCCCGCTCTGAATCTGATTCCGATTTGAGATTCATCCTCTTTCGAAGTTGATCTGACTCGAGGCTGAATCAAACTCGAGATTCCGAAATCTGTGAATCTTGTTCCTGATTTCCGGGGGATAAAGTTTCCTGGGAACTTTTTCTTGGGAAATTTCCGTCCTCGAAACGCAGAACTGATCTCGCGCGAGATCCCTCGTTTTCACGGCCATGCGAATGAGAATAGATACAAAATCAATCCGCGACTATTTCGGCGTGACATCTCCGTAGAGGCCGAGGATAATCCCGCGATTTCTTTCTGAGAAAAGTCGACATTTCACGACTTTTAGTGTTACTTCATCAGGCTACGAGAAACACAGACTTTTAGCCACGCCGCGCCGATCGCACGAAGAACGACAGCAGAAACGACATCGAACTAGGCGGCTCATTCGACAGAGCGTGAAAAGTGGCATTTCTCTCATCCCTCTTTTCTGTCGTTGCCTCCGGCAGCCGTTATTGCTTGGCATCCGATCCTCTGCTCTTAAATAAAGTATCTATCTTCTTTCGCTGCTCTTCGACATTGATTTGAAAATTTAAATGCCTGCCTACAATGAAATTCGAGCCGACAGTCTCCGAGCGGAGTTCAAGGGTTGCGACGGGCCACGAAATCGTGCTCCATCAAAGCCAACATCTACTTTCTGCCGCGAGTTCCGGACGGAATTCCGGACAGGCATGCGTGAAAATGCCGAGTCGCGAACGATTTATTCCTGCCTCTGTAGCGTTCCGCGCTAGTCTTTTGCAATCTTAGCTCGCGTTTCTCGCTTTCTCGTTATGACATTCTCTCGATTTGAAGTCTCGCCGGCGTGGCGTCCGCGTGGCTCGCTTCCCATTCCCCCGTGGCTCCGGGCTCTCGGTCTAGCCAGGTTCAGAAATCGTTCAAAAAGTAAACAGAACACTCTACAAGTAGATAGAAAAGTCGATTTCTGAGCGGGGAATGACGATTGCGAGCAAATGTTGCGACCACAGAGAACGATAGCCATCATTCAGCGACGAGAAATGTCAACGGAGCGGACTACAATGCAATGCGAAGAAGCTTGAACTAGTGAGAAGCGAGACGGTGAAGAGGAAAAATATCACTCATCAGAATCTAGTTAGACGTCGGGGGCGGTCGATCATTGAGTGATTCTTGAAGAGCCGTCAAAAGTTGTGTTGCTGTCTTTTTTGAGAAGCGATCAAAGTCATCTAGCTCGCCATCCAGATCCAGCCACCCACGCAGCCGGGCTGGGTTGCGGTGAGAAATGAATTCCTGCGGTTCCCCCATCTTGAACTCGATGGTACGAGCCCCATAAATGGCTGCGGTGCTCCGAATGAACCTTCCAGTTATGTACTCTGATGAACTCCGAACCTCTCAATGATTCGTGGGAACAAACAAAATCGATTCCACCGTGCTGCCAAGCTCCCGTCGGAATCCAATGCCCTCTGGAAACTACCTAAATACCGACGGCTTTATTCGCGAATCCCCCCCCCCGACCCCCCCGGGGCCCCCCCCCCCCCCCCCCCCCCCCCCCCCCCCCCCCCCCCCCCCCCCCCCCCCCCGCGGATTGGAAGGGTTGAAGGGGTTTACTATCCGTATCGACTGATTGCGTTTATTGATAAGCGCGATAACGAGATTTCCGGAAAGTTCCAGGTTTGAAAGAACCATTCGAACCATGAGCACAGATTGCAACCGCTCCAACTGATACAGGACAGTGAGGATTAATGGTTACCACGATTACATTTTATTCTGACCGATTTCGAGAGAACGGAATGAAAATGTCGATTGGCAACTCTGTGAATCGGCGGAAGGAACAGAACATTCTCAATTGAGAAAATCTCGATTCCCAGGCCCTCGGGAAGCGATACCCCACGAACCCCCACAATTGATCCGTTGGGTTAGTGACCGAGTAACCCCACGGGCGAGTTTAGCTCACAATCAGTTCCACCCGGTTGTACACTCAAACTTGTAAGTTAGATACATTGAGCCAGCGGAGCCCATATTCATGTCACAACGATTGCTACCCGTCTGTATTCTGGGTGCTTCTCCTCAGTTTCGTCCACGTTTTTGCTTCTTCCGAAAAGAGACTTTGATTCCGCGTTCTTTAATTTCTGGGATACTCACTGCATAAACTATACGACCCGAGATTTCTATCTATAACGCGAACAAATCGGCGTTTATTATGACCATCCACCCCAGATGTATGGTAGCCTACAGGCTGCCCTTCCAGAGGATAATGACAATAATGACCGAGAATGGCAATGATAAGAATCATAACCATGGTCGCAGTGCCATAATTGGCATGACTCTTTGCACGAAGCGTTCCTACATGACCAATATCGCACGTAAACGCGAAATGCTGCGAAGAAATGCTGTCGCTGCTGGAGGCAACCTCGAGTGGTCTGGGCGGTGCCTATCACAAGTGCACACTTCCGTAGGTACATGCTGACGCTATCCTTCTTCGCGGGGTCCCTTGTGAAATTTTCAGAAAATCAGTCCCCCCCCCCCGGGCCCCACCTAAAATAATTTAAACCCCCCAGGTGGGGGGGGGGAAAAAAAAAAAAACCCCCCCCCCCCCCCCCCCGCCTTTTTTTTTTTTTTTTTTTTGGGGATCGCGGCTCTCCCGATAACGGTTTCCATGGTCCTTACCGTACGAAAGTCCTGTGTAAAAATCTGTCAGATCTAGATCGAACCGCTGTCGCCTGAGCTCCATCCGGCCAACATCGACAGTACCGACAGGGACGAGTAGCGGGTACGAATAGATGCTTGGGAGCAGAAATGACGCCATTCCACCGGACAAAGCGGAATTCGCCTTCCAAAAATCGGAATGTACGCTACAACTGCCAGCTGGGAGCGGATGATTTATTGTGTGATGATCTCACGAAGGCAGAAATTTAACGGAATACACCCTGAATCGAAGGGCAACCGTAATCTGCGTACGTGGAGAATGTGCGGCCCTTCGCATGCTAGTCCAAAGTGGCGCGTGGATCAGGTTTAGCAGGCGATCTTTGATATTCTTCCCTTCACGTTTGGTGGAAATATGAGAGAGAAGGAGTTTCCCTCAGACTTTTTCAATTTCGAATCAAGATGCCACCGTTCCGTTAGAGGGAGCGCGAAATGAACCCGATACGAAGCTAGGATTATCAAGCTTCTTGGGTGAATCTCGGGAGGTCAGAGGTCGTGTGCATCCGCAGAAGCGATCGATCGTCGCCATCGTTCAAACGGAGTCAATGACGAGAGTGAATGCGACAGACGAAAGCGAGAGAAAGCTACGCAGACTGTGCGTAAAAATGCTTCGTCACACCGTTCCTGTTATAAACTAGACATTGAATGAGTTTATAGATGATTCACTGCGAAGGTTTGCAAGCAAGGACGTCACGGATCACGGAATATCTGCTCGATCAATGACTAGAAGGGCTGGAGCGTTAGGGTCATGCGTCGTGCGTCTTCCTTTGTGAAGAATCTTCTGACTGCAAGAAGTGCCTTCAGTTGTCGATGGAGTTACGATCGACGGCTCGATCAATATCCGTAGTTGAGCGTATCAATCTGGGACCATCGTATTTTCAAGCTCGGCTGTATCAACCCCTCTCGAAGAGAGCGTGCGAAAGTATTCTCAGCCGAAATTCCATCATCTCATCCTAAGTTATGCCCGACTCTCAATGAGATCGATCCGAAACAAGAAGACGCCGACGGGCATTTCGTCCGAGTGAACGACAGTTTGATTCTATCAAACAGAGCATGGGGACTACGTTTCTGTACTGGAATTCGGTCGCGTACACGATCCATGCCAATATATATAAGATGCCGACAACTCGCTCGCTGTGTTTACCTCGAACGTCGGTCAGCTGGTCTGTCTGGGTAAAATCACCACCCTAGCTCACGGCAACCTTGTACGGCACAGCCAAACCCCCGACGATCGAATGGAGCTGCTGCCTTCATGAACGTTTGATAATCGTTGGCTTTCATATGTATATAGTCGCTTTTATAATGCTGAGAATCCAGCTAACGGCTACCCAGCTAGATCAGACAGCCTACCTGCCCGCTCGCCAAGCAGCGCGCCAGTCTGTCGGCCGACCCGCCAACCGTCCGGTCAGCTACGGTCGGGCGACGTTTTGACGCGTTCCGACAAAATGCTGCGGGTATATTTGTTCCATATTTATTTGACTGACTGTGGCGAATACAAGAGCACCTAGCGCCGAACATGAGAAGAAATAACAACAACAACAATAAACACGGCAAGGACGACTTAGAAAGCCCATTGTTTCATATGTTTTTGGAACTTCACCGCAACCCAACATATTTTCTTCAAAACGCATCCGGAGCCCTGTTTTTGTTTCGATTCGTTTCAGGTCTCAACCATCTCCATGCAGCCTGAAGTACACAGATAGACTAGTTGAACGCAAACGGAAGAGAAGCACCGACAAGGAGGAGTAATAGAGGAGAACACTTCGGTTCCGCGAACAGAAGGTCCAGAAGGGACATTTTGGATGGTGGAGAGAGAGAGACGGACAGACAGATAGTACTTTTCCACTGAAACCGTAAATTCCAGGCGAACAGAGCTCACCATTGATGGCGAAAATTGCATGACCGTGCGTTTTCTTTTTTTTCCTTCCGCGCTTTATGTTATATTTCGTCGTTTTCAAAATCTCGTCTTGAGATGTCGCACCGGTAGCGCCTCTCGCCGAGCGGAGCTGAACGCCTTCGACAAATTCAGTCAACTTTGAACAAACTCTGCTCTGGTTAGACCAGGGAGACACCACCCATCCGGTTGCATGAGTTTTTTCGCGCCAATTTCGATGGCGACACTTTCTTCGCCCGTCGCTCAAATCTTCAGAAGAAATCGAAAGAGAAGAGGGAGAAATCCAAACGAGAGATAACTCTAACCGGAAATTCCTTCTCGAGGAGAATCCGTATACTGGGATCTTGAATGATGGCGTCACTCGGACCGAAGCGAGGAACAATGCGCAAGATACGGTGCCAAACTAAACCCTCGTTTTCGCGGAACGCTAATCCGGGCTGGTTGGCCCTGCGTTTATGTAGTTGTCTACTTTGGGCATGGCGGTGAGTCCTTTTCGATCAACGGCTGTACCGCAGACCGTCTCCCACGTATCCTGGTGTAGGTATCTTCTGTCCGACCCCAGCAAAAGCGAAAGGTTGCTATCGCAAGCGGTTGGCGTCGCGTTGCATCCAGAGCGGACCTTGGTCGACCGGGTCGCTCAGTTGGAAGTAGAGTCAAGTGTATTTCTCTGCTGTCGTGCCGGTGGTTGCTACTGCCGCTACAGGTTTGCTACGACGACCCGCTAACACAGAAGACGTCAAAACGTTCAACCGACGTCGGGACTCCGTAACAATGTCCGCTACTAAAGAACGGACCAACGACGAACGAAGGCTGACCTGGGAACGCATTGTGTTTGACTACTGGTGTCGCGAAAGTCGACTCGGCTTTTGTTTTGGCCGACGGCAGCAAGTCGCTTATCAGTGCGATTCGTTCGAAGATTGTTCAGATTCCGTACCTCCATCTTAATGACGAATGAGCCCCATTCGAAACAGTCAGAAACTCTTGATGCTCAGCTGAAGACCGCTGACTCAATGATTGACGCGGTCGCGTTCAGCTTCGAAAATGGCGACCGCGAGGTCCAGCCCATTGTCGAAACTCGATTCCTGAATGATTCAACATATCCAACCCTCTCTTGACTTCTGCTAGGGCGGCGAGCGTCCTGGCATAGTAGTGACGCGAATCGTACGGTCTGACGCGGGGGGTACAGAAATTTTGAAAATGCTCAGAACAACAACAGGATACTCATCCTCGATGCGCCGCGCGCGGAACTCTCCAAGAGAAGATTTCTTCGCTCGGACTTTCGGCGGAAGACAAGAAATGTACCAAGCGTATCTACTGCCCGCCCTCACAAGCGTCAACTTTTTCGTTCTGTCATTTTGTGGCATGCCCACGACGGCTGTGGCAGTGACATTCATTCAAAATACATGGCAGGTTGAGAGAATTCACTGAAAAAAAAAAAATTGTGACATTCGCCCTCGGAACCGCCTTTTGCGGTGTGAGGTCGCTCGTGACAGTTCGCTGTGAACGTATTTCATCTCCTTCTATGGTTCCTGACTGTTTTTGAGCAACACTTCCGATGCTAACACGATTTTTCTGTGTTTTCTAAACGTGTCACCCGCACACTTTCCATGCCACAGCGGCGGTCAGCTCAACATTTCTGACGTAAGGCGACCGATGCGAAGTCTGGAAGATCGGATAACCTGACCGACGTCACCGGCGACGATGACGACGACGATCGCGGTCGTATTTCGTTGTTTTTTTTTCTTATTTTTTTCGTCTCAATCGATCTCGTTCATCTGGGAGTGTTTTCGGGAAACGTCCGCCCGCAGTTTGCAAACATTCGCTCTGGACGCCAAACAGGATCCGCAACAAGTTCATGAAAAATGAAACTCCCGCCGGCTCTTCTCTCTCCGATGAAAGCCGGTAAACGATCGCAATCTTCGAAAATCCCGGCCTGCGCGTATGCATTGTTGTCGCTAGCCTCAGCTTTACTTCCGTCAATTTCATACAAGATCGATCTGTCGCCTCCGAAAGTTTGTCGAAGGTAAACGTTTCAACGAGACTTCGGGTCCCGGCCAAGTCTTTTGACAGCCCCGCCTGGAATAAGGATCGCTGTCCTCTCATTTTCCAATGCAGGCAGATGAGCCCTGATCTCGTGGTCACAAATCGTTAGATATCGGTTCTTTCCAGCGACGGATAGTCATGCGAGATTTATTTTCTATTTGTGCAAAGCCGAAGGCGACTCACACTACTTTGTGGAGGCCGCGTTACGTGGCGTCTCGCCAGGGTGAGAATTACGCGCTCGATATCCAGGTATTCTTGTATAATCACTCAATATTGGAAAAACAGAGAGAAAAGAAGTGCTTGTTTTCCGAGAGTCCAAGCGCACGTTGGAATGTAGGGGTCCACGATCGACTTTGTTTCGCTCCCCTGGAAAATTTCGGGAGGGTGATGAAGTGGACGTGTTTCCCCCGCCTGGTCAGCCGGATTCGTCAATTTCCGTAACTGATGTGTGAGACTCTAAAGAAAAAGAATATCAAGCAGGGGCGGATCCGCCTCTCATTCCTCTTTTGTGCAATATCCTCGCGGTATGTGTACGGGACCATAACTTTCTGGAGCTGGACCGCACGAAAGCGAGTGTACGCCCCACAACGTCCAGGCCCCTTCCACTGGTCGTTCCAAGATTAATGCGGAGAATTCATCTATTTACTCTTCACGGTACTTCCATTCAGTTGAATCACGCGTTCATCGAACTTGCTTCAGAGGAGTTGTTCTTCCACCTGCTCGATTGGCGGCTGGAACATTTATCCGGAGTTTTTCATTCGTGTCCGCCATCAATGTTATTTATCTAGCTGCTATCGGAACAGCTTCTCGCGAAAAATGATCTCGATTATTAGGTTGAGTTTCATTGAATTTGATCGGATAGTTGTGTTTTCCCGTTTCTCTCTCTCTCTGAGTTGCTCGCATCCTTTCAAACCACACAAATGCTGCTATAAGCCGATTAGAAACCTATGCAGGATCAGACGCTGAACGCTGTCGAATCAAAAAACAACGACCACTAAGCCCCGCTTTCGG
Source organism: Neoseiulus californicus (assembly GCA_028455905.1). Taxonomy (NCBI): domain Eukaryota; kingdom Metazoa; phylum Arthropoda; class Arachnida; order Mesostigmata; family Phytoseiidae; genus Neoseiulus; species Neoseiulus californicus. Next base: position 21,136,571 of record JAMQGS010000003.1, read on the forward strand.
GTCAATGATGTTTTTCATCGAACGGCGAACAGCTAACGCTTGATACAACTTTACGCCCCACCTCGAGAAGTACAATCGAATGCCAACTAGAAAATTCCTTCAAGAAGAGAACGTCGCGCGAGGTGCTTTGGAAAACTCCAGTGCGCTCGACTCTATTGTCGTTTTGACCTCAGATAAGTGAATCCGCCGTCTGGTTCGCGTCAAAAGTACGAATAATTTTGAAAACTATCCACCATTAACAAGCGCGAATATTTTCGTTTCTCGCTGATCGGTCATTGAGTCTGCGACTGGCTTTTCGAGTCGCTGAGAAATGGCTCTCCCGCCGTCGCGTCGTCAAGATGTGGCGCGGCGATGTTGAGGAGCAATACGCGCGAGATCGAGAAACTCTGTGTCATGATTACCGTTTGATGGATAGGATGGAAGAGTGGAAATTGAAATGTCATTCACAGAATACCACAAGATGTCTCTGGAAGCGGCGTTCGGCCGATTTACAAGTGCCGTCCCGTTTCTGACCGGCGGCAGTTTGCTCCTCTATGTGCGCGCATCACGCGTAAGCTTCTCCTCTCTCAAACGGAAGAGTGACCGAAACACTTCATCGGATACTTTAGCCGCAGCAAACCAAGATCCCGGTGTCGGGCCCTGCTCAAACCGCCAGCCACCGAGCCAGGCCGGTACAAAGATAGACGGCCAGACTGACAGACAAGCAAGGAAGGGCAGCGGGAAGCATTGTCTTCAAATCTAGGACGAGGTTCGCTGAAAACCGCCTTCTGGAAAAGCGAAAACTTTGTTCGTCCGCTGGCTAGCTGGCTCGTTCGTTCATTCGTCTACTCGCTTATTCGGCATTTTCTCGCTCTTACGGAAAACGTTTCGCTTAATCCGCGGTGGTGTATGGCTATGTGCCTGCGAAGTACACCCACTAGTTCACGGATGGTGATCGTACACTGAGTGAGTTAGTCCTCACCGATACGGCGATTACGCTAACTCCGTCTGGTACCTACTCGAGTGCCATATGCTGCGATCTTGGAAACGTGTCGCCATGCGGATCCGTCGGCAGCTTATGCAATTTTTCGAGTCTAAGTTTACATGCTCGCTCGGTGTAACAAACTTCGGTCCAGACTCAAATATCATGTAATCGTTCATCTTTCCGAAAGCAGGCTGGTGAGCGTCTGGCATCCATTCATCATTCGTGCGAGTCGTCATGGAATGACTTCGCCGTCGAGCTCTCATCGTAGTCGTAACGGATGGGACGGCTGCGCAAATAGCCGATGCATGTCCGGATGCGGATTCCGAGACTTGAACTTATTGCGGTATCAGCATCAAATCGTTGATTCGAACGCAACCGGGACCGAGTTTTCAAGATGAATCTGACCACCCCATTTACAGAGCGTGCAGAGAGGAAAGTCTCCTCAGTAATCAAAGGTCTGTGAGTTTCCTTCTAATTATGATTCTATTAATTCCACTGTGACAGCCAACGATCGACGGATGCCGGGCTGCTGTTGTTTCTCCCATCGCTATTTGGCGGAGATTTCACGGTCATCGGTTTCAGTCCGAGTCACGACGTAGAATTTGAGTGGCGAAATCACTGCACACAAAATGGAACACGAGCTGCTCATTCGTTGGACTTTCCTTCAGTGAAGAGTACGACGAACTTTTGTGTTTTGTTTCCCCTGTTTAGGCGGCAATCATCCCTGATGGAAAGAACGGAATCGAAGAACGAATATTCTCAGTCATTGAGCTCATTCGTTGCACAGCTTTCTGCCCGTTTCGTTCGAGGAAAAGCCGGCGCGTTGCCTCTAGAGTGGGTTGTTAGGCAAAACCGTGAGAGACCGTTCATCCGTTCCAGATCGCGGCTCCACGAAAATGCTTAGGAAATCCCGAAGGCCCAGAGATTTGACATGAAGAGGCCTCATATTCAAGGGTACCACGAAACTATTCCAAAAAGTTCATTCTCTCGAATAGACGAGCAGGTAATTCATGAAACCGCCCGGTCCTCGCCAGAAACGGCAAATATAAATCATCAAATCATTTCGCCGCGAACACCTTCGCCGCGGTATTCCTCAAAGCGCAAAGGAGGAAGAAAACTTGAAAATGTCGCAAATCAAGGCCGTTCACATTCAATGAGTTCAAACGAAATCTCTGGACTCGGGCATTATGGTTGCGAGATGAGAGGGGAGCTGTAGGAACAGGCGCAAGTTGGCAAGTTTGAAAAGCTGCTCCCGAATCGGTTTGGCTCCACCGGGGTAGTTTCTTGAGGGACATGTCGTATTCCTCCCATTTCGTGAAGGACAGTGTCCACGCTACCCTCAGCGGCATTTCCTTTTCATGAAGCAGCGATGTCTCGCAATTCAATTTCAAAAAACTATAGTGCAATCCCGCCACATGCCATGGACTGCTTGGTCCTTCTTGGTCGTGAGCGGAGCATTTGTCTGAACAGCTCTCAAGCACTCTGAGAGTTTAATGATCCAGAAGTCGGGAAGAGAATTGAATGAAATTGAAGTCAAAGATTCAACTCGCTTCAAAGTTTTATCTGAAGCGTAAATCACTCACCGCTATCGTCGCCCCTATTAAAATTGTGAGGAGTGTGGTCAGCGAACACCGCCCTGAAATAAAAAAGAATGACTTTAGTGAGTATAAGAGGTCGTCCACAGTGTCCATTCGTTGCTAAAGACTAATTCCAAATTCAGCTGTGGGGCATCTCGACCGCCGCCGCCGCTGACTACCTCTGCCCCACTCTCCGATTCCCATGGAAGGGTTGAGTATTCAAATATCCAAGAGAAAAAAAGTGGTTGTGATCCGAGTTTACGATGGTTGCGGTTCCGACTTTGAAGCGCAAGAGGTATCGCTCGCAGATTTACACACACGGGCATTACATTCGACCGCAGAGTTCAAAAACGTCATAAAAAATCGAAAGCGCGGAGTTCCCACGTGAGGCCAGCTTGCCTTTGAAAAACAAAGCTGTCTTTGGTACACAAGACACTTTGTAGGCGATCGGGATTCATTCTCTCGACGCAGACACCTAAAAATCGATCTGACGCCCCACAAACACTTCACACCTCCGACCCATCCCCTCACTGTTCCTCCTGTTTTCACACATCTGTTCAACTCTTCTCTTTTTCAGAGCTTTGGAGATCCCATTCCTGGGGAATGAAAATTTGAAAAACGATTCTTCTCCAAGTGAGCGGAGCGGTGACAGTCAGCTCACGTTTAGTTTAGTTTAGTGAGGGAAGATCTCACTGAAGCAGAAGTGCGGAAAAAAACGGTCCCGGCAAGTTCCACGAAATCGACCAATGATGGGTTCTTCGGGAGTTCTCGAGCTCAGGATTCAGTTGGGGCGGACGGGAAGCCGGACAGAGGACACGCTGCCATCGGAGACTCTTTGGTCCTGTTTCTGCTCCGTCCATAATATCGCGTTTATTTGATTTACCATTGACCCTGTGCCATCTTGAAACCAACGAAATCACCAAGAGCCCGAGCATCGTCCCGAGATGATTCGTTGCCAGTCACAGAAAAACCTCAACAGACCCGACGTCGCTTTTCGACGCCGCATCGTTTCGCTGAGTTTTTTAGTTTAAACCGTCCATGGGCTTACGGTTGCGCTTGACTCGATACTAAACTAAGAAACCGAAGCTTTTGTCGAAGGATTGTCTTGGCCGACCAAACAACCTGCGTGCCCGCCCGCCCGCCCGGCTGCTCGCCTGTCTGCCCGTCAGAGTACCGAAGACTTTCTTCGAAAAAATTGAAGTCCACGCGCACAGGCGAGCCGACAAACTCGCTCCGTAACTCGAGTTTTCTCGCGGTAAATTTTCGTCACAGGTTTTTTCAGAGATTCTATATTTCTTGAGGAATTTTTCGAGAAATGCGCGAACAAGAAGGCTATCGGACAACCAACCAGGGAGATTCAAGATGCTTGAAGGGGAGCTCAACACTGCAGGATAGAGAGAAAAATAGCAAGGTGGGGACAAAGCGTAGGAAATATATTAAACACACACGAACGCACCATACAATGGTCACTTCTAAAAAGGCGAATGCGCTCCCTGAGGCCATTTGTAATTTCCAGAAAATATTACTTCGTTTTGTTCCACCTGTTCAGACGGCGAATAGTCGGAACACCATCACTGATTTTGTGGCAACGGAATTCCGGATCGGACGTCAGTTCTGAAATTTCCGTTCGTTTCCTCTACTTGGGGCTTCTATCATTTGCAGCTGATTCGAGCAAGAAGCGCTTTTTTTCGGATGTTGAAAGCACGGGAGTGCGTCGATGTGCCGCGTGCAGCGCATGAAACGAGGCCCTACAACAGTTCTACACAACCTCGGGAGATTTCGGAACAAAACTGAGATCTGAAATCACTGGATGGGGATTCGTTTCCAAATGTCAGGGTTACGTCACTGCACGCCGCCGGTCGCATTACTGAGCGATGCAAAGTCCATTCCACAGTTGTCGCGTGGCTTGTTACTTTTTCACGGGTTTGCAGTCAGCAAGGAAATTTCGAGCAAAACGGAATGCATTTTTGCATAAATAATGGCGTGCATGGCATTTGGCATCTCAGGCTCGGAGACGTGTAACTCTTGACTTAGTTAGCTGAGACATTACTTCGAACCTACAACAGAGAGAAGACCTCACTCAGACTCCGACGGATTTGAAAACTCGAGTCCGAAACCGGTGAGAACTCCTCTCGAGGAGATTCGAGCCGTGAGTTCAAAGCCGATGGCTTTCGTGAGCTTGCAAGAGCCGAGCTTCTGGAGTCTGATGACGGTGAGACGATAATTATGACTTTGTCTGATCCGGTTTGATGCCAGAGACGACGAACAAAATCGAGTCTTATCGAGCTCCAACGCTGCCCATATTGTAACGATCCAAAGTCCGTCCAGATGAACCGGATTTTCCTCGTCAATGAAATCAAACGACGAGTGCTAGGGTTCAAAAAAGCGTTCGATTGATACTGCCAGCCCTCGAGAGCTGTGCCCTCGCCTTGGTGGAATCTTCGGATGGCACACACCTCAAAGCACTAAATCATCATTGTGAACATCATTAGGCAGCTGAATGAGCCTTTATTGTCGAATCCGAAGTACGAAATTGCCAGCGATGTGTCGGTTTCCATTCCATATCATCTGACTGCAAATTCCAGAGACCGCCAAGTGAAACTTTCCCGTTCGGATCCAAACGGACCAGTGAGCCCTATAGGAGTCATGTATGATGCTCAACATTGGAAAATAGCAGAACGTGACTCATTCCAGTGAATAGCATGTACCGGTAGCAGCGCTCCTGAATGACAATGTAACGAACTTGCCAAGATTTTTGTCGTTTGATTTCCGGTGAAGCTCGCATTGAGGAACGGTCAGCTCAACCAGCATTGGGCAACTCTCCAAGCCGAAGTCAGCTGAGCAGTGAGAGAGAAAGCGAGCGAGCGAGCGAGCTCAAAACCGAAGGCATGGTTAAGTAGCCTGCGGAACGAGTTCCTGGTTTTTGACCGAGCATCACGACTGCGTTCAGTTTGGATTCTCATCCGTTTTCCATCAAGAGCGAGCTCGTTTCTCCATGCTCCGTGAATGCGATCCGAGCGAATCTACAAATAGAATATCTCAGAAGATCACCGGACCCTTGAATCCTGAGATGCTCTGTGTTTCCAGCTGGCGACCGATGCCCGCTGCCGCCGCCGCCCGAAAGGTCTCAGTCCGGAGTTTGCCGAAAGGAACGTTCGACGGTTTGGCGTCGACAGAAGAGAACGCAGAAGAGAAAGACTTCTTCTTCTGGGCAAGCGACTGACGAATTATCATCTTAGTTCAGAAGCCTCTTGTTACGTTGCCGTTGGAAAAGTGGTGGTGAAATATAGCCGAAAAAAAACGTTCTGTTTTCCTGAGTAGCCTCCACCACCACCACCGCCACCGTCGTCCTCGTCAACGTTGCTGTAAGAATGATAATGGCGAACGCGTTCCGCTCCCGAGTTTCTCACTCGGGTCTCGAATGATGTCGTCAACAAACCGAAGAGATAATGCAAGCCGCTCTTTCACCCTTCATCCATTACATCTGGACTCCCTCATTCTCTCTGATTTTCCTCGTTTCCGACGACGACCACGACGACCACCACCATATCAGCAAGTCTCGTGAAGCCCGAAATTATCAGTAACGAACCTCATGTGTAAAACACGTGAGAATCCCCGACCCATGGAAGCGGAGTTCTCTTTCAATCGCGAAATATTTTCTTTTCGGCAGAATTATTTTTGTCGTTGTTTTTCTGTTTCAATCCACGACGTCTGTTTCATGGCGGCGGCGTCCGTAAAAATTGCTGGAGAATCGCCGAAAGAAAGAAAAACCATGTCGAACAATGCTGTGTGTGACAAACCTCATAATCAGCATTGCGTCATTGACAGCCGACAGGCCTCGGATAGTTCTATTTTGGGTGGAAAAAGGCAGCGACGCGGTTCATTGAACTATCAGCCACAAGACACATGGAGAGAGCGGTATCAATTCATTCGAAGAGGATCCCGAAGGTCCTTCATTAGTTTCCGGCGCAAATGAATCCCGCGGAACGACCCTCCATCGTTCGGCATGCAGAATCTCGTGGAATCTCACGTCCATGTTGACTTCTGAATCGATCGAACCTCAAAGTGGGAACAAGGTCCCCGGAGTGAGCGATCCGTTAATCCGCGAGACTATCAGCTGCGGATCCTCTGAACGCGTTCCGTCGTTCGTCGTTTGCCATCGGTCGCAAAACTTCGGTTTGGATCGATTTTCGTGAGTTCTTCGCCCTTGGAGTTGTCCGCAGATGGTCCCAGAAAACGGGTGCCGGATCGAAGACGCGATCTTTTGAGAGAAGAATTGTTACGCAGTGCAAAGAGTAATTTCATTGAAGCATCATTTTTCACCGCAATTTCGGTTACGTAGAAAAAACTGTTGCCATCGTCCACGCGAGAGTGGACTCCACTCGGACTGGTTTTTATCTGTGCTCTCCTCGTCGGTAGCGTTCAATTCTGCCCCGATCGGGTTACATGCGGCTGTACGTGAGCTCTATAATTTCGTGGTCAGCCGCGGAATCCTTCCCTCCCCATTCATCTCACTGACGCTCCGCGGATATCGAGCGTTACGATTCGATCTCACACGCAACGCATGTTTGCTTTGCATACGGATTCTTGGATCGTCTCCCTACAGCGCGGACTCTTTCCAAAAATGGGGGGGGGGGGTGAAACAGGCCAGGGAGCGACATCTATCGATCCCGAAACGATGTCCGGGATACGCAACACAAATCGGAGCTCGAGTTGGGGCTTCGAAAGTCTCGATAAGAACTCTTGGTTTGTCTTGTGATCTTGTGAACGAACTTTGAATTAGACGCATAGCCCGGTGAGCACGCGAAGGCGCGTATGAATCTCAAATGATATCGGCGTCTTTTGTCTTGCTGAAGTGGTTTTTTGTTCGAGCCGACTGATTTCCTTGAGTCGTGGCGGTGGCGGCGGCGGCGACGCCAGGATCCGTGGCGGCCACTTCAGCCACAGGGAGGGCAACGACTCTTCCGAGCAGCGGGTCTTCTCCGTTTTCGTCGTCTCTACTTTTTCTTTTCTCTCTTCCAGGCGGCTAAAGACAATCGGGCCGTGAAGAGCATGCCTACCTACTACAATATATATCCTCACCCACCACAAAGCGCCACCGAAGCGAGCGGGCAAGAGACCGAACGCTCGAAGTGAAGATCTGGGCAAAGTCCTGGCAAACCAAGCATGGCGAGGCATTCCACCACCCTCACTTCAACGAACACAAACTCATCCGTCACTGCGGAGTTTCGCGACAGCGGAGGCTTTTCGTTTCGTTAATCTGATTCAGACGGTGTATTTGGGACTGCGGAACCGAAAAACTCCAGAATCATGAGGAGTGCTTCAATCCAACTTCGCTCTTCTGCTCTTCAGTCTTCATTCCCCCGTCGGATTCGAGAAGAGTTGGGGCTGGGATTTCAAGATTTTCTCCCGCGACATGTTCCCGAGAAAATTCCTGAGACAGCTCTCAATGCCCATAATGTGAATCATACACAAACGCGAAAACATTTGCGGTTTGAAGGGCGGATCACACCTAGTACTGTGCGGCTCGTCATCGGGTATTTCATCTTCGTTAACTGTGTAACATATTTTCTCCGAAATTGTGGATGGCGGTCGAACGGCGCGTGTGGCAAGCCGCTCTCGCGTCCAGCGTCCGCCATCCCTAAACGGTGAAATACCTTCCATGCCGCGGAGGCTTGGCAATTTCAAGGTTGAACGTCAATCAACTAGCAGACCAAAGTCGCCGAACAGACTTGATACTTTTCACTCTTCGACGCGCTTTGTCGGACACCCATGTAGCTCGCCGCTTTCGTGATAGTATGTAGTACAGCGTGAGCCGCAGAAACATAGGTGAGTTTCTCTATAACGGAGCTGGTGAGTGGAACGAGCTTCTCGTGAAAGTAAACGGATGATGCATTCAATCACCGACTACGCACATGGTCGGAAACGTGGATGAACGCCCGGTTTTCGATTTCATCTGCAACGAGGCTTCCGCCCGCTATTAACGGTCGAGCAGTCGACAAACCCTCGATGACTCTCTCAGATTCTGTTCTGCGTGTCTCTTCTACAGATGATTCGACTTCGGTGCCGCCACCACCACCGCCGTTGACGGCGGCGGCGAACGACGCTTTTGACGGTGATGTAGGGTGTGTCTTCGATGGTAACACTACTGGCCTACATTTCGCAGTATCTTACAAGCACTCCAGACACTTCACTAAGTGAATCTTCGCAAGCGCTTCCATTCGAGCACGATTGCGCTTGTTTCAAATGAGGATTTCCCCAGAAAGTTCGAATCAACAATACTTTCGAACCTTATGTTAGCTTTCTAACATCAAGATAATCTAGTATTGAGGGTTGGTCTATGCGAAGTCGTCGTTCGACGATCCAGAATTCGTGTCTTGTGAGCTGCAATGTACCTCACAGCCCGAAAAGCCCGATACGGCAACCTCTAGGTTAGCACCTAGAATGTCCCTGTTACACCTTACTGAGTCTTCAAGGTGGACCGCGACGCGCGGTCGACCCAAGGTTGCGATTCCGCTTCTGGGGAGGCTACCTAAGGTCCACCGGTCGGCCTCTCCCTCAGAAGAAACCAGAAAATGTTCGCGTCGAAGCATTTGGAAGATTCGAGAAGTTAGCGAATTCAGGTACAGAAGGCAGAGAGCTTCTAATGGCACGTGCCTCGTGCTCACGTACCGATCACCTCCGAGCACGTAACCGACATCACGGAATTGGAGGAGCATCTTGTGGAGTAGGACCCAAAGTCTCCCAGAACGGTTCGGAACAGCCGATCTCTCAACGGGCGCTGAAATCACAGGAGGCTGAGTCGAATGAGTGGCCGTGTTCAGTGTCGAAACAAACAGTCGAAGAATTCGGAGCTGTCTGTCTTGGTTTGTCGGTCCGACTGTCTGTCAGTCAGTCAACCGGTCGGTCCATTCGTCCGTTCGCTCCTGACGTTGTAGCTTCGGACGAGCTTCGACCGAATGGGCTTCGTTCATCGAAAACGGATTGGATCGTTGGGGCCTCTCCAATGTCAGCCTCACTGTTAACCAGAAACCAATCCACTAACCATCGAACCCAACCCGATCTGCTCAAGCCTGACGCCTCTTCGCCCTGTACTGCATCTTCCTCCGCGGAGCTTCATTTCGGCGACCGAAGTTCCGAAAGTTTTCCGCCTACCTTGAACTCGAGCGACTCATCTTACAATTAGATTGATTAGAGATGAAAACACGGGTGACATGGGACATATCTCGCAAATGGAATTCATGGTTCCCAGGCTCGTGTTGTTGAAGTGAACTCCGGGGTTATTTTTAGAAAATGCATTCGAGGATTTTGCCAGGTGGCTACAGGAGGAAATGGCAGCAAAGGATGAACTCTGTATGCCTCAAGTGGAACGCCAAGTGGCGATCACACCATAACTGAGCTGAAACAACTCGGGATGATCTGGATTAGGTCTCAAGACGTTACACCTCAATAGAATGGGTTTCAAGAACGAAAGTCGGCATTTCACGCTGACATCTGAACTGGGCCCTGCCGCAACGTTTGGTATTTAAGTCAGACCGAGCATGCTGCGCTGAGCCGATACCTCAAAAGTCTTCCGAAGTCAAACAGGAGTGCATTCTGTGATAGTTTATGAGTGCATTCTGCACTCGTTTCCTGATTTCCAGAAGCACAAAGGCGATCTGCTGCAAAAATGTATCTGGGTTGAGCATCGTTCCTGTGGTCCGACACGCGAGGTCCCACACCAACATCTTGATGGGAACATTTTGTCGTCGAAACAACGACAGCAACAGCAACGAAAAGAGCAGCGGTAGCATCAGTGGCACTGGCGATAGCATTCAAACAACGCACGCCAACCACAGCGAAGAGCAAACCAAACCCAGCAACTACGAGAGAAGATACTCCGGCTGGAAATTATTTTCGACTCCAGTCTTGGAACTGAAGTGATTCCAGGTGAACTTCGGTGAACGCTGGTAGCTACTATGCATCAAAGCTGTCACCTACAAGCAAGCCTGAACAGCTTACCTACTTAAAACAGTGTTCGCAGGTCGAACCCCCTCCTCGTCTTTTGTGTTCTTTTTTCGTTATGGTTTTGTAGTTTTGATAGAGGACGAGACTTCGTAAGATCGATTTGTTCTCTCGTTCATGGCCCCTTCCGAAGTGCGCTAAGCGGACGCACGAGCGATATCTGACTCTCCCTCGTGAATACGTAGGCTAAGCCCAGTTCAGAATCGAGGCGCGAAACGTTATCATCATTATCATCTAAAACGGAAAGAGCGCAAAAAAGGAACAGAAGAATTCCGAAGGCATCCCAAATAATTGGAGCCGTCGACGACGACGACGACCACGCATAAATGCCACACCGTTCGAATGTTAATTTCCACGCGAAAACAACCGGTTTGCGGTTCTTTCTTTGAACGCTGCGGAGATGTCCATCGTATCAAGCGGTTCACTCGTGTTATGTGATAGGAGGGTCGTTTCTCTCGTGTTGAGATCGAGATTCTCGACGTTACAACAACGATAACGATGACAAATAAAACGACTCGTCCATTTTTCTCACCGCAAACATCCCCAATAACTGGAAGTGTGTCCCGTAAACGAGATCCCTTATCTGATTCGAATGCTCGCTTCAAACTTCGCTATAGGTGAACATGCAGACAGGATGGAAGCTTGATTCTCTGATTGAGCTGAGCTGAGTGAGACTTCACTCGGCGGTCTGATCGGCAGGCAATGTCAGAATAAGGTTTCCGAATTAGGCGCACGTTCGCGAAGACTCTGCGAGTGCGGCGATCGGCCGTCTTAGTCATGGAGGAATTCTGGCGACAGAGGAAACCTCGCCCATGTCTCAGTTTGCTGAATACCACAGGCAATCTGCCCTACCAACCGACAGCGTCAGTTGAACGAGTAGACGAACGCGCCGGACGCACGGATAGACGGCCGCGCGTTTTCGCTTTCTCGTTTTTGAACCGGGTTTATTTGACTTTCTAAACTTTATTTACCACCGAACAGCTCTCATTGCCTATGCATCCAAGTGAGGCCGCAGAGCTCAGCCAGCGTCCCATCAGCCTCCGAGACGGATCCGCTCATCGACAGAGCAGCAGAAGTCTTACAGAAAACAGAGCCGAGTGTTTGAAGCAATCGAAACCATCCTTACTATTGTTGGCCCAACAACAAATCGAGTTGGTAACGTACCCGAATCCCAAGTTGTTCAAACGCTTAACAAATGATTTATGTGCTCTGACCAATTGGCTCAGCGATGAATCCGATTCTACAACACAACGATTTGCCAACGATCCACTACAGGCCTCCTGACAAGCACCGGGGGGTGAACGCCTGAGCATCAGAGGCCTTAGAAAGCTTGACGCGCGGATCATTGACGTCAAGCACACAAATTTGTCCACGGCAGAAGTTCTCAATTGAAAAAGCGTGAGACGATCACGTGTCATGCAGCAGCAGCAGCAGCCCTACATCTTTGTCGAGGACGCGCGACCCCGCCCGACAATGGAAGCGCCTCAAGAAGTGTTTTCTGCTTCCAGATTGGGGCCATCCCCAATGTGGAGTGTCATCGTCGGGCCATCAATCTGAGAATCTTGAAGGTGATGGAGGTGATGTAAGGGTTCCCACTCGGATAGATCCTCGGACAGACTTTCCGAAGCTCGGATGGAAAATTCACAAAACATGCGAGACGGTCTTCTACGATTTTGGGGGCGTTACGCAACGGTGGGAAACTCTCGGCTCCTCTCTGGTTCACTGCTGGAAGCGCTTGGAAGTCGATTCCAGTTCCAGAATTAGTTTTGGAATCCTGAGAAGACGCTCCGTTGCGTGACCCCGCATCTGGTTTCCAGCTACGGTTGCGGAGTGGTTCCGAACACCGTGTATGGTCTCTGCGTTCTTCTTCAGACGTTGACCGTGCGGTTGGTCACAGAAACGCAGCTGAGGTTGCCGGACATTCAGTCATGGGTGGGGGGCTTTCACCAGAAAATGTGAACGCCGCCGCACCGCATGCTTTATCCATGCTATGACTGTAATTACCCACTTTTGTGATTCCTCCTAACAAGATCGCTCGGTTTCTTTGTAGCTTTCCCTTGCGTCCGTTTCACTTCGTTCTGAACAAGTTCCTTCCTCCCAATCAGCTCTCTCGCTCTCTCTCTCTCCTTCAAGACTTGTGTTTTCTGCTGATCTAGGAAATTCCTCTCGATCAACTGAGAGAAGTTCCCGGGAATCCGCTCGGTGTATCTCTCGCTTCGGACCTTCCAACCGCTTGTCGCGCCATGTGTCGCGTCTGAATCTCTCACCTGAGAAGCAGAGCATCACGCGACGCTATTCGACACACGGACCCGTATTGTGTGATTTTGCCTCCGTGAACTCCGATCGGGAGACACGCGATTCGTTCTCTTGGAGACCGCGTCATTTATCAACTCGTGTCAGAATCAGCGTAGCGTTCTATCAACAAGTGACAACACCACAAAGCTCGACAACATTCACAATCCTTCATCGTCGTCTGAGCCATATTCAACCACGAGCGAAGCTTTCTGTGCTTTTCGCTCGACCTCCGAGGAGTGGGGCGCACACGCTCCGGATGCTGACCCTGAGACTGCAGTCGGTGATGCCTTGAAGCGCCCGGAAGTATTGTACGTCCACGAGCGAATCGGAGTGCTAGTTTTGCTCACTCGAGAGTTTTTCGGAAACTATGATTCATCAAGGAGATTGCTCAGGATGATGAATAGATCCTATCTCTCGCCATTTCTCGCGGATTTCTCGGGGTCCGCGAGGAGGGTTGCATCCAATATCTGAGGCTCACGTACACATGCACGACTCGACTCTGACGTTGACTAGGGTTCGGGGCTTTGTTGTAACTTTCTATGGTATTTTCATGAGTGCAATCATTCAATTTGATGTGTGGCAACCGTTTGAGCCGTTTAAGGGAGAAGGTTTCGTCGGACTGGTTTTGTCTTCGGCGGCGTCGTGGCGCGTGTCGTTTGCTAATTAATAATTGTGAGTTCTTTGGATAATATGGAGGTAACTCATTCCGATTTCCTCTTTCGAACGTGCCGCCGGCAAAAACAAAACACAATCACGCCAAATATATCGGTAGAGGAACCAAAAATCCAGCCAGAAATCCACCGTAAAAATTCGAGACGCACGATGAGCAGATTTGTGCTCCGTGGTCATTCAGCTTTCAGAGGTGGAAAAAGGCGCGGAGCATTTGTTTGACTGATATTTTCTTGTTTCTTCATTTTCCAGAAACAATGGATAATTACCTTGGGTTGGGGTTGTGTGTGTGTGTGTATGCCGTGAGTGTGTAAGCGGCTGAGTTACACAGCAAGCAAGCTGGATGCGTGGAACGCCGGCCAGCGGCCGTGTGTCTGTATTTATTCAACTCGAACAGATAGAATGAAGTTCACGTCAACGCTGCGGCAACGTCAAGCAAACCGCATCTTTCATTCAGCTATCCGCGTGCCCGACAAGTTGAAAACGAGGTGTTTGGTCCAGACTTGCCGAGTGTTCATGTGGTGGTCACGAACCCGTCGCAGTCGTCGGTACCCTCCTAGACACTTCACGGTGAGTGAAGTTGATTCCAAGCAGGGAGTCATGGCTCCGATTCTGCTTCGCATGACGCCGATCCGTACTCGTCCGCTCTCTGCAAAGTTTCCCACAAGAATCTGGCTCCGGAGCGAATCCTTTGGACGGGATCATCTTCCCGTTCAAAGGATCCCGTGTCTTCGGCGGGTCGTGTTTTCCAGCTTCGAAACACCGAAGAATCAACTCCGGAACCATATCGAAATTGAGTCCGGCGTGGAATCATGTGATCGGTGGGACGACTGGAGTCGTGATGAGCTTCAAAAAGGAGGAGGCGAGATAAAGAACCTGTCAAGCTATCGTTATCTTATCGTCCACGTGACGATGATCCATCCATAATGGATAATCCCTCACGAATAACTCATAGCGAGCCGACTCGGACCGATCGGGCACCCGGACCACTCGGAAGCGAGAGATAACCACCCCAGAAGAGGAACGCTTGTTAGGGAAGAGGAATCACGTTTGTCACGCTATCGTTTCCGATCCGCACAAAAGCACTGCGAGGATATTCTTCGATACCCGCGCACTGTCGATGCTGGTGCAGCCGCTCGCAGTGGTACTGGTGGTCGTGCCAGTGACGGCAGCCCTGGTGGTGTTGGTGGCACCACAAATGGTTGTCTGTCCGTATCTTTCTTTCTTTGGTTCATTCGCTCTGCCTTCTGCTCTGCAAGTTCGTCTTCTGCTCTGAGTCCGGGCACTGCGGGCTTTCGTTGAATAGCCATTCGATGAGTTCCCGAGTGCAAACGGGGAGCAAGCGACGGTGAAGAGCCTCATTAACTCTGGCTGGGCGGCGGAAGGGCAATGCGAGAAGGGTCGTAAACTCAGGAGCCGGAACCGCTCGAATCTCCAGAAACAAGAACTGATCTACATTCGGAACGTATTTGAGTGAACTCTGTTCAACGGGACCGTGCGGAATGCTCAGCCCACCGTACCCTCCAGGGTTTGGACTTTTCTGTTATGATCGGTGCGAGCAACGGAAGCGTCATACGGATGGCGATGATACGACAAAAACATTTTGAGGACTCACTCAACTGCAAGAGCGACACTGGACGCTCCGGTAACGGTATACGATAAAAAATAACAGAAGAAGAGATCCCAACTCCGAACGCGGTGAACCGTGACAGTGAACAGGAACGAACACGGCGAGTTTCTCGTTCTCAAGAACGGGAAAAAATAGCGTGAAGTTGAGCTCGGTGTTCATCGTACCTTCGGACTTTGAGGGTTTTTATTCTTCACATTTTCTTTTGTCATGATTGCACTCCCGACAATGTCTCCGGAGAAATCCCTTCGTCCATTCGCTCGATACGCGATGCGAACTGTCAGCACTACGACTTCTGCAAAGCACTGCAATTGAGCGCGATCGCAGGGTGTCGATAAACGACGGCGCTCTCAGAATCTGGAGGTCTCAGGAACCGCGAAGCACGTGAGGATTTCGGAACCAGCTTCCTATCTTAGCGAGACCCGATGAGGATCACGGATACGGGGCTTCGTGGTCAAAGTGAAAATTGGGTAACAAAAGTCACTCGGTAGCTCGTGTGATTCCTCAGCGCTCGTTGTGTGCAGCAACTGGAGTTCCAGTTGGCTGGAGTGGCTTGGTAAGCTGCTCCAGGCACTGTCTGGACAAATGGCCAGGTCCGCGGATTTAGACAAGCGAAGACGTTTGTCCCAAACAGAGGGGAAGTTGAACTCACCCATTGTGATGAGGGGCGGGTGAGACCCGAGCCCCATTGAAACCTCTACTCCTAGGGTCAACACAAGATCAACTGGCTCTCATCACACGTTTTAAGCTGTTTCTTGTCCATAGAGTGCCACAGTTGGCACTTGGTTCAGCTTGTAGTTTCACTTGGTAAAGTAATCCCGAAAGAAGAGGAGCACTTTGAACTGTCGGTTCCGAGCGGAGAATAAATCTTGAGATCTCGAAACAAAACCAGAATTCACAGAAGAAACCAAATCCACTGTCAGAAGGCCGCGCATACAAAGTCACAGACTCCACGATCGGACTTCACTGTCTTACCGCGACTCCCTTCTGCTGATATTCTGCTGAAGCCGGTCGGTGGCAACAACGAACGGTGTGCTCGCTGCTCGTCGGCCTCTCCGTTTTTTCGGCGAGGGGAAAATAAGCGACTTCGTCTTCGTTGTGCGCCAGCTAGTGCTGAAGACGACGCAAACCGTTCCTGCCGGAACCGTGCGACCAGAAGGTAAGCTTGCCTTCCGTCGGCGGCTAGCTGTTCGGCTTGGTGGCTGGCTAGCTGGTTGGTTCCGGAGGCAGGTGCGTCAGTCGAACTTGGCTCATGCAAACCAATGGATCGTCTGTCTGGAAAGCATTCATTCGTTTGTTTAACCGTTGCGGCTGAGTCTTCAGCTTGCCTTGGCCTTGCGAAGAACTCTTCAATCGAGGCCGGACCTTCGAGGGGTTGAGGTCCAAAGCTGGCTGCTGTACTACCTCGCTCCAACGACGGGTTATGAATTTATGAATCATACAGAGACGTAGATTCACGCGGCAGATTACTCTGGGAGCTCGACAACGTAGGACAAAGAGTGCAACGGGATGAAAAGGTCATGAGGTCGAATCTGTGGCTCAATTAAAGTCATATCAGTCGCGATTGATCTTGATATTGATTGAAAACGCGCCAACCCGTTCCACTTGAGCGCGATCTGGAATCTGGATTGGATGATTCTTCCCTGGACGTATGATGCTCACGTGCGTTTCTAGTTGATCAATGATAGTAGAGTAATCGACTTACTACATGAATATATGCGTCCTGGGAGGAAATTGCTCTATGCAAATGTGTCGACGCGACGAGCTCACAATGCAGCTCGCGTTGCGTAAATTATGATGAAGTAAGGTTCAATTTGAAGATGGGCTGGGTCCCTTCTGGTCAAGTTTACCTGCCGCCCATTACCCGAATCCTCGGCCATGATTTCGGGCAATCACAACTTTCAAGACGCTGTGTCAGTTATGAACGTGGACGCTCACCTGCTTCGATCCCGCCTGATTGAACAATCTTACTTGGGAAATCAAACACTCAGATTGCTCTTGCGTCTCGGTTTCTTCTAGAAGTTTAATCAGTCCACTTCAGGAATCAAGCTTCCAGATTCCGTCATGAAGTAACAGCGTTCTGGCGTATTCATGATGAGCGTCAGCATGGAGCAGACCCACCAGATACAATTCGTAGGTCGTGCCTTGTTGATGAAGAACCAGAAAAGCGCTGCAGCACTTAGAGGGATGACTTTGCTGTTCTAGCTTCGTCCATTAATTCAGGGAGCACCAAGTTGTTTGTTTGGACATTTGGGATCCTTACAGAAATTGCGAGCGGACGGAGCCGTAATCACTTGAGAGACAAAATTACTTTAGTCCGATGTCACTTTTGCCCACAAAGTGTATGAACTAACGTGATGACCCGTTTTCTTGTACAAGCGCTTCAGAGATGCAAACACGTTCTGAGGTTGGAAAAAGCGCGACCGGTGGTAGTTAACTTCATTCCGTTCCACATAATGAATCCAGAGGCGCGACGGAGGATAGCAAGAAACTCAGCGCGGTCCTATCGTCACCTACTGGATTCCGTTTCTTTCTTGTTGAGCTTCGAGCTTATTCGGGCGAAGATTTATTGGCCGTGTTATCTTACTGGGAAGAAGAGCCGAAGTCCGCCAGAAAAACGGACAACAAATCAAAGTTCAGAAGCTTCACACGTGGATTGCTTTTCGGAAACATCGTTACGTGAACGGTTATTTTTGCCCTGTCTGCTTCTCCTCTTTCATGTTCACAAAGACTCATCGTGTTTTTACAACATCATTTCCTCACCCGGCTGTGTCTCAATCATGACAACATGGCGGCGAGTTTTTCGGTGGTTCCTTCTCAATTTCGCAGCTCTCAATACGATTTCATTTTTGCATTTTCACAGAGATCTGTCGATGCATCGACCACAGCAGAAACAGAACGTGACTCAGAGAATGGAGGAGAGGAAAAAACTATTTCACCTTTCCATGCGGGCACAAAGCATTTCGGTTAAATTCGAATTCCTATTCCTTCACTCATGCCCAACATTGCTATGGAGAAGCTGACGGTCGGATTTGCGACGAAGAAAAAGGAACCCGCTCTCCGATAATAATGAGAGTCCCCGTGTCAACCATGATCAGAAATAATATAGGATTCGCGGGACCCGACGATTGTTTTCGGGTATCGCAATGGCACCCGTTTTTCCTCCCGGTAGGAGCCGAGACAAAAAAAAACAGGCATTCACAGAACCGGGATGAAATTACGATCGATCCTCCCACTCAATCAGTGTGATGCTTGCGGAACTCGCGCGCAGAGTACATGATTGGAATCTTCTCGCCAATGTCACATCCATCAGACACATGTCCAGGCTATGGTTGGAGTCGAGGAGTAGCGAATGCGGTGGCGGGACAAGGGACTGGGCGTACGGGAAGGAAGAAATGACCCTCTTCAAATGGGGCCAGGTTAATCAAACATGGAAAAAAACGGCGACGACTATGACGCATGCCGACGCCGATTCCGATACAGAATACACGTAGTCGCCGCTTTTCTTTTCTGCATAAACGACGTTCTACAACTCATCGTTCGGAAATTTCCGCGCGATTGATCGCGCAGCCGTCTAAGGTAAAATGAATTCTGATGTGCATGCTGCAGCGGTCGTGGTGCTAATGATGGAGGCGAACTGGTCGGAAAACTTGCCCCGACGCAGAAGTTGCCCTTCACTTGACCTACCTGCGGCGGTGCATCGCTCGTTCCGGCTGTGTTTGAAAGGGAATAGAGAAGAAGTTTCAAACAGAAATTCCGACGACAAATGGAACGAACGATCCTGTTCTGAATAGTTCAAATACCATCAAAAAGTTTTCGAGCATCAAGTCTCATCTTTTTCTGTCGAGGTTTAGAAGATTTCATCGAAGCTACTCCCGTAGATTCGTCACAGACTGCGGTTCCTCAAACGTAGAGTCTGCGAGGAGTGCTGACCGCCTTCTGGTGCTGTATCCTTTCCGTCCCTCGCAGGTTGCGCGGACGGAAAGAAGATCGCAGAGTCCGTGCCTCCAAGTTTTGTTTCTGTACAACGATCGCGAAGTGTTCCTCAAACGGAGACAGCTGGATCGTAATCCCAGGCATCCGTACATCAGGACATTCTGATTCCTGAACGGGATTCTTTGGAACAGTCGACGGAGATGAAAACAAGTGTTTCTCATGGGGAATAAATTGAAACAAAAAATCTATAGAGATAGAGAAGTGACTCGATAAAAGTTTTATGGCTTGTCCATGAGTTGGGCCACGGAACGCGTCGATGAGGTTATCTGGCCGCGAAGACGCTCCTATTGAAAATTGCACGAACACACCGAATTCGTATTCCCATGATTTGGACAAGGTAGCATCAGATTTCAAGTTTGATCTCTACTTTTCACGTCATAAGAATGTCCCGATCAGCCGTGCGCTAGAAATCGATCGAATGTAGTTCGATAAATGACAGTTGCGGCGTTCGTGTTCAAATCAGCTTGACAAGGCGTTCTTAGATTATCAGGGATCGTGTGTCGATTCTGATCGTAGGAAGCCGAATGGTGTCAGGTTTGGTTTCCCTCCGGAATCGACATCGAAGCTTGCACAATGTACAACCGCCGATTTTAGCTCGATCCATACCTTCAATGAGATTGATCCAGTTTCTTCCACAGCTTCAAGACACTCGTTGGTGTCACGGGAAACCGAATTGATAGAGTTGACAGTTGCGCTTGACGAATCACCCCTACATTGTGTACTTTGTTTCCGGATGAGATAGAAACTCACCTCAGAGTGAAAAAGCTCCTCGTGGATGAACTGACCTTCATCAAACTCCATGTACATAGGTAGGCCTATGGGTACATAGGTAATTCTTCGAGTATGCTCAACCTTACTTCATTGGAATTCACTCGCAAGTTGAAGCGTTTTCATCTCTCCGTCGCTCTTGGCTTTGGGGATGCGTTTCAGCAACTCCAGAGCTCGTGCGACGAACGAAGTAGAGAATTGAGCCCAGGAAGGATAGCAATGCACTGCTAACCAACGAGGGTCGAGCGAGGTGTTCCGGCTGTGGACGTCAGACGTTCTTTTTCGTCAAAGAAGACACCGAGGTGCACCACGCGCGTGGAACAAGATGAATTCCGATAGGCGCTTGACGAATTTATTACACTTCGTTACCAACATGGCATCTGAAAAACAACGTACGAAAATTCATGCTCTCTCGATCGGTGGTTTGGTTCGCTGGTTGGTTTGGCAGCGGAAACCGCTTGACTCTTACGTGATTCTTGATCTGGTGGATTACGCTCGCCGCCTGGCGAACAATGAACAACGCAATTCGAGGCACCTCGTTTCTTCGCTCTTCTCTCGATTATAGAAGGAAGATCATTCAAGAAAGAACGCTACTGTGTGAGTTTGGGTAGGAAGGAAAGCCGACGGGTGGTCTGCTCAGCCTGATTGGCGGGGATTCCGTTCCGAGCCTGCGGATCTCTTCAATCGCCAATTCTCATGCTCGTTTGATCGCTTACCTAACTCTCTGTTTGCGTACCTTTTTTTTAGCTCCATTTGTGTCGGCCCGAAACTTTGATTCTCTCACTCGCCGCGAGTCCCTCGTGAACGTTGGTGGCAGCTTGAATGATGACCGTGAATTGGATCGCGTCGCTGCTGGCAAATACCTTTGCCAGGCCTAACGGAGAGCTCTTTGTGAAAACTTGAAGCTACTTGATTGATCCTCATGATCACCGCGACGTCCATCGTCATAACGAACATGTTCATTCTGATCGCGATCGCATGGACCGTTGAATTGAACGCTCGGACCCGCATCGTTGTACCGCTCAGATCGAGGTTCCTGTTATTTTTTTTTTGGTCCTCCTGTCGCGATTACAGCTTAGGGTTCCGATCGTCTCGGCTTATTGGCTGTATGATAACTCCCATCGCTGCTTTGAGGTCATCCTGCAGTCGTGCCTCGTAGCTTGTTTCAACCTCATACCGGGGTGCTCCTTCCGGGACACACACCCAATGCCGTCGACTCTCTACCAAGACAACACTGTCACGACACCGTGCTCTGTCGAGAATTGTTGGATCTCAATATTTTCCACGATTTTCCGAAGGCTGCGGAGTAGTCAGCCTCTGCTAGACTCGACCGGCTTCGAACCAGGGCCTCAGGTCATCGAAATTCAGCACTCTATAGGGACGAAATCTGTTTGGATGGGGGCATGCCGCGTTGCAGTGAGTCCTGGGATGGTTTTAGAAAAAGGCGAAAGTACTCTTCACGGTCAGCTCTGCCAAACGAAATAAGCCAAGAGAAGTTCAGTTGAAGACAACTGGGAAAAAAACAAAAGTGAGGACGGTGTGCCGCACGGCTGATTTTTTCGATGTCAGATCTTGAACAGGGCCGAATATGCAGAACCACACGCTGTTCTCACGTGGGTGCAAGACTTGACCCGGATTTCACCGGTTCCCCGTAGCGGCCATCCGCCCAAAAATCGAATCTACGAGAAAAATTTCGCGATGGGCTCCTTCGGCAGCCTCCGTGCCACTAAAAGGAACAGATATTTGCGAAGATAAATAAACGATCATTTGAAATTTGCACACTCTTCAACCGAAACTGATAAATCCCGATCTCATCCACTCATGTATGAACTCAAATATTCCTGCGTTCCGACTGTACACATATTTTGCCCAACGAAAAAAACCGGAAACGACCTTTCCATTTCTCGATTTGCGACGTTCGATTCAAGTCCGGAATGCCAACTCATCCATCGACCGGCACATCGATGTGAGTATGCGTACCACATGTTCAATGTGAGTCTCCCTAGTAAACCAATACAGACCACTATCCGGGGATTCTCACGCCACCGTTCTTTTGAGAGTGCTCGTGGGGTTCAATGATCGGAAAGCAGTGAATGGAAGTCCAAGTCGGAAACTCGGAGACTGGTCATGGGACTCTTGAAGCTGACGATCAACCTTTGTCTTCTTTCCGACGGCAGGAAACTGCTCAAAGATGACGACGACTCTGAAAAGGAGCGGAAATTAGCTTAGCTCACGGCCGTTCTACCGGAGTATGGGAATGAAATCGGGGGGACGGAACGAACTTCCCGACTGGATTTGGTTCATAACATCTGTGATCATCAAGGCTCAGAATCAGAACGAGGATCAAGATCGGATAGTGGAACGGGTGCTATGCATCGAAAATGTTCTGTAGGCCATAAGGACCGGGACGCACAGCCCACGAGCGGTCACCACCGGTCAGAGATCTGAATTTTAGTGAGTTTCGTCGTTCGTAATTTTTTCTTCTGCTTTTCTGGAAGCGCCGCTACTCCCACGGAGATCCCACCACTGGCTCTGATGACCACTGGGACACTCGGTTTCCAATACAGGGCACGGCCCAGCGCTGCGTTCGACACCTACGTAGATTCCAGCGGAACGTATGACTCGAAGCCATTCATCTGAGCATCTCGCGCGCACGTCGCGTCGTCTATCGCTAATTTCCTCGACCATAATTTAAAGAGAAGCGTATGGACAACTCTGTCAAGAAGTGCCGTTACACGAAGGCGGATGGATTTATCTCAAGCATCATGAATGAACAGTTTTTTTTCGCGGGAACACCGCTACATCCTTTCGGAAATTCTATTTCCGTCAGTTAGATATTTCTGACTCGCTGGAGACGATAGCGATCGATTCTCCCCTAGCGAGCTGAATGATTCTGCGCAACGCCTCTGATCCTGCGCGGAAAAAGATTCGCGCAAAATCCATCCCCGAGCTCAGAGTAAGCCCCGATACCAGACACGCATGATCACGCTTATCGTCGGCGCAGCACCCGAGACCAATGCAGAGCAGATGCGTTCGTCGGGAGCCTTCTCTCCCAGACTTGAGCCCTTTGATCTCTGATCAAGTTCTTTTTCTCAACACGCTCTCAAGCCCGCCTCTTAAGTCAACGATCCACAGGGACTCGAGGAAGGGGCTCACCAAACTCTCTTGTTCTCTCATATGAGCACTTGAAATCTGAATGAGAACGAGTTCGCAAGGATTGCTCCGGGTGAATTATGCTTTGGAAAACTCAAGTTGACCGCAAGCTCGATGTGTTGGCACCAACGCGGGAGTTGCTCGAGAAAAGCTTCGAGGAATGGAATTTCTGTTTGTTACCCCAGCTCCCAAATGATCTGTTCGTGTAGCCAGAATTCGGCCCGGAGTTTGATGACGCGGTGTTTTGTCTTCCAGAGGGAACGAGGCGTATCGGCTGGGAAGGTCGACCGCATGCAAGCGTGAGCTCGAGTATGATGCCACGCAATTGGGAGTAGAGTGAGGGTACCAGTTATGGGACATTTACAATCAGTGGGTGCTCACTATCAGTTAGCGAGTCACTCAGCCACCAACAATGCTAAAAACTTCAGCGGTCCTCCGAATGGTAGCCGCGGAACTTAACGTGCCGTGCCGGAGAGTATGTTTTCAGGAGAACTTTTCTTCCGCCGGTATGGTGATGAAATCTGTCGAAATCCCGCCTGGCCACTTTTCGGGCAGCATTGATCACTATCGATCATCAAGTGTTTTAAGCTTACACCAGAGGTAGTGGGAAATGGGTCCCGGTATTGTCACGTCAGCCCGAGGTTCATTCTCAGAGCAGGGGCGGTTCACGAGTTAGGATCGAACGAAAATGGGAGATTGTTGGTCATAGATTGACCTATATCTCAATTCCGACGTTCCATACTTCCTAGTGCTCTTGTCCATGACGTAGCGAGCGGAGGGGGGGCGATCGCCCGGATTTTTTCGTCGGACTTACGATGGCCGGAGCTTTTCGAGCTAGACTTTTCTCTTGTTCATGGTCCCAGAAATAATTGGTCGGAAAATTGTCGATTCTCAACGAATTTCAACGACTAAAAAATACCCCTCGAGCCCAGCTGAAGATCGCTCGAACTAACACGACGACCTTGTTTTGAATAGGAGAAACGGCAGCCCAAGAGAAAACCCCCAGGTCGGGCTCAGACCCCCTCCCGTGCAGAACCTTTTGTAACCCTTCCAAGTGAACGAACTCGGGGGCTTGTCGGTGACTTGGCCCAGAATGAGATTTATTCGGCATCGGTGAACCCCCCGAGTAGAACCTCTTGGGAGTGTTACAGAGGGTTTGCACGTGAGGGGGTTAGGGGGCCAATTCTGGGGTTATCTCTTATTGGGTGCCATCTTCCCGAATTCGCCGCAAGATCGTTCTGTTGGGCCAAGCGTTTCGTGACCGGGCTCGAGGGGTATCCTCTCGTGTTTTCGTTTTCCGGAATTCGTAGGAAATTGACGATTTCCCGACCAATTCTTTCTGGAACCATAAACAAGAGAACGAACTCCGAACAAATTTTGGAAAATGAAAACGCGAAAAGATGCGCCTCTCAGTGGCAGGGTGCCTGGAATCGGTCCGGGGGTCAATACCTACGGTTGGCGATCCCAGTCTGAAACCGCATTCTGGTTGACGTGGAATGAGATTCGTTCATGGAGGCTCTGGTTATAAACATACTGTGAGTGGAGTTCATCTCGAGATTCAGATCCGGAACCCCCTCAAATCGGTGTTGAAAAAGTTCCGGGGCTCCCAACAGATCGATGCTCACTTATTGAAGTACTGGCTCCACAGCTTTTTCTCGGACGCCAATCCAGGAGTGTTCTTTGCCTGCGGGACTTCACCCAATTCCAACCTCTCATCGTTCTCTATCGATCGGTCATGATTTCAGTTTTAGACTGGATAGTTTGAGTGCGGAAACATCATTTTCACATACGTTATCTCCCGTGAAAGTGACAATCCCATGCAACTGCGCTCTCTTGACCCTCCGCCGTTCATCAAATGCGAATGTTCGCTGCGCAACGTTATATTCGTAGTCAGGTTTCCTCACTTGGCTCTCCGCTGGGCACAAACATCGAGTTCTAAGAATCCAAGTCCCCCCCCCCCCACTATATAGTTGGAGACCACTAATGAGCCACTTGCGTCCGAAATCGTCACCAACCTTTTATTATGCACGTATCTTCAAATACTGAGGACCACTCCACCAGAATGACTAAGGAAATGATGTAGTCTCTCTCGCGTTGCGGATGAACAATCACTTTCTCGGTGTCTTGAACAACACCCCCAACGGTGTTCGACCCGTACCGGGTTTTCTCTCAATCTTCCCGACGACGGTAAGATCTTCCCATATATTATCCCTTGGCTGCCATTCATCGGCCTTCATTCTGATCGCAAACTCAAGCGCTCCTGGTCATCTGACGCTCTTCATTACCGACGAAGAGGCCGCTGCAGGTCAAGTGGCTTCTCAACATAATTTGAACTACGTTCACCGAACGTGGTCGCATTTCTCCGTCGAGTTTCCCTGGCGTCTCCGAGGGGAAAACGAATTCACAAGGCGTCAGAGATTTTCAAGAGCTTGGATACGAGTGACGGAATGGAGAACTCCAACACCCGTTTCCGCAATTAAACACTACCCCGGCGCGGGCACACTGTCCAGATCTTCCAAATGCATCATCACTGTTACCTGTCACGGTAACAAACTGTCATACTGAAGGTATGTATAAATACATCAACACGAACATTTGTATCATAACTCTTTCTTTCCGAACTATAGTTTGAGTTGGAATCATTCGCTTTTTCAGAGTCACCAAAAGTACCTACATTTCTCGGACAGAATCGAAGTCTCTCGTTCATGATCTCATTCGCTTTCCCTATGCCTGATCCAATATCGAAGCCCCTCCAAGTTTCCGAAAGTATCTACGAAACATGGTCCGAACGCTTCGGTACCTCGGAATCTCGGAGGGCTCTCGAAGGCATTTCCATCTGATATCCGCTCCCGATTCGACTATCTCTTTCTCTGGATTTCATAGCGACAGTTTCGGTGTGTTTTTGATCAGAATTTGGTTATCGATTATTTGGAACAATTCTCCAGGTGATGGGAAGCGCCCGCTAGCTAGTTTCGACCAAACGGGAACATCTGGGAAAGAAATCGAACGTCATCAACCAATGCAGAGCGTTTCACGGACGCAACCGGAAGCAATCATCAAAGATCGATCACAAATCGAGTAGCTCACTGGAAGCCGATCCACTTACCGTTGTAGAAAATTTCGAAATGTCCTGTTGCGGATAATCGGGACTCTAGCGTTGAAATCAATAGGAAAATCGACATGGTCACCATCATCTGAAACAAAGTACACTCCTGTTTCAGCTTCCGCTGCTCATCGATGTACCCATCGAGCAAAACGTACGTTCTGTCGGGCAATGTCCAATAGCCTTTGAATCTCACTCGAGTACACCAGCAATACTCACTCTGTTGTTAACAGTGAACTCGACGAGCCGTGGGAACCTGGACTGCAGGCGCCCCAACACATTCACCTGAAAATCGGCGAGACATGGACTCATACTTCATATTATACCGAAGAAGAAGGGTTGGTGAATTTTGATATCTGACGGAGACATCGAAAATTTAACTTACCTTAAACAACAGCAATGCTGCTAATCCAAGTTTGAGCGCAGTCAGAGACCGGGAAACGTAACGACTCCAAGCCGAGTGCTGGAAAGGTTCTCCGCGAGCCTGAACCTGGTGACAATGTCGAGGTGAGAAAAACTCAAGCGGAACACAAGTCATATCCGATCCAAATAAATCTGGATTCGAGATGATCCAAACATCCGGTAGCCCGGTTGAGTGTCTTACCTCGCCTTGATACTTTTCATTGAGGAGTGCTATATACTGCTCCAAAGCCCGGTGGTAGCCGGATGTTGCGCTGAAAAATCGAAGTTTCGTTAGAAACCCATCATCCCGACAATCATTCACCGGCCACAATCCTATTGATCGGGGTTGTCCATGACACTCGCTCCGAACATGAGGAAACTACGTCGGACCGGAATCGCCGGAGCGAAAGCTGTTCCAAGTGACGTCATGCGTACCACGCCACTTGTTTGAAGGATCTGATCAGCGCGCAATTAATCTGTTGGCATCAGAGAGCAGTTTCCAAATGAGATACACGCTTTGTTCGAGTCCGGAAGCTCAGATTTCATTGGAAAACTAGTTGAATTATCAACAATCACGAGAACAGGGATACGTATCACTACAATTATCAACATAGGTAGTTCCCGAATTCCACGGCCTTGTCTTCTCTCGGATAGTTTGTGTATCGGTTTCTCGACCCTTCTTCGACATCAGTTTTTGGGTTTTCCTCATGAAGATAGATGATTGGTGCATGGAGTCAACTTCAGATTGGAATAATTGATCTCCAGTTTAGGCGAACATAGTATCAGCATGTAGTTTCCACGCGAAATGAACGAACACCATTGAGAAAACCCCGCCGCCCCATCGCCTGTATAAGCAAACGTTCGTCCCGGGCTCTGTCGGAATCAAGTGTTTTCCCAGCATCACTTGACACCCACTTGTCGCAACAAGTTGTGGGAAATGAATGGAAGAGCACACTTACCAGTAAACTACCCGTAGTATAGGGAGCGCTCCGCCGGATAGGTCGGACAAACTTCGGGTTTTCGGTATGATCTTCTGAGACGAAGTCAGATAAACACCGAAAACTAGAAGCAAGCAGAACACTTCGGAAATTCGGCCCATGTCGTCGTCGAGGTGCGTTGAGGTTTGGGAATTTTCGTGTCTTCAACAGCTCTGGGCTAACAGAAATCAGGAGCACCACAAGCAGCCAACATGCTGTTCACCGTCTCAAAGCCTAGGTCGTTTCAAACTGATGGAGAGTTCTACAACGTCCGCAAATGCATCCTCAGAACACACGACAGCATCGTGCTTTTCCGACTTTGCTCATCGTAACGCAGGCGGCGATCAGCTGATGTCTGGCTGCCTGGCTGCCTACTTAACTCTGTGTGGCTAGTTGATGGTGGCTGTGGCGGGTTGAGCGACTGCGCCGGCGAGTCGTGGCAGCAAGACAGCCAGGCGAGGCTCAGAAAGGGTATTCGCGCAGTGGAATCGTGCGCGCGATTTCAGAGTTGATGAGACCGTTGATCGATCCCAAAGTAAACGCTCTCGAAGGACGTGGGCGATATTCGGAGATAGCAAAGTAGGAACGGGCAGTAACTCGGAAAGGCGATAACAACCACGAAGTCTCCGTGACTTCTCTCCCAACCCTCAAGATTTCATTGATGCCGGACTGACTGATGGAAAGAATGGCGGTCTTTGCCGCCCGGTACACTCTGCCGAGCATTCGAACTTTGGATTGGAGATTCACAGATAAATCTCAGCCATTCGTAGCGAGCAGCTGATTCAGGCAACATTGAAGTCGCGAATACTTGACACGACGTTGAAAAAATTCCAACCGGGCGCAGCAAGTTGGAGCGCCCCGTGTAAAGTGTCGAAGGCGTGGCATTCCTGAGCTTGTTGTACCTTAGAGGGATGATTGCAACTGAATCAACCCCAAGTGTGTTTTCTTCGTTGGCAGACAGAGTCTGATGCCTCTTACATGCTTATGAGATCTTGTTGTACCCTTGCTTAGGACCCTCAATTTCAAGAAGTGCTCTCTGATACCAATGTGCACAACCTCCGCCGCAGTGTCGACACCCGTGTTCTTCGACATCGGAGCGCGCACAGTTGGCCCGCGACGTGCGAAAATGCACATCGTATCTTTATTGAACCCTACGGCGGATTCTCGCCGCCGTCGGCCCACTGTGCATGGGCCGACGCTCGTATAGGGAGGAAGGGTGCAGGTGGATAATCATCAAACAAGGCTCCATCACTGGAAAAAACTCATGAGAGGTAGTGTGGGGACACTGCCGTAGGGGCTTTCAGAGAGCGCGATGACGGCATCTACTGTCCAACTCCTCTATGGGAGGGGCGTAAAATTCGATGATCTCGCACGTTTATTTTCCTGTATCTTCATGACTCAAGCAGCTGGAACTCGATAGAAACGGACAGCGCCATGTTCGTTGCACCGCCGACAATCGATTTTCTTGTGAAGTGCCTGAATTCGGTGTGTTTCCGGTGAAGTTTGAAAAAAGGACGTTCGCACACGAGCTGTGAGACATCCCGGACCAGACTCCCAGTCTTGCTAAGTTTCCTAGCGACCCGTTTCCTTTACGTCCCTCTGTCATCGAATAAAACGGTTATTCATACGGATTCCCCAGATTTCACGGGAAGGTCATGAATCTTCAGAGACCACCGTTTCAAGATCAGAGCGTAAGAGCGGGCTTTCCAGGTTTTGGCGGGACTGATATTTCTCCTCAAGGGGATACCCTTGTTAAATTCTCAGAAAATCGGTTCCTCATTCGAAAGTTTCGACTCAGATAGTATGAACCGACCAGGTCTGGAGGAAAAATACAGCTTGTCCTGTAAATCTAAAACCTTGCCAAGAACTACGGAGCGTATTCAGTGCAACCTGGGCCCCGAATGAGTGTGTTACTTCATTACAAAAAACCTTGACATTAATAACGAAGTACAGTAATCCTGTCCCCTGAAGGAAGACGCTTCCGTGTCACCGAGTGGTCACGGGACATCTATGCGCTTGGTTCACGAAATAAGGGAAACTTCCGGATCGTTAGTCTACCCCCAAACTCATTATTTTGGCATCAGTCGATGAGCGTGAAATACATCGGCGCTGGGGTTAAAAAAAAAGGGAATTCTTCTTCGTCACAATTCGCTGCTCGCGCGTACTGACAGAGACTTCCCCTTCACAACACAGAAGGTATTCAACTGAACACCACTGCTGTCGGATGCGACATCCCAATTCCAATGATGCGGAAAGAAACTCGACTCGGTCCCCCGGATGGACGTATGTCATTCTCTTTTCATCTACCTGCTCATCTCTTCATCTTATCCTGATTCAGCTCTGATGTGAGTGGATCCGATGTCGGGTGCAAGGGTTTCAGAGGCCATTTATTCAAAAAACCGAGGAAGTTCATGAGGTCAGTTCCGGTCCTATACCCAGTGTTGAGACTGGGCACCTGAAGCCACAGTGATTATCAATGCCGAGTTATTCTCTTCAGGAAAACATTCGATGTCGAGGTAAGCTGCCTATGAACTGAGCAAACGGAGCGAATGTCAGAGGTTCTGACGGAAAAAATGACGCATTATTCGACGAGATACATTGTTTGCCATCCGTCAGCGTCCTGTTTGTGTAGCTGAAAGGGTTAAGTTGAGCTTTAATGACCATTTCGAATCAGAAAAACAGTGCCTCCCTAGTGGAGTTCCACCACTCCACTCACAAATAATGATTTCCTATCGGAATGCCTTGTCGCCGTTGATATTCGCGATGTGGATGGAAGTCAGTTCTCAAGATGCACCGAAAACTGGATTCATCCCACAATTCCTGTGCGGTGAGTTCTAGGCGACGCTCATTCCTCATGGACCCCCTATGAGGGAACCATGGTTCGAATGAAAGTTTAAAACTTACACACCGGACGCTCCCAGTCGTATCTTGGACTCCCAAGTCACATCTTCCGCCAAGATTCATCGGAACGCTCGTTTCCAGATTATGAAAAACTCCAAGTGGATCACCAGATATCATGCATAATAAGCATTCTGCCGTCAGAGGTGAACCGGATTGAATTGCTGGGGTTATCGTCGACTTCCTACCGTTGTATATTTATGATCGAGATACGATTTGCTGCAACAAGGAGTGTTTCCTATCTCTCTTTTCTCTTTCTTCTGGGCAGTCATCCTCTCGACGTTGCCGTATTTCAACAGCCCATTCTTGATTCAGAACGTAGTGACTATATTTTCAGATCACGAACATTCTGAGTGAGAAGATGGAGAAGCTGCTCAAAGGCAAAGACATGTACGATTTCCTACAAGAGCTGTGCCAAAAAGCGCCAAAATTGATTCTACACGGGGTGAGTGTTTCTGAGAACCTCTATAGGTACTGCATCGCTCAACATCTCCAAGCTTTGAGACAATCAACTGAGTTTGTACAAACTGTGATATGAGCTACACTGACCAAAGACATGTTCCATCGCGTATCCTGTTGCTTCCAGAAAAGAGGACTCCTTCAAGCAGTTCCGGTTAGTAAACTCGTATATCCCATTTCGCGAGATCCGGACTGACTGCTTGGGTTATATTTATTACCGTAGGAGTCCGTAGGAACCCTGAAATCATTCTTCATCCGCAGAAACCAAACCGGCCCCTCCTCTCGGTGACAATCGATGTCTGCGTGAACTCTACCTTGTTTACCATGCCGCTGATTCCAAAAACTGTGAGAAATTCGAAACCCTCGGATAGTGACTTCCTAGGAATATACCATGTCCTCTCACGTGACAGCCTTTTCCCGGGAAGGAGACAGGGTCGAGATTTCCTAACTTGGTATTCGTGAGGCAGGAGCTCCAGTGTCCTAGGGCGCACTTGCTACTCCGCCGTTGACCTCTGATGGCCTCTTGGAATATGCGACACAGAGGCTTGTGAAATAGGGTGATTCCGACTCGTTCTCCCACCGGGAGAATGGCTTCCACGTCATGAATCTGGCATCCCGTGTATGAGATCGGATCCTACCACACTGACCATGCTGGAACTTTCATTCGCAAAACGGATTTCCTTCCATTTCCAGAGATACGAGGACTTAGAGTGAAGTCCTACCGCGATGCTTACTCAAGTCGGCGCGATCGGGAATCGCAATACGGCTCCTGATTGGGAACGGAAGATCTGCGCTTGCTGATTCAGGCTTTTCGAAGCCTTTCTTCTGGACGCTCCTCGTGTAAAGAGCCCTCGACTGTAATAAAATTATTGCTCGTCCCCGGCTATCGATAATTGCAGGAACAAAAATTCGGGATTAGCCGATATTTCAGGTGATTAATAATCACTCCACGTCCTTCATTCAACCATATTCGACGCAAGCAGAACTTCACTTCTCGTCAAATTCCACAGTGGAATTTGCAGAACAGCTTTTGTTCTAGAATCGGCTCGGCTGATATCCGTCACGACTCGCGCGCCGTGATTTGAGGGCGCGGAAATCGGTTTTGGCGTATGAAGCCCTCATCTTCCTCGACTCGAGGATTCGGATTGACGATGGCCAGCATATTTCTCGTGCAGCGCTTCTCGTATAATCCTTCGGCGGTCGCTAAGATGGCTTGAACTTTGGCGAGTGTCCCAGTCAGCGAAGACGAATTTGGGGGAGCCATCCCCAAATACATTGGAGTGTACAGTCAAGAGGGACCAGTGAAAGTTTCTTTGTGTCTCGACGGCTTCGACATTGATCTTGATCAGAAGATTTGAACACCTTTCCAATGAATCCGTCTACTGAAAAGGGTATGAGAGTATGACTGTCATCAACGCGGAGCTTAAGAATTTGCAGTGAGGGCAGGAGCATGTGTATGAGCGAGAGAAATGACCGACTGCGACGAATCATAGCGAAAAAAATCCGATTACTTTGATGGTTGTGCCAATGTTTCCCGTCACAGGCAAGGCAATATGGTTC
This sequence comes from Neoseiulus californicus, assembly GCA_028455905.1. Lineage (NCBI taxonomy): Eukaryota > Metazoa > Arthropoda > Arachnida > Mesostigmata > Phytoseiidae > Neoseiulus > Neoseiulus californicus. Next base: position 21,169,023 of record JAMQGS010000003.1, read on the forward strand.
GGATTGAATACTGAACAATTGTTGAAACCTATCTCCGCAATCCGAGGAACATTTTCCAGGACCGAAGAATTCGGTGATCTCTAGTATCTGAAGGTTGTGTTGAGCATCACTCGTTGACCAGCGATTCCAGAAACTTCCGATTTGACGTCAGTACAGTGGATGGTCCACTAATATCTTGTGAAACCTCCGAGCCGTTTCGATAAGATTGGAGCCTTTGCGATCCGAAATCCGACGCGGGGCTCTCCTCTCCCACCTAATGTGCAGCATGCGAGAGCACTGTCATCATGCCTCTGATGCTGACCGTTCTCAATCTCCGTACCGTAACTCCAAATCTTAGCTCGGTTTTTTGATCTTCCAGGGAACAAAAAACCATGGTGCCGACTCCAGATGCAATTGAAACGCGAGTCGAATAGGTAATCAAGACATGAAGCATGATTGGCCCACCAATTCGTTGGAGGAAGAGCAATGAGAACTGAGACAATAAGTATTCATCCGAATTCTGATATCCGAAGAGTCCAAGTTGATATTCCTCATGCTCTTCATATGTCGAGTGCTCCTATTTAGGCACCGAGCGAGAAAATAACTCTAGAGTAGGCAAGAGAGTTCTAGAATTCGTTCTCTTACACAACACCTCCGAAAAAAATCGAATAAATATTTTTTTCTCTCTCAGTCTTCGACAACCTTCCTCTTCCTGATTGGTGGACCAATCATGCTCCATGCATTTTCAATCTGTTTACCCTGTGATTGAGCTGCGAATGAGGTGGGCAGCATGGACTTTTCCTTATCCTGTGATCCATAAGGTTTTGTAGCGCCGATCGTCGAAATGAAGCAACTATCTAGCCTGGTTTTCACACTCTTGGGCCTGCAAATCACCTCAGCTGCGGACGAGCCCACGGGACTAATACGACGCTTCTTTTGCGGTGAGCAGTTTCGACGATTGAGGAACAGCTCCCAAGAACCTTGGCTATGGCAATCGTCAACAAACAACTCGAATGATATCACATTGTCCGCGTGGCTTTTCAAACCATGGATGTGGTTCCAATTCCAGATATGAGCACTCAGCAGATTGAAATGATGGTCCAATGCAACAAGGATATCCTCGACCCTGATGTAAGTTTCCTCTCTCCTTGTTATTCGAGGCTCCAAGCGAACCGGGGTTTCGAGATCTCAAACTCAGTGCTCCCGCCACGCAAAAATAGGATGAGTGTCTCTGGGTTGAAGGACCAGAAGTCGATCGAGAGCCGAGTCCATGTAGATCGTAGGGGGTAGAATACTAAGGTTCAGGTTAGACTGAAGCCAACCCACGGGAATCTTGATCATCCATTTCACGAATCGTGCAGTCTATCGAGCAACTGTCTACTATGAATCTATTTCCGGTTCACGGTCAGTTATATTCAATGATGGAGGTGAAGTTCTTGAAAGCGACAAAGAACAAGACCGCAGCTGAATACGTCGTATTTATGTGCTCGAAATCGCCAAGGATGCTGCTGAATGCGGTGAGTGCGATAATTCACCTGTCATCAATGAACTGGAGTTCAGAGAACGCCTCGAGTCCAAAAATCTTGTGATGAATATACGCTCATACTCACCTTCCGCTCTGTCCGGGAAGAATCTGGATCAGAACTGACTTATTTTCGCAATATTGCAGCGGAACGTTATTGCCACAATGCTGCCGGTGAGTCACATAGCTAACGTTGTTGTAGGAGCCTTCTCCATGAATGATCATGAGAAGAGGAGCTATTCATGAGAGAAGTTCCCGCTGACGGAATGAAAAAATTTCTCACCCCAAGAAACCCCACCGTCCGATGCTCAGAAAACTACTCGATGCTTGCGAGAATGCCACTTTCCTCAACGTTCCCTTCACACCAAAAACGGTATGTATGCAGAAACGGTATGTCTTCATCATCGCGGTGTACCCCACTATCAGAGAGCGGTAAGGAGTGTATCAATAGGGAAGTTTCACTCGAATTCCAGCGTTACGAAGACCTCGGTGAATGATCGGGAAGAGATATTCAATAGTGAGTGAACGAGGCGGATGCAACATGCCACAAGACCATCTGATGCTGCTGGGGAATGAAGCCTAATCTGACTTCTAACCTTGAAATGGATCGACTCAACGCCAATGAAAACCATACAAACCGCAATGTCTTTCTCAAGATACGAAGCAATACAGCCGCGTGACGCACGACGATAGCGCAAACCCTTCCATGATATTGGTTTTCAGAGCTTCCGAGGATAGCGATTCCGTCCTGCTTCGCTGATGAGTACGGTCGGCGGGAGCTTTCCGGCTTCGATTTTGAAGGGAGGTGACTTTATGGTCGTCCGAGGTGGGATAATGTTGAGGCGGACGGATGGAGCACAAGGATCTTTATTGTACTCGATGCACAGGTTCTCCGTTTCCAGGAGGGGTCTTGATGATGTGCCCGTGTCTTCTCGGCGCTCGTAGCTAGCAGCGAACGGGAATCATTTCAGCTCAATTGATCAATGATCGAGATCCCTCAGGAGCTGACACTTACGTGTTCTAACGGAGGATTCCGCTAATTCGGAGAATTCGGGGTCACCCGAAGAGACGGAAGTACGCTCGGAAATGACATCATTCAACGGTAGCGCTGCTGTCAGCCTGCTTTTTGCCGATTACTTTTTTGTGCACACCAGCCCAATCTCTCAGCGCTAAACAGACCCCCTGGCTCCAGCAGAAAGCGCACCCATACATGGCGCACGCCGACTCCTGCTCAAAAGCCATCAGCTCAACACTGCCGTTCCGCTAGGAATCGATAAATTTGTCGACTGGCATCTCCTCAGAGAATCCAGATGTCTTCTTGTCCGGATCTTCTGTACCGTTGCGATCAAGCCTTCGGATCTTATAGAGCTCACCAGTCCAGTTCTTCTCATAGTTTGCTCCAATCAGGCCGGCACCATGAATACAGGGTTGCGATAACTGAAGCAACCGATCAGCGTGAAACACTCCTTGACATTGACATTTATGACGAACCCCAAATCCACGCAGCTATTCTGATTAGTTGAGCTCTTGTTCGCTCTCAACGCGTCCCTCGTAGGTCTGGCAGGGTAGCAGCGTAGAGCGCAAAGTCGAGCTTCCTGGCTCACTTCATGACTGAGGCAGCGTGGCTCAGGACGTCGAGTCCCGGAGCCCATAATATTGACACGTCCACAGCCATGGAGTTTCAGAGCGACGCACAGTGGTTCAGAAAGGGCGAAAAGCGGGAAAAACTCGAAATTGTCGTGGAAATCGTTGAATAGTGCTGGATCTCTCTCGTTTTGTTCATTTTGGTATCCTGCAGCAGAAACCATCGAAAATTACGGTTCTCAGAAACTCGCGAGTACGCCTAGCAAGGATCCTAGGGGCTCCGGTGACCAGACTCCGCTAAATCGCAAGCGGCCAGAAGGGCAGCCACTTGTTTTGAGGGCTCCCGAGTGTGTCCGAAACGGAGCCAAAACCGACCTTGGCGCTGCGTGGCCTAAGATATTGACACTTTCTGGCAAGAGTTATACAATTCTGAAAAAAAGCCCCCAAACACAAAAAAAAAACCCCCCCCCCCCCCCCCCCCCCCCCCAGCCGATACTTATGCACAGCAGGGTTTATGTTTCAGCCTCCGCTGCAAGATTCATGATTTCTCGAAGGAAGGTTTTGGCGGCTCCATAATCCGAGCTTCTGGTGAAACAGACAAGATGGGTAAAATCTGGGATTCAAATATTTCAGGCCTCATCCGTAGGAACCATCCCCAGTACTCAGAATACCGAGTTTCTCAAAAAAAGGACTTTTTCTCCCCCCTTTGAACCACTGTGCGACGATTCTCCTAAACGGGGGGCGCTAAGACCATTTTCCCCCTCCCCCCCTGGGTTGAGGCCCTAGGCACTTCGGGGGGGCAAAGCAGAGATCGATGATCTCAGGACCTCCCATGAGTCTGTGAAGACATTGGGAAATCTGGGCCGTGGAACCTGTTGCCAATACAGATCGCAGTGGGTATGAGTAGCTCTTCTGGATTCTACTGAACGCTCCCGAATCCCGGCTGTCTTATGGGGAGCAGTGGCGTGCCCGGGGGGCTCGCCCCCCTATTTTTCGTTCCCACTGGTTGCTAATTACAGATCACAGTGGGTATGAGTAGTTCTTCTGGATTCTAACTAGAGCCGCCCCCCCCCAGATGAAATCCCGGCTACGCTCCTGATGGGGAGGCGATTTCCGAGTCACAATTCCAAGGGTTCGAGCTGCTTCGTTTGTCTCTGGATACACTAGACTTAGACACTAAACCTATGATGACGGAAGCGGTCTGTACGATCGAGGTTTGACTCCTTTTCCTCTTGAAAATGAGATTCCGCCACTTCGGATCGAAAAAAGAGCTTTGATTGTCTTGGGCATGTACCGTATTCCTGCATATCATGTCTCGAGTTTTGAGATAACAACAAATTTTCGATCGATGGCAACGCGCATTGAATACTTCTGGCGTTTCTGAGGGCACAGATGTGATCAAAGTTGGATTTCTCCGGTACACGTAGTACAAATACCCGTTCTTCTCATCTCCGTGTCACACCCAGGGCAAAGAATAATGTTGTTTTTCATAGTTCCAAAGGGCGCACAGCCAGGAACCTTGCCTTATATGTGATATCGTGCAGACGAATGCCGGGATACAGGCATTGGTAGAGCCACTCAGCTCTCCTACAATGAAGGGGAGAACACTTATGGCTGCCGCCCAACTCCCTTCAACGACACAGCAATCGTCAGTCAGAACGTCGTCTTGCTCGACTTCGGTTCCCCCTGAACAGCGATACGTTATACAGACCGATTATGTGGAGATCTTCATTTCGAGTCGGAGCTTATGTGACGGCGAGCAGCTGCGACAGCAATTCATCACCTAGTCCGGGCGATGAGGATGAGTCGAACCAAGAAGCCAAACTCTCACCAAGTGGAGATCCTCTCAGAAATAATCCGAGACGATGCTCCCTCCTGAACGGAAGCAGTCTACTTGTTGCTCGATGTTGCCAAGGATTTTGATGTCCAAGACGAGGGCTCATTGAACCTCAGCGAATCGGTGAGCCCTGTGGTCCGAAGAGGCTCGCTTGTCTGGGACCGGATTCACGAATGTGAATCAGTTCTTCATAGTTGCCCACCATCTGGGAATTAAACCGCCGAGAAAGTTTCGAGATCACCGTCCTCAGTGGACGACTATGATCACGAGATTCGCAATCGCTAGGAAGCCCACGACTGATCAATTTCGCTCTCTGCCCTCAACCGCGGTCTCATCGATGAGAGTGGCGCCACCCCCAATGCGGAAGATCTAGAAGGGTTGAGTATGGGACGGATCATCCCCTTTCCTGACTCATGCTCATTCCCTTCATTTCAGGAGGTCTCAACGGATTCGAGGCCCCGTGATGTAAAGTTGTCCCATCAACCTTGCACTTCCGAAGACACATCACAGAACATTCATCCTTAGGATACCACAGACATGTCGAGATACACCTCAGCGGCAGTCGAACGGGAATATGTGAGTGGAGATGCAGACATCCGTCCATGCGCTAATTGACTGATTCTATGCGCGAAGCTGACGTCGCGCTTCCTCTGTTTGAGTTCTGATTGAGCTGTAAATGAGAGGCAGCAAGTCCAGTCTTCGCTCGACTGCGACAGAGTCCTCATCGCCACAGATGAATATGAAACACTCTGTTCAGCTCTTGCTGCTCCTCAGCATGCGACTAGTCTCCACTGGAAACAAGCAGGAGGGCCTCATCCATAGATTCATATGTGGTGAGCAACTTCGACGATCGCGACATCGCTCTCAACACACAGCGGCAGTGTCCAAATCAGTTCAAAGCTCAGCGCTGCGGCACTGTTTGGTACGCTTCCCCGTGTAGAAGGCTCGGATTTCGTTCATTTCTTACAGACATGAGCCGTGACCACATCACGCAGTTGACCCAGTGCGTCGAAGATATTTTGGAGCCCGAAGTGAGTTTCCACGATCTAGAGGCTTTAAGAGCGGTACAATCCGCTCCGTTTCCAATTTTTATGCGTCCGCTCCAATGCTCCTCAGCTCGAAAGTGTTTCGGGAAACCAATGACGTTAATGAGGCAAATCAGTCTTGTTGGCCCAGATTCGGCTTTCGGGTCGGGGAACGCGTAACTCTGAAATCCTCGTCCCAAAAATGATTTTCCCTTTATTCTCGCGCAGATACGGGAAATCGTGCTTGCGAAAGTGTACAAAACTACCAAGAACAGATCGACCACGGACTACGCCCAGGATGTATGCTCGAAAACTCCAAAATTGGCTCTGAATGGTGTAAGTGCAGAGGCGCTTGACGCAAGAATAGTCAAACATTGTATTCTCGCGGTCCTCATGAGTCATGACTGATTAAGGCCGCATTGATTACAGAGGAACATCCTAGCTGGTATGGCACCGGTGAGTTCGATGTGTTTCCTGGAATTTCTCAATTGAAGGTTAACTTCATTCTTTATCCTGGAACTTCGCTTAAAAAAATCCCAGTCTGGGCCAGAGAAGACGGATTTTGACTCTTATGTCAGTTCGCTCTCGTCGATGGATGAGTGAAAACCTATTTGAAAGTAAAGACATTAGAATGCACAATTTCTAGCGACATATGACCTTGTTATCATATGGAGCCGCTCCATGCGATAACAAGCTTGCCCTCTCAAGCTGGCTCCTGACCCATGCCAATGATTTCTAATTCGCTATGATAATGCTTCATGTGTCGGAGTACCCAATCATCCTCTCAAAGTCGTGTCTCCCTCATCGACTTCATTCGCGTATCGCGGAACTCCCACCGCGACTCCGGGAAGAAGACTTCCGGAGCGTCTCACTGTTGGTTATCAAATAATCCACTTGCCAGAGGTTTCTGATTTCTATTGTAACCTGAGGATACCGCTGACGATATACCTCATCTTTCCGACGTCAGGATGATAACCTTCGAAGTGATGAGTTCACTCTTGCGTTGCTTCGTTCCACCCTTTGGGCCCTTTAGTTGTCCGTTTCCGAGGAACCCAGAACTGAACATGTCCATCGATTTTGGACTGAAAGTCCTTCCTCCTCGTGAAATATAAGTCTTCAGCATGTTTCCCATCTCTCAACTCTAACTTCGAATTGCTAATTTCGCCCATACGGTATTTCTGAATTTCTTCCATATTAAGAAGTCTCACCGCCCAATGTTTCGTCGCTTGATGGAAGCTTGCGAGAATTCAACTTTCCTGTACCTGCCGTTCACACCAAAAACGGTACTCTTCTTTGCGATATCTTCAAAATCATATCTGCTGGTATCGAAGGGCTGTACTCATCCGGCCGCAGTTGATCAAGCATATCACCTAGAGACTTTCCGATTCCAGCGTTATGAAGATCTCGACTAGCTCTCTGATTGATTCCAAATCTCACTCAGATATCGGATCGATCCTTCCCTGGAGGAGGGTCATGGGATATGGACTTCTCGCAGAGAATAAAGGAGATTGATATGCAGCATCCGACTCGAAATCTGCCAGAACATGCTCAGAAAAGTCATAGGCCTTGATCAGGATCACGAATATTTGACTGCTCGCACCAGAGTTGGCCCAGGCTGCAGTGTCTCCCTCTCTGTTGACTTGTTGACCAAACCTCGTGAGCTTTAGTTAAAGCTCGTCAATCTCTTCATGAATAATCAATCCGGGAATCATGGTCTCCAGTTGGCTCGTCATGGTCTCCGGAGGTGAATCTATTTTATTGGCTCAATTATTCTTCCGTCGACGAGATCCTTCATGTTAGCCCCGTCATGTAGTTGACCGGCTCCCGACGGCGCCGTGCGTTGATGTGCCATGGATCATGATGTTAGCTCATGTTGAGACGCTTGCCATCTCCTTTCGGTATAGACTTGCTCCTGCGTCCCTGTCCGCGCATCTTTGAGTTGTCTGACTACTTCATAAATCTCGTCAAGTTTTCCTAGAAACGTGGCGGATCCCAGCCTGATCAAGCTACTACTCGATTCTTCTGAACTCCCTAAAAACTCCTCCCAACAAGGCATGCAGGCTTGCACACCTAGCTCGCTGAAGGTACACAAAACTGTTAAAGCCCGATGCACAAAAATGAGTACACTGAAGTTTGCTCATCAGCACCGCCGAATAATGGAACCAACTGCGAGTTCACAGCGAATTGCGGATCCCCAGACGCATGCCAGAGGCCAAACTTACCCCGCCTAGTCAGACCGCCAGCCTGATCGGACCACAATGGTCACAGTCTGATGAGTAGCGATCGAACCATGTTCCGCACTGCTTCGGGAAGATGGGGTGCTCTTGGTATGAGCTCTGGGGCAAATCGTCAACATCTTCCAGATCTTCAAACGCATCACCGACACCAGGGACCGCCGCTCTTGCTAGATATTACACCTCCCCAAACCTATTCCCCGAGATTTCTAGCTTTTCGCGATTCCTCGTTATTCGCAACGCTACTCTTCGGAACGGGCGACAATCTTCTCCTTCGGTGATTTTCATGGATGCGAGACTGCGGGGAAAGATGGGTCCGCCAGTACTCCCGGTTGTATATTGGTTCCCGCTCTACAGATGGTGCGAGACTAGGGACGGCCGAGAAGGAAGGAAATCTTCATAGCGCAGGGAAACGGGATGAATTGGATGCTTGCCCACGTATTCACGTAGCACGTTCGGCCTGCTCCCGCTCCCGATCGAAGCTGTTTCAATGACCGGATATCGCCCTACTGAAAACCCGCTCGGTAGAAACACTACTTGGCTGGAGTGTGTTGAGAATCGATAGTAAGCGTGGCGGTAGAACATCGATACCATCATTGTGCAACTCCATCAGAATTTTCCATGGAGCTTCCTTGTTTAGCTTAACACTCTTCTTCTGGCCCACACGGAGCGCATAATCATCTATGACTCCATCGGCAAGTGTGCTTTCTGGAGCCTCTTCGGTTTCGGAGTGGGGGTTCCCCTTCGCTTCTCGAGGGAATCCTTTCGCATCTCCGGGGCCCAGACCGTCTCCATGCAGCCCTGGTATGCAGGCGATGGGCTGGGGTAGTTTCCGCCTCGCGTTTACTGAGGTTAAAGTTAACGGTCTGGAAAACTGGACGGGTTGAAGAAGTCACATTCTGCCGGCGATTCGAGTGATATGTCACCGGAAACTGTTGGTATCATTCGAGATCAAGTCTCCCATTTATTGTTGTTCATAGAATGACTCATTGTTGAAATTGCGTAGAGCGATTTACAATAAATTCATCCGAAATGATCTCAACAAACAATCAGGTTTATTCAATGATTCATAGTTTCCTGTCAGCGACACTCGAACTAAGGTTCCCGTGATTTTATAGAACCACGGTGATCCTGGGCGTGAGAATAATAGGCACACTCAATTCTCGCGGAAGATGGTTCATTTGCTCGAACTGTGGGAATGGTGGTCTCGAGCTGATTCAACGATGATATAAGTGATGATTTGATTCTGATCTCCACTCTTGAAAAGTCTTGGAAGTCTTAAAGGTCACAACTCACAACCTGAAAGCCCCCATGATCGGCTCGTGGAACATGATTTTGAGACAATTTACTGGCATTTGATGGCAAGCTCTCACTTGTGAAAAATTTGGCTCGTGTGCTCGTTGACGTCCCGGGAGTAGACCGACCTCGCAGAGAACTTTCTTGAGCCCCTGGTGGAGAGACATTCAGACCTCGTGGAGGCGCGTTCAAAAAGATCTCGAGCTGCCATGGCCGGATGTCTCCACACTTTGAGAATTTAGAGGACACAAAAGAGTGGAACTGTGACGCCTCGTAGTTGAGAGTTTTTTTCGAATGCTCAGGGCTTTCGTGGGACTCCTCGGAGAGTCTGGAGATGGTCGACCAGCCGAGGGTCCGAAAAGTCGTCTGCAGCTTGCCAAGCTTGAAGACAGGGCATCGCAGGTGGAAGGGACGGTCAAGAGTCGCTCGCCTCGAAATCAACACTCGCGGCGACTTCCTGAAAGCATCTCGGAAGGAAGGGGGCGCAACAGCGTTCCACCTAGTGAGGTGGATTATCTCGTCGTTAAAGATCCTCAGCCACGGACAGGGCAGTTTTTCACATCATCTGCGACCGCTCAGCATGATCGGCCGACTAGGAGAGGAAAAGTGTTCTGTGACTATCAGAGACCGAAACGAGTTTCGAGTTCATTAGGTTCCGAGTTTAGGATTCACAGAACTGGGATGTCAACCGTGTCGGTGCAGAGTTCGCTCCCCCAGTGATGCTCTCAATTACTGCCCAATTACCTCTTAGAGAGAGGAGATCATCGGAACTCGTCGTTCGAACCAGGACTACCAGGAAAACGGACGTGGAACCCACTTCATCACCATGAAGATGAGTGCATCTCTCCTGGGGATTAGATCGATTATTCTCTCAAAAACGTGTTCCCAAGAAACTAGTATCTTGTTGCGTAGCAGGAAGCGAAATCGCAGGTGAACAGAAGCCTCGTGGACTACTGTCGACTTCGGAAAAGTCACCACTTGTATTCCCAACGCTGCACAAACGAACATCTCCAGAAACAGCAAGTCAGGATATGTCTGGAGCAAGAAGGCTGGAGCAAACCAGGAAGCACGCACAATGCACTGCGATGAATGTCATCATGTATATTGTACAAAAAAAGCTCCCTCCACGATTGAAACCTCGGACGAAATTATAGCGATCAACTGGTCGTATCGGTGTTCCTCTCTCTATTCGCTCTAGTCGCCTCTATTCTTCTGCTGATCTCGGGGCTTGATAGTTGGTGCGGAGTGGGCGGGCGATTCTACCTCGATGGACCAGCTCTCCGAATGATGCTAAGCGGGCCCGGCATCGTCGACTCTGAGCGATTTGCTAGCCAGCGGAAGTCGAGGAATAAGAACCCAAGCAAGATTGGACCTTACCTGCGGAACCCCGGGAGGGAGGGGTGAAGGCTGGAGGAAACTTCGTTTTCAGAACCGAACGAAACGCAAACCTTGCACCTGAGAAGAACAATACGAGAATTCGGGTTTTGGATGTGCATAGACCGTCACGGATCGGAAGGAAGAAAGAATTGTGGAGATGGGAGTTATTCGAACTGAAAGCTCTAGATCGAACGGGTGAGTTTTCTGGTGGGATAAATCATAGAAAAGACATGAACTTCCGAGGCGACAATTTCGGCAACGGCGGATTCTTGAAGAGGCGGTTTAAAACGAAAGAAAATAGCTGTTAATTCCGGATTCTGATTTGTATCAGGTTCTTTTCGTTGCCCAGACTGGAAATTTCAAGGGCAGAATAACCGACGGGATGGCGCAGTGGAAACACGGCGCCCCCCCGGGGGGGGGGGGGGGGGGGGGTTCCCGGGGGGGCCCCCCCCAAAAAAAGGTTTGGGGGTCCCCCCCTTTTGGGGGGGGGGGGGGGGGGGGGGGTTGGGGGGGGGGGGGCCCCCCCCCCGGGCCCTTCCCCCCGGGGGGCCCCCCCCCGGGGGGGGGGGGGGCAGGAGAGGCGAGGAGAGAAAAAAAAAAAAAAAAAAGATGGAAAAGCTCACGTCTTGGTTACGAGCTCTGGTTCACACTTGTGGCGAGGGGGGATTTTATCGACATTCGTTCAGCGCCGGACGGCGGCATATTTGGGATTGTTTCGTCGATTCAGCTTACACGAGAATATCACAACGGTTAAGAACGGGGAACCGACTAGAGCAGGGTTTCCCAAAGTTTTTTTCCCACGCCCCACTTTCTAAGCCAGAATTTCCCCATGCCCCACCGACGCCTTCTGGGGGGAGATTCGCATGATGCTGTATCTAATCAGCAGGATCTAAATGACATCATTGACCGGAGCGGAATTTCAAAATATCCTGTCAGACAAACACAGGATTTCTGGGGCTTCAATGCTCACAAAGTACGGCCTAGCCCCGATGAAAACAGCACCATGAGCAACCGAGTCCATACTGGCATCGCGAAACATAAAAACGGAATCGAATTCCGCATTCAAGATCGGAGCACAGTTCCGTCAAGAAAAATCGTTTTCCAATTTCAGAAAAATCATTGCGTTCATTATCAGATGACACTATTGGAACAGGGTAATCAATCTTCTGAAAGGGTGCTCGGGAAAAACAACCCTCAACACCATGTCGAATAGAGCCAGTTCTCAGGACGCCTGAAAGCTCATGCGTCCACAGGGTGTGTGAGAATGAGTGGAAGAGCGCAGCCAGCCCACTATGAGTGAAGTTCTGGCGACTGGCCAGGCTGTAGCCGCCGTCATATTCCGCAGTGTCGGCTTCCAAACGGGGACGAACACTGGCGAGAATTGTCGGGGCACGAGAGGAGTTAAATAGCGAGTGAAAGATGAGAATGCATACTCACGCTGCCAGCAGATGGCTGCGTTTCCTCAATGAACAATGAATCAAAAGTCAAATGAATCAGCCTGGGCAATGTTCGGGGTTCGGTGGATCCTTGCGGGAAATCGATCACTGTAGCTTCATTTTGTTCTCGCAGCTGCTATCACGATTTTCTATTTTTGCGGTTCCATCGGACAGAGGGTTCTGTGCTTCCGCTTAGCAACATGGATTTTAATCAACCCGCAACGTATCGTCACTTTGCGACTCACCGTAGTTCGGCTCGATAGTGATGGGAACCTGAGAATTAATATGTAGCTCACTAAACGAGAAGCTTCAGTTCAAAACCTCAACTAAGGTTTTTGGTTTGATCCAGCCTCTCCCCAATGCAGGGTGATACGATCTTCCCGGGAGAAAACAAGAGTATTGAATGAGCTCATCACATCCAGCGAAACCGACCCGCGGCATCATCAATCATTGAATGTGAAGTTGTTCTCAAGTGCAAGGAGCAGATCCGATCATTCGATTCCGGAACAATCAGCGCTCGGAGCATCCCATGGAGTTTGGAGCGCATGACTCTTCGTGACTACCATCTCGGAAACTTGTGAGAAGATGATTCGACGGAACGTCCCATGTTTGAAGCCGAATGTAGAGGAGCGGCATTAACTGATCGCTCCTATCACTATACGGTAGGACAAATGTACCGCGATCAGGAACGCTCGAGACGAATGGCTGTACGAGACACGCCTCGTCTTTCTGCCCAGATTTTAAAACTTCTCGATAGGACTGCACGGGCAATAGCCGCTCCCCAATTTCAAAACTTAAGGGGAACGGGAGGGACCGGGACGGAATTTCCGGAACGTGTTATCGGTCATTCGTTTCAATCGAAAAATTCGATCATTTCGATACCTCCGAGAATAGAAATCTTCCAACAATGGAGTTGCTGGATGCATTGATCCACGGTGTCTTGAATTGAGCTGTTTGACCGGGGGAGGTCGGGTAACGTGTCACCCGCCCGATCCGAAAACGAAATCCCAACCAACGCATATGTCGTTCTGGGATTTCGAGCTCTCTTTCTGTGTAGCTCTCATGGTGAGAAATCATTTCGGACAACACATGGATTGATCGGTTCGCTCTTATTGGACGGTACTTGCAGATGTCATGCCAGGACTTCTTCAGAGGTGGTATCAGTGATCCCCTAATCGTTCAGACGAATATGTGGTAACGGAAACAAATGCTCAGACCATGGGCCATCTGGTACCAGAGGCCATCTGCTATCAGAAGACTTCCGGTGCCTACGTAACCTTCGCAGCATCAGCCACGAAGCGTTCGCTAAGGGCCGTAGCGAGAGAAGCGAGAGAAAAGAATCATCCAGGTGAAAGTAGAATCAGCAATCGTAACGTAGTTGGAGACGGTCTCTTCAGCGGATCCCCTTAAATATTTCTGCGGCCTTTCCGGTCGCGGACTCATTCGCTGAGTCCAGAGAAGTTTTGCTTTCCAGGAACCCCTCGCTGTTACGAAGCGCCTGCCTCGCGGCTTATTTATTCTCACATCCGATGTTATTCTAATAAAAACGCTCTTCGATTTCCGGTGCTTTGGCGTGAAAACTTCGGAAGTGTGGAATGGTAGGAAAGCAGAATAACTAAAACTTCGTCCATCGGAATGTTACAACTCACGTAACGGAACAGAAAGCTAAGAGCTCTAAGAGTTCAGCAAATTGGTGGGAGGTGAACTCGAGAAGACCCGTACGATGTTGAAATCAACTCAGGCGACGAGGTTACGCCGAAATCTGAATTTCTCAAAAAAGCGCCAATGCACGATGGCGTGCCCGCTATAAGAGCCGGCATCCGTACAATATATAGGAAGTAAAAAGGTATGTTTCTGCGGTAATTGATCATTTTCCTATGCGGCGATAGTGAAACTTTTCGATTCAAGGAGCCGACAGCGCTTTTTACAAGTCAATAGCTCCGATACAAGAAACACGATCCTTCCACGAATCAAAGTCGGTTCTCCCGTTCACATTTCCGAGTCGCGTTTCCTGGAATAGATGAATCCGACCCTGTCTTTGGATGCCGTTTTACATGAATCGGAGCTTTCCAGGACTACATCGTTATTAAGAACCCAATATTGATCAATTGAACCTTTTCCAGAACGAGTTGCCGTGCCCAATTCACGACTTTCATCACGTCGACGAGCCGTCCCGCAACATCTCCGGGGGAGATTCCGTCGGAAGGTCACTCGAAAAATTTCGTATCTCTACAATCTGCTCACTCCTAGGCACATCCGCTAACCTTCCTTTAGTTTTGCTTCTGTGTCCTAATGGTGAGCGCCCGAGGGTCTCGACGCAGACCCTTGTTTTCCTGCCATCGACGCGTGGGGCTTTCCGAACATCGGCCTGTTTTTTGCCTTCAACGTATTCGACTTTTCCAAGAAACACGCAAATGATTTTTTATGCTCAACGAGTCGAGTCTTTGATGAATGTGGAAGCACTATGGTCCCCCAGCTCCACCGAGTGAAACTGTTCAATATATTTTTGCTCGTGGAGCGATTGTTGCGACTCGTCCCGGCAAGCGCTCTGTTCCCGTCGGCTCAGTGTAGCAAAGGGTTATCTTCAACAGAGCATTGATACAGAAGAGACGGAACGTCAAGGGGGCATCGACTTCTGCCAGGGCGGCCGCTACTTCGAAAACTTTCACGGCAAAGGCTTCCTTCCTTCCTTCCGGATCTTCAGCTGGCCACTCACCCCGACGCGCTGATGGACCGACGGACGGACGCATGGACTGGTCGCCCGCCGCTACCGGGAGCAAGGTCCTCTGAACAACGCTAGGCCCCAATGCGTAGCGGCAAGGATTTCCGTCGTCGCTTGCTCCGTCTGAACTAACGTCTAAGTGCTCGTGCGTGTGACGTTGTTCGAGTCAAGCATTAGAATGCCACGAGTAGGTGTCTTCGGTAGAGTTGAGCTTTTGTACGGGAAAGCGCACACAATGACTGATTCATGGACGATTCGACGAAAATGATCCGAAAGGTGCCGTGAGAGTCATCCGGGTCGCTAGATAACTGTTAGTCTCTTTCCTCCCGATCTTCACGCGCACGTTCTCTCATTTGTTTCACGAGTTACACTCACTTTGTATAGAACTATGTACGAGGAAACAGTACATCTCGTAGAAAATTCGAGAAAATAATTTTTCTCGTCGAAATCGAAAGTTGAATCCTCTTCCTGGGTGCGGAACTTCAGACAAACCACCTCATGATCCGCTCGCTCGTGGATATTCTCATTCTATGATGACATGTAGAGCTGACCGTCTGCTGAGAACAGTGAACAGTGGAAGAGAAACTGATATATGAACATGCAGGGAATTGCCACGAAGAGTTTTTTCCACCTTCGGTCGCGGGGAAGCGTAAGCCGACCCAAATAGCTCGATGGTTTCGTAACCGATCGCGGCAAACTTCAGCCTTCTTGATTATGAGCGTCTTACGAGCGATAAATGAGGAGTTATTTTGCACTTGGCTTACGTTCAAGCTCATGATTTCAGGGCATCGATCTTTCGACGGCTCGGAGAGTCACCATGTTTGAAGAAATGTTATCTTTCTTCCGAATTGGATTCGGCGACTGTTTTAGTTCGCTGTGAGAACTAGTCATCAGTATTGCACACTGGTCAAGAATTCCCCGGAACGCAAAGGTGACTCAATTTGGACAGTATTGGTCCCGACGTCCGGAGGTACTCCAATTGGAAGGAGTTGTTTCCGGATGTAGCCTTCGTTCGATATCCCAGACACTGGGGAGGTGCCAGATACTTATTACATCGTTATTCCGCATTTCCAGTACCATTCTTCCAGTTTCGACATGGAAGCTGGACCTAGAACTCCGAGAGAGCTCTCGGGCCCTCGTTTATACAGCGGAAATGGCGATTCAGGGCAAATAATGGAATTCTGGAAATCACGAGAGATTACGGTTCCGCGAGTAGAAATCTTTTGTTCCCAGTTTGGAGGAAATTTCCATGGGTTGGTCGATTGGAACAAGGGTCTTCCAACGGAAATGCTCGGCGAAGAGGGTGTAATTCACTGGACTCGCTATTGTTTCTAGCGGCTCTCAGCGAGAGGAATCAAACAAGAAGAATCAAGAGAAACTTGGGGTTTTGCACTTCTCACATCGTGGCCAGGAACCAATCTTTGTTATTCTGATTTCCAGTGATGATCCAAATGCATTCATGGCGAACGAAGCTTTCGAGAATGGACCCTCGAATCCATATATGATACTTCCATGGTCTGATCGAAAACAGTACGTCATGATCTTGGTCAGCCACGAGACGGGAATTATATGAATGTTCCGTGTCAATGTCAAAGCGCCCGGGTATCATTCGTCATTTCGGCAGGCAGTAATTGAGACAGATCAAATGGAGTCGTATAGATTTTCGGTGCGATCAATGAAATTCCGTTAGGGTTTGGTTATATAACAACGCCTTCCGGCTGGTCTTCGGTTCGCTTGGTGAGCAGTTGTGGAAAACGAGCAGCTAGCATCACCACCAGCGGCAGAAGCAGCAGCAGCACCACCACCAGCAACAGCCAGCCAGCACGTCCGGTGGTTGGTTGGTTCAGAGCCAAAGTTTCTTCCGGGTCGTCCGCCTTTTCCGGTCGGAAGTGGGTCAGTGAAGCGGTGAGCTGTGTGGTGATCAGCAGAAGCGCTTTCACTTCGTGAAGTCGCCGTAGTTTCGGTCGCTGACACCAGGGGGCAACCGGCTTGCCAGCCAGCCATTGAACCAGGCATCATGCAGCCAGCGCGCCAGCCCGCCGGCCTGCCTGCCCGACCGAGCGAGTGTTGGCTGGCTGGCTGGCCGATGATCTAGGGGCGGCCCGTTTCCAGAAGCCATTGGCCCGAAGAGGAAGACGGCTTTCCGGCGGCGCAAAACAGAAAGGACGCAAAGGTCTTCGACCGGGGCTTTCACTCACTTTCTGCCGCCAGGGGGCGTCGGGCCCACGGGCTGGCTGAAGTCGCTGAAGTTTCGACACCGGCACCAGTCAGTACAAGCTGAACCAGGGCCGGAGCGGGTTGTTTGACAACCGCGCGCCCCATCGTGTAGACTCTTTCGTGGTGATCCTGTCATTGGTGTTGTGTCTTGGTCTTGGTCTCTCAACAAGGATTAACAACCTAGGCCGTCTTGCGTTCATCGAGTCATTCACAGAAGCCACCAACCGAACTCACGCGTACCGCTGAAACCTAAGATTTCAAACTTGTTCGTCCCGTGCCTCCGTTCAATCATCGTCGACAATCTTCACAAACTCCAAAGTGACAAAGTGCGTCGTCGTGAAAGGAGCTCTAACGCCACCTCGGTGATCTACGGACTTCCGAAACGCAACTTCCGAATCGGAAAGTCGGAGCTGAACTCAGTCGGAGATTCATTTCCGACGAGAGGTAGCAAATCTGATCTGCAAACTTGAACAGCAGTGTCTGAAAATAGCCGCCGTTATCAATTGAGCAGAAAAATCCCCGCGTCCGATTTCATAACGGTTTTGCTGTTGCCGCTGGCGGCGCACAAGAGAAAGTGACTTCCTTTGAAGAGTCGCGGACTGACTGACCCACTTGCCGGCGATGTTACATCAGGCTACGCCGGAGCAGTTGAAGACGAACAACAACAGCAGCACCAGCAGCACTTCCAAAGCACCGCTGTCCGCCGCTTTGGATTCCGAATAATTCAAGCCCGTCTTGCGCTGCGTGGGTGGGACGCGATTACGTTCTCTGTGTTGTTGTCGTCGTCGTCGTCGTCACCGTCGTTGCCGCTGCGACTGTCAACGTTTGAGCGGTTGTTGTTCGCTGCCGTTGCAGCTGTTACCATAGACGAGTAGTAACGGATCTTCACCCGCGGGCGGGTGTTTGATAGCGTCGACCGTAGCTGGTCTACGGCAAATTTTTGATGGCTTCAGCCATCCATTACGCTGTGTACGCAGACACTCTAAAAAGCGACAAAATTCGTTCTCCGTTCCCGCCGGTGTCGAGCCTCTCGGGCCTTTTCGCTAGAGAGAAGATGGCGCATCCATTCGGTCCAATGGCTCTGCCTGTACCTCCGGGTGGACTGCCGAAATTAATGGCTCATCCTGATAATCCTGGTCTCGATATCTGGCTCCAGCTGACGCGCAACGCCGAGGTCCGTCATGAAGCTGAGCGTTACCACAGGCAGGCCGAGTACGCTCATCAGACCGAGTTGCCAGACTCCCCTTGCGACCTCCGTGTCTCTCCAAGGCCCATCCCTCTAGTCAAGCCAACCTACCCTGTGAGCAAAGCAGGGTCGCCTTCGAGTGGCGGCGGAGCGCCCGTGAAACGCCGAGGACGAGGTAAAGAAAGAATCTGGACTCAGATCGAATGTTTCAACAACGACGCACAAGCCAAGGCTTTCGTACAGGCGGAGAAGACTTGGGTCATGCAGAAGAAGACCCAGGTCCAAGAAGGGACCAAGGTCTACTACGAATGTTCGAAGTACAGATCCGCGAAATGCCCGGCCGCTGTCTCGATTCTGTATCACGCGAACAGCGACAAGGTTTCAGTCTTCAGAGCATCCGGGGACCACAACCACGCGCCCCTCGAGCCCCGACACAAGAACGGCACCGTCACCACGACGACTTCCGGGCTTAATGCGAGACGTCCTGAAGGAACGACGGTCATCAAGAACGGACAGGAAATCGCGAGACTAGCTCTGCAGGCAGGCGGTCCTTACAGCCCTCCAGATCCGTACCGAGTCGAAGTTCCTACGCTTCATCGTCCAGTCGCGACCTACCCCAACGTGAAAAGGGCCCCGGGGCCTGATCCAGCTGAGTTGCGTCAGAAGTTCAAGCACATCATCGGAATCAATGAGACCACGCCTCACATACGAGCACCGGAACCGCCGCATTTCGATTACACGAATTATCTCTTGCAACAGTATCCGACGCATCATCATCATCTCCATCATCATCATCCGGCCCTGTCTCAGATCGAATCACCGCCGATGATTGCCTTCAGACCGCTGCCAAGAGAAACCAAACTGAGCAGAGATGGCGATGGAGGCAGCAGCCCTCGCAGCGATGCGGGACACAGTCACGAGTCGGGATCTGAGAGTTCGACGGGAAGCCCCAACGACCGTGACACCGTTCGCAGTGTCATTTCGAGAACACCCTCGGCTTCGTTGTCGCTGCCTGACGCCACTCGTTGCTTCGTTCCGAACTGCAGGAGTAATTCAGGAGTCGATATGCCGGTGGCCTCGCCGCCGTCTTCGTCGGGGATCTCATCGTCGTCGTCGTCATCGATATCGTCTATGTGCAAACATCCCTCGACCATGGTTCGCTTCCCCAAAGACATACTGAAGAGAATGGTTTGGTCGATGAACGTCAACCGCACCAACCATGACGGATCTCTTTGCATCGCCCAGAATGGTGACCACATCTGCTCGGCTCACTTCAGTTCTGAGAGATTCGAGCAGAGCGGCGCTCTGAAGCCGGACGCAGTTCCAACTCTGTTCGGACCGGACCTCGTACTGAAAGATCCCGCAGCCTTGGAGCCGGACCACACCGACTGCAAGGTGAGACTACACTCTGTTTTGCGTTTTCAAAAATCATGTTCTATAGGTGGTCGATTCTCTCCTTTCATGTCCTACTGCCTGTTCCCGATCGCTGTGACGACTCCTGACCACGAGCTCGCTTGATTGCAGGTCACGACCTCAAAAGAAGTCCCAGTGCGGCGGTCGAGGCTATCTCGTAAGAGGGCTCGCAGCGCGAATCTTCTAAGAAGGCTCCAGAGAGCTCAGCATACCGTGGACCGACTTCGTCTCAATAGTCGTGCGCAATGCGCCAGGATCAACATCCTGCGTCGGATGGTCGCCAAATGCTTGGTGGAGCGCAAGAAACGCAGTATCTCGAGCGACAGAGACTAAATGTCGCTCCAGTTTGTTTTCTCCGAACTTCATCGACGTGACATATTTACCCAAAGCGTTTCATAGATACTTGATTTTTACACCGTACTCCATAAAGTGTGGCGACGTTTCGACGTAGCCAACTCACTCCCGGAGGCGATTGTCGGAAATACCGGGAGGAAGATACTTTAGTCCGCACAACGAACACATTCATCCATTCTTTACGGAATTTTCTGAAGTTCATCTCGATCCGAAAGCCGGCGAATTTACGTCTCAGCTGGGTGGAGTTGACCACCAAAGTTCTTATCCCAAAAACGCTTAATGCCATTTCGGCATTGCACCGCATTTCTGACACTTTTTCTTTGCCCTTCTTCATTTCACCGATCTATCGAGCGTCGATTGAATCTCAAGACAACTCTCATCTCGATGAAATATGTAGCTCCGATTGAGATCGGTGAGGCCCCGATAATTGTTAGTGGATTGGGCTTTTTTGCCCGCGGCTTCGAAATCTCTTATTTGGTTGTAAACTCCGTCCAGAGGATTGCTTATCCAGACTGTTGATGGACGGAGAGATTTGTGGGTGTGAGTCTGATCGATTCGTTCACCACTCGATTCACTTATTATACTATCTCCACTGTTGTGTTTGGGATTTCGTCGCAGGTGTTTTCGTTGAGTATTCACTGTCATGAATCATGCATCAATAGTCGTTCATCATGTTCGTTGGAAGGAGCTTCATCGAATCATCCATATTTTATTTTGTTACAAAAAAAAAAGAAAAAATCCGTACAACATAAGGACGTGTAAGCTTTGCTGCGTCCTTCAACTAAGGGAGACCCTGGGAGGGTCTACTGTACATAGGGTTGAATCATTTAACGAAAGCGGGCTTCGGAATCGTCTTTCTCGACAGCACCTGTTTCCGTTAATTTTGGTTGTTTCTATGAAATGTGGGAGCTTGGGCTGTTTTGGTTGTTTGCCTGGATGGTTTAGGGGTCGTTCATTCACTATTGATGGTTAACATTGTTGGTGGCGATGGGTGTTATGTTGTGCTTGTTCTCGTCACGCTTCTATTTTATTATGCTGGGTAGGCACCTCGTCGGTGGCAGACCCATTATTATATTTGAAAGTAGATGAATATATATATATATATATACATTTCGTATACACAGAATTTATTTTATTTTTATATACATATTATACTTCGGCTCCTCAACCAGTACGTTGAGACACCGTTGGAGACTTCCACTTGAGTGACGTTTGTTCTAAGCAGGTTGGACGCTCGGTTTGTGATCGTCTGTTGTTAAACGTTTGGTAATAAAGTTATGATTTAATAATATAATATCCATAATAAATATACACGCAGTTCATTTTGTTGTCGAAATCATGGCTGCTTATGTTTGGTTCTGTTTTAGAGTGAAGCAGTAGGCAGGTAGGGGGTTTTGGGGCTCAAGGCGTATCCTACAATACCACAGGTTTCCTATGAAAAACGAGCATTCTCGAAGTTCGTGATTTTCCCGAGTTTTCTGGTCTGAACACTTTCCAAATTCCAACTTCCAAATGGGATAACGAGGAACCTAACATGCAGAAACCGGATTCTCAGTTATTCAGGTCGTTCCAGCGATCGCAGGTCGCCGATCCCCACATTTGAAAGAGCTCGCGTAATGACAAACCCGGTGAATGATGATGGAAAGGAATGCTACCAGTTCACTTCCACGGTGTTGGCCGTCCTGCCTTGGTAATTGCCACAGCCGCATCCCGTTAGTTTTTCCGCTAACCTCCTGCTGAAGATGTTCACTTATCTTTCATCGAAACTAGCTCCCCATACGCCGTCATTGACGTTCAGGATAGCTAACCATCCCCCATCGACATCGAGTGCAGCTGATTCTTGAATCCTGGTTACGTTCTCAACTTCATTTTATTCCTCTCAGATTCACTTCCATAAAGGATTACACAGTTACTTTATCAAAATCTTGTTTCCCGCGACAACTCCTGTCCCACCCCCAACTAGGAGGACGGCAAAAGCAACACCCCATACGAGAGCTGCGCCGTAGCCCACGTTCACCTCCGGGAGATCTTTGCCGCTGTCTGGTTCCGTAGTCTGGAAACGTCCCCAAAATTGTAAACGTCCTCGCAAGATGAGAAGCTGTAGCCTCTTCAGGTCTGCATGCGGTTTCTCTTTAAGGCACTCAATGACTCACTGGACTGTCGGGCTCTGGAGTCGTCGGACTCGTTGGATCGTCGGAGGTCGGAGACTCAGTGGGCTCTGTCACCGGGGAAGGCTCTGTCACCGGAGAAGGCTCTGTCACCGGGGAAGGCGTAGTGGTGCCCTTAGCCATCTCGTGAGCCTCTGTCAACGAATCCTTACGGATAGAGAATTTTATGCCGTTCACATCAACAGTCAGATCGGTTCCCGCAACCGCTTTCTGCAGCTTCTTGTAGATGTTGTCGACACGCTCGTTTTCGGGAGCGCCCTTGGGTGCATCGAGCAAATAGAATTGGAACACGGCATCTCTTGAGTCCAGGATATACTTGAAATGAATGAAGAAGCTTCAACATCAGATCCCAGCTGGTAACGAACCCGTTGAGCGGAAGATACAGTTGCATCGGGGAGACCAATTAGAACTCACCGCCTCTGTTGAACCGAATCTGTAGGAATCCGCCGACAGGCCCGATTGTGTGAGCATTGTGTCCAACAGCACCGCTTTGAAGAGCCCGGACTCGACGGCTGTTTCCATGTCGTCGTCTGAGTATGACGATGATTGCTGACCTGCAATCGCATGTTTGGAAAATTCGAGAGTCGTCATCACGGCAGGAAATCCGAGTGTCGGCCGGATTCTTAGTGAAGTACATGCCGCACTATCTTAACTCAACGAAAGAGTAACTCACCATTGACAATCACTTGCAGATTCAGTTTTCCCAGTAGATCGAAGCAGGGCTCAAGTTCGGTGAAGTAATCGAGGTACAGTTTCTTTTGTTCAATGCTCTGGACATCGTAGAGACTGTATGACTCCTTGTAGAGTGGACCACCGACGGGCCGGATGGAGATATCGAGATGAACCTATGGATGGGATGTTCAGCAAATTCTATTTTTTCTCCCGTGGAAATATTCACAGAACGTGATTGAATGGCTGCTAGAAGTTTTCTTTTGTAATCACCATGTGTTTCTTCACCCCATCAGCGGTATTCATCTCTCCGACACACCATTCCCAAACAGCCGGCACGCCTTTTTCCGGCAAGTAATCGCGGATGCCAGATATCAGATCACACTCTATTCCACGACGTTGCGTCTGCAAAAATTGCTTATTGTAACTCCGAATGAGATGGGGAGTCGCTCTCCGGGACGAAATTCGTTCGGATATTCGGTATGCGCTCGACAGAATAGGCATAACACAAATTACGAAAGCGGGAATGTTTACTCTGGTTTTGATCTTGAAGTTTTCGTTGATTCCGAAGAAGTCTTCCGCGCTTTTAGCTACGAATTCGACGAAAGTCCAATCGAGTTTCGGAACCTTGTCCGCTTCCAGAATATCGCAGCTCTGTATACGTGAGTCCGGGTTCGCGACGTTGTAGATGAGGTCTGAATGTTGACAACGCCAAACAGAGGCTCAGATATTAGCTCCGGAGCTGAAGAGAGCTCGAAAAGAGCTCTTGAATCGAGGGGATAGCACAGTCCGACAAAACATAATGATTCACTCACTCTGACTGGTCGAGAGGAAGTAATCATTGACGCCGTTATCGACGCGGAGCAGCTTCCGATCGAAATCCAGTGCAATCTGTAATCACGGGTTACACAGTTGATTCCCGCCTGATTCGAGGGTGTAGGTACCGAAATTCTCAGATTCGCCCGCGTCACTCACATCGCCCGTCGTCACATTCCCGTTGAGGACCTGTTCTGTTCGTAGAACCAAGGTGGACACGTTGAAGATATCGAGTGAATCGGATTCAACGGGACGGCCGTATCCATCGCATCGAGCGCCTGCCGGAGGGCTCGCATTCTCTTCTACGGTTGTGTTCCAAGCGAATTCCACGATGGAAAGCCGCTCAATACTTCTCTTGCCTGCTGATTTTTGAAGAAACGGGCGTTGAAAACAGCGCTTTGGCGATCGATCGCCGTTCGCGACACTCCATCAATGTCAGTCATCGCGAGTGCCAGACATTTTCTTCTCGGACTCACCATCATTCCGAATGCATATTTGGATGCTGAGAGGAATGAGGGTGTCATAGTCGTACGATTCGTCCTCTCTTTTCTCGAAAGTTATGTAGGCTTCTTCAACATTGTATTTGGAGTCAGCTCTTTCCGTCAAATTGACCTGAGCTCTCTCTGCTGGCAATCCGCGCTCGATAACATCATCCCAGTCGTCCTCTTTGACCAGATACCTGAGTTCCCTGTTAGAGAATGCACTTATTAAATATAGAGATGCATTTGATGAGTTATTTTCAGCAAAACCAGGAACGAATTCCGCTCCCACGCATGCTGATTTCAACTGAAGCGATCTCCCGGAAAACTGCACCTGGTAGCACCAGGCGAAAGCCTCAGGAAAACGATAATTCGGTCGATCCATGAGCCTTCCCGTTAGGAGTTGCAAAATTAAAAACAGAACAAATAGGGCAGCGATTCTGGAAAATTAGTCTAGTCGCTCACGTCAGGGTGGTGTAAATTGGTGCGTAGACAGCTTCTGACGCCAAACTCAACGCATCGAACTTTGGCAAACCGGAGTCATTCTCTGTGATCTCTCTGCAGTCCTCTGTGAAAGACAAATCGGTTGGATATCCGTATTCATTTAAGGTCTCGAAGGGAAGTTTTTCCACCGAAGTGATTCGGTGAGTCTGAAGCTTTCATTCCCACGTGACCGAGTTTCTTGTTTTGCCATAGTTTGCATCTACTCACCACTGCCGAGTTGTAGGAAGACTTTGCGCTCGTTGAGATCGCCGAAGAACGCAGACGCGTCATCGTCCTGAGAATCGATTCGCAGAGCTGTTTTGTTGATCGAAGGACCGTTCGAAAAGTGGACTTCCTCAAAGTATCTCGCAGAGTCCACAGAAAATGGTTTACTACAGTCGTCGACGTCGACGCTGAGGTACTCTCCAACGGCGCGGAAGTTCCATAACCCTTCGACTCGAACACCAGCTCCTGGGCAATCGCGATTGGACACAGTGAAAACATGAATAATGGCCGAGTTCTCCGATGAGTCAACGATATTTTTCCCACGAGATTCCCTTGTGGGTCAGCGTGGTAGAGCTCCGTCGATGCGATCGGAGCAGCACCGATCCATGAAAATGCTCTACCACATGCTTGATCAAATATTCGTCGTCATGACAAGATTGAACAAAGTAAACTCACCTAAAATGAACAGCAAAAAACAACACCTAGCCGTGGTGGCCATATTGAACGTTCCGCCAGTTCACAAGACAACAAGCGATCTCTGCATTGACATCTCAGTTTGACAACTCCCTCCGAAAGCTTAGGCTAAGCCGTTCCTTCTGTCGTTGAGTCAGTCGGCTATCCATGCGATATATGATTCGAATTCTACGCTATCTAGGGAGAGGCACATGTAGCACAGGAGATACATTCTCCGGATGACTGCTTTTCTCATGAATCGCATCTATCTCGATAGAGATGAGTCTATGACTTTTTTCAGATTTGGCGTTGCATCCTCGGCTCGGGTTCCTGATGATTTCTCTGAATTGTTCCGAAGCGGAACGTCCGAGGATACTCGATTCAGTTCGGATCTCGACAATGAAGAAAATCTTCGCATCGTTACCCAGAATTCCCACATTGAATTGGCCTCACGGACACAGGACAGTTGAGCCAGACAGTTTTGATTGTCCCGGTAATCCTGACCGGCGCCAGCGTTGACGCTCCTGCTAAATAGACATCGACACTCGAAACGACTTTATCTCACTCTAGCCTCCGGAAGGACTCAAATTCGAGGGAATCCGGTTTGTGGAAGGAGTCGTTGATGAGGGCAGGGGCGTGCGCAGGGGCCGGAGGTAAGAAGGCCATGCCCCCCCCCCCTCCCCCCAAAAAAATGCAGTTTCATACTAAGGCCGTAGGGTTTCAAGATCAGAGATGTAGGGGTGAATGTCATCTTTAAAAATAATGGTCCACATTGAAGCGCTGCACGGACGCGATTGGGAAATAAACCTTCTCGACAGCGAAAGCAGACAAGACCTTGATCTACTCTCGACAGCGCCCACCGAGTTTCAACTTCACTCAGAATAGAACTGCAATATTCTGCGACATGGATACATTTAGAGATCGCGAGCAACGACTCATTTTCACTCCTGTGGGAAAACTATCAGAAAAAAACGGGAAGCGGAATGCGCGGTTCTGCTGACCACCCGAGCGAAGAAAGATCATTTCATATTTTTTCTAGTGGGGGTCCCGGCCAACATCTAAGTCATTACTTCAGGGCCCCGCGCAGTGGTCCAGAACTGACAAAAAGTCCATTCTCGCGCCGACATGAATAATGTCGCTCGGAAGATGATGCTGAGTCTCGTATATGATCAGAGTTTTCATTTTGCCGCGTCAAAACTGGATTTTCCGTCTCAGAAAGCCCTTTTCTCCGTTTTCCCATGGGACCTTATACATAGAAAACTAGATCGACGCCCCAAACAGGGTCACCCGGGCTTGCCCGGGCTCCCCGCCAAATTTTTCTAGGCTCCGGGGCCTGTAAACTGACCAACAAAATTTATTCCAGCTGCCCCAAGCCGCCCCCGCGAGAGATTCATCGGGAGGATATCGCTGAAACTCGGTTCGCTGAAACTCGGCCATATTCGAGACTCTTCTTCGAGGATCATCTTCTGAGCGACATTATTCATGTCGGCGCCAGAATGGACTTTTTGCCACTTCTGGACCACTGTGCCCCGTGCCTGCATTTCAACGGGGTCGAAGGCGTTCAGCTCCTTTTTGAACAGTTCGTGAAGAGGCTGCCCAAAGCTTGGTTCGATCCCACATCCTCCCGATCGTGATAGCTCCAGCCCCGGCTATGCAAGCGTGCACACAAATGCACATCGCTCAGACCGCTGGGCCATCCCGTCGGTAAGATCA
Organism: Neoseiulus californicus; assembly: GCA_028455905.1. NCBI lineage: Eukaryota > Metazoa > Arthropoda > Arachnida > Mesostigmata > Phytoseiidae > Neoseiulus > Neoseiulus californicus. The sequence continues at coordinate 21,196,211 of JAMQGS010000003.1, forward strand.
TTTCATTTATCAATCCTAACGCCACAGCGTCAGGCATTGCAATCTTGCAGTCAACACCGCATCCGACGAGTAATCCACTTCCGGAGCCAACGCAAGGATGTTCCTAAGCAGAGTTCTTCCGGTCGAGCTGGAATCCCTGCTGATTATTGTTGATTGGCGTTCCGAGGACCCGTCAAGTCGTCATCGTTCGCGGCAAGTACTTCGATGAGAGCAGGACTAGGCTTCCTCCGCCATCCTTCATCCGTTCATCATGGTAATCGTTCTGTCCGCCGGCGCTCACCGATCTCAGAATGCTATCCTTTCCCCTAACTCCGTCGTAACTAAGTCCTCTCGAGGTTATCGTGAACGATACTTTGAAGATCCGCCGGAATGATCTCCCTGAGATACGGAAGAGTCCAGAATGTTCTCCAAAGTTGGTGATCCGATAACTTTCCTGAAATGTTTGGAGGAACTCATTGAACAAGAGCAACAGCCGCATGATCTTGTTCACGAGCGTTTCAGAATGCCCAGAAGCTCGATTCAGAATGTTTATTGCTCAATTGCTCAAGAAACCTTTTCCTGTGGGGAAGTCGCCCGAAAATCGATGATTGTGTAGCGGGTAGCGCTTTCCCCGCCACTTTCGAAGCAAAAAAATTCGAGAGGCAGCGCCAAGTACTCGAAAGTGTAACATGCACAGGATTTTCCCCATGCCAACCGAAACTGTTGTCGGAGCAACCCCAGAATCTTTACCACACGACCCGGATACCCGAGATTTCTGGACCCTGAGGATAAAACCAGACCCGGGTCCAAAATTTCCGGATCCGGATGATGAAACTAGACCCGGGTCCGAAATTCCAGGATTCGGGTACGGAATGTACCCAGGTCCAGAAACCGGGTATTGTGACCCCTACGCATGTGGCCCCTCCCGAGACGAATAGAAGAAGATCCGTGGGAGGTTACGGCTGAAGTCCTGCAGAATCCAGCAGGAGCTCTCCGGATTCTGCTCCGTTACCTTTCGCGGTCCACCTTGTTGTGAGCGGGTGGTTTCCTCAGTTTGTTTCTCCTTCTGTCTCCTCCGTGAAGTCGGGGGGTTTTGCCGTGGTAGTGGCGGATCTTGACGCTATGGAGACACACGTTCGTTCCCACGGACTCTTTCAGGAGATGCCCAGCCAGTTCATTCTTGCGCTTCTGACATACCCATCGAAATCGCATTTTCGAGGACGAGACATAGTTCCTCGGTGTCTCACTGAATGCTTTGTCGCTCTTCAGAAGTTTGGAGAACTCAAGGCATCATTTGTTTTCATCATCTGTATTCCCATCGACCACGTAGCGGACTGACGAATCAAGAAATCCTGCTCAAAACTTCAGACTACACTCTTCCCTCTTTGAAGCTTAAATGCAGAGAGATTGACCTTCGCTCCTCATCAAATATGGAGGACTTCCGAGAGTGACGTCGTAGGAGGAGCCTCCAAGGACAATGGCTGGACACTCAGGGAGAGATTACTGAAAAACAGAAGGTGTCGATTTCTTCCCTCGAACTGAATCTGGAATTATGGCGAGCGTAGCAGTTCGTATGCTATGCGAACTTGCAAGTTACAGGTTCTGACTCTAGCAAAAATCAAGAAACGTCGGCCGGAGGTTCGCGAATTGAACTTTATTCAGAGCTCTGATACAATAAATATATTTACAGAATGGCGCCCTAGAAGCCGGCCTTCTTTAAATACTCTCGAGAACCATGGTCGCTCCAGTAGGCTTCGGTGGGAAACTTTTGCCGAAACTCTTTGCTTCCCCTGCTCACAATCAAGTCGTCGATCACAATCTTCTCCCGGAACTCTACGGTCTGGTGCAGATGGTTCTTTTCGCGTCATTGGTTATAGATATGAATAATATTGAGCACATCGAATCATAAATGCCTCCCAATTCTCTTTTCGAAGACTGAAGACTCTCATCCGTCCGCGAAGTCGACGGAACAAGCTCCGAAAACACTCTCGCTTGAGGAGTGAAAAACGGGGTTTCGAAAAACCAGCAAGTACACACCTGGATCGGATCCGGGTCGGCCCTTCATCTCAGGAATAGCTCCAGGCAGTTGCTGATAATCATGGCATATTCTCCCTCGACAAGAAGAAATCCGATCAGGACTTGTCATGGCAGCCAGTCGAGACCGAATCGATTGATACGGGTCTCTTGAGATTTTTGCAAAATCATCGAATTCTCCCAAATTACGATTGGTTAGGGGGTTGCGTGCTCGGACTGTTCGACTCAGAAAATTGTGCGTGGCTCCCATTCGTTGTTAATGATCAAGTTCTCACTCAATTGTTCCTAGCTAACAGACATCGATCAATTCGATAACCTACAAGCCATGGGCACACCTGGAATACCGTTCCCACCGTTTTCGGGGCTAGGCGGGTATTCTATCCAACACTCATTGCGCTCAGCGCAAACAAAACTCTCAAAAACAAACCCCAACGAAGAGTACGACTCATCAGATGCAACAAGTCACCTATTCCGCGAACGTTGGCATTCCGCCAAAAAACCGCTACCCCAAACTACCCGTGTGCATGATTATAGCTTTCCCCGATTCGCTTCCCTAGGTCGGCAATGAGACTCTCGTCTTTATAGACTTTCTTGGCAATATCAATGGACAGGAAGGGAATCTTCAACAGTGACATATGGAAAGTTTTGTGGAAACTGACGTGATCATGTGCATGACCTTTTATGACCCCGTCGTTTGACCGCGGGTGTGAGGACCGCTTGCGGAAATAGCTTCTGATTCTCTCTGTTGGTTTGACGCTCGGCCGCCTCGGCGGTATTCTTCTCGGTGAGGCTGTCGTGACCGCGTGTTGAGTCAAGTTTATGATCGGGACAGGCTGCGCCCATTGGAATGCTAGCGGATGCAAAGCGCCGTACTGTGGATGAAGAACTGGAGTAGAGAGTATCTGGTGGTCAGCATGGTAAGGGTTTTGTGGGTAATCGTGAGTATCTGCGATCGAGAACGAGGAGCCATGAGGTGTCACATAGGCACCGGAGTGGTGGTTTCTCGTTAGTATCGGACCGTAAGAGGGAGGTGCTTGCTCTGGGGAGCGATCAGCAGCAGGAAATTGAGGAACAATCAAAGAGTGCGGCAGGTGAGGTGAAGGTGTCGTATGGACTTGAGGGAGCATCAACGGTGAACCTCTCAAGAACTGTGAGGAAACTAGAGAAGGAGGAGGTCCGTGAAATTGGTCCGACATCAGAGCAGGCTGAGTTTGGGATGCAATGGACGGAAGGGCGAGAGAGCCACGAACTGGAGGAGGCATCTGAGGAACATGAGCTTGATTCTGAGTCACGAAGTGAGCGGCAGGAGCGTCACGATTAGGAACTGGCGCATCATTGAACGTTCGAGTTTTCGATGCGATTGGCGTGGGCTGAACAGCGGAAGACTCGGCGGAGTCGTATACGACTTTCTTCCGAGGCTTTCCAGATGAGCGTCTCTGGATTTTGGCCCTGAATTTTGCTCCCGTGAGAGCGGAAAGTTTGCGCTTCAGTTGTTTTCTCTTCTTCCTGATCGATTCCCTCGTTGTCGTTGGTTCGGTCGTTGTTGGCTGCGCTGTCGTGGTCGGAATGGCCTCCGTTTCACTTTCGCTGAAGTCTTCGCCCGCAGAATCGTCCATCGGCGGAGGCGAGTAGGGCGATGGCGGGACTTCTTCCTCATCCTCGTCAAAGAGTTGCCTGCAATTCCATCGATCGTAGCTGTTAATTAAAACGTCACAAGGCGACAACTTGCTGATCGATCCGGATGAAGTCATCAAACTCACGATGCTTTCCCCAAATCACGCACACGTTGCACCGCTGCGGGTAACCGAACGAGAAAACGGGTAAAAAGACCAGAGAACAAGTCCAGAAGCTCGAGCTGATTGCAATCAGCACGCGGTCACTCAATCGAGTGAGCTGTCGTCAAACTTTCTCAAACTAATGGTTCGGACCAGCGTCAACTATTCGGCCCCGATGAGCAGAAATAGTCGTCAGTATCTGCTGTCGCCATTCGCACGCGTTAACATCTTGCATCTCTGTCGCTCAACTACCGATCACCATGACAGATGCCTGCTAGTTGGATGTTGTTCTGGAAACTAGAGTGCACGATCCGGTAGGCGACGGCACCAGAGTAATGAGGAGCGAACGATACCGCTTCAGGGAAAGTCAGGGACATAATTGGTTGGGTTTACAACGCGCAGCAATCTTCGTCTTCTCCTTCGAAGCGAGAACAGGTGATTTTCTCGCGAAGCCGTCCCTGAGCCATCATTTTATTCAAAAAACAGCTTCCGCAGACCACCCTTTAATCTTCCTGTCCGCAGTTCGACCAATACGAGATTTCGACAAGGAAAATGTTTTAAACAGTTTTGCACACTGTACGACAAGCTTCGACGCGACGCCGGAAAATTGTCTTCGGTTCGAAAAGCCGGTTCCGACAACGTGAACGACGTCCTAGTACCTCAAATTGTTGGAAAGGAAAATGAATTAACAGCGGGTAACCACGACGAAAGATCATGTCGAGAAAACTCGATTCATCCAGTTAAGTTCCGGAGCTATAAACAGATTCTCCCTTCCACACGAGTAAATTCGAAACCCTCTCTCTTCAAAAATTACGCTGCGGAAGGTTAGTCCAGCATCGCGCAGACAATGTTAGCTCAGCAACTGGAAATAAATCATGATAGAACATGAAGGGAGTACTCAACGAACGCAGGAGTCTACGGCTCCAGAGCGAGGTTCACACCGCTCTACAGAGCGGGGGCCTCCGACAACAGCCATTCCTCAGCGTTCTGTTGGTTTCTCTCGGCCTTGACGTTTATTCCACATCGATTTATCGGCGACCGGCGTTCTTGGACGCGCTCGAAAGCCGCGGAACGTGCGGTTTGAATGAGTCGACCCCTGGTATGGCGATGTGTGCGAAGAAATGATTCCCGAATTCTATCCTGGCTGCAAAATGCGAGGGGCTGAAAACCAATCCTTGCCTCCCCTTCTCCCCCCCTCCCCCCCCCCCCCACCCGAGTTTTAACTCGATTCCACTCATGTCCACTGCACAAAGAGACCCTCATACGGCAGACCAAGGGATAACTCTCGGTTTTTTTGACGAAGACCGGCCAAGCATTGATCCAGTACCATGGGTTCAATGGAATACCAGTAAAATAGATTGCTTTGTGTTTCACGGTGAGAACCTACGTAATCAATCTCAGTTTGGTACGATTGGATCTTATTTGGGAGGCAAAAAGTTACACCAGAATCTAGCTATCGGACGCCGGCCGTTGGTTCCATCAATTCGAGTGATTCTCTCTTCTTTTTTTCACGATCCTGGGCATCTCACGCAACATTCTTGACGTTTTTCATTTGCTGTTCGCCGGCGGAACTTTCAGTCGTTGGCAGTCGCCAAGATCGCCTTTGAGAAGAGATAGTTTCGGATCGGAGACACTCACACGTAGAAGAAAAATGGAACATCTGTCCACTGATATAGGCCAATTCATTGTTCGCCCTTCCGATTGTTGGACAACGGGGCTTTCTCGGCGCCTTCGGAGCCGCTACACTGCAATGAGAGAGTATCTGCCTTGGGCGTACAAAACTCCGCCAAAGCTCATGAACGAGCATTTTTGTAGAGTGCTATGGATATTTCAGACAGCTCGCTTCAAGTAGCGATCGGGATGCTTTGAGTAATGAACACATTGATCGTCGTGGAATCAACATCGTTCCAAGCTCCGACTTTTCCCTCATGCTCAATGTGATAGAACTCGGTTCTGTTCCCTAAAATTCTGCGCATACGAAAAAAATATTCTGGATAGTCATCTCTAGGGTTGAAAGAAAATCGCGGGAATCGCGGAAAGCGCAGAAACCGCGATCTTCAACATCCCCAGCGGATACTGCGGTATGCGGGAATCCGGACGTTCTGAGTTGAGTTCCTCGTCGATGCCTCTTATCGTATCGCCTCTTCAAAGCCCACTTCATCCCGTTCGGTGGATCGGATCGATACAGTCGCGGTCAAGGAAAATTGAGAATCATTCCTGCGGCATCTTTGATCGAATAGCCACCCCCGGATCACTGCAGTGGCTCCAAATCTTCGACATTCCTGGTTCGAAAACTGTTGCTAGATGCGAAGTCCAGAGTTTTACTGAGCTCAAAAAATTTCCCAAAAAACTTCAACCACCCCAAAAAACCAAAACAAAAGGGCCCCAATTTTTTTTTTGTTTTGTTGTTTTTTTTCACAATCGTTTCGACTTTTTTTTTTGCTAAAAGCTCCTCCAGATTTTACTTGAAACTCATCGTACCTCAAGTACACCGTGGTCCTCCGTGCACTATTCTTTGACTTCTCTCAGACGTCTTCGTGTGGATCACGTTGCATCAGGTTCACTCAAAATCGAGAGAAAATCGCGTCTTCTGTTCGTGGCATGGGTCGATGCAGGGCAGGCCCCTCTAGCATCAAAAATTAACCAAACCTCGATATCTGTTTTAGTTTTCTAGATGGTGGGTCGTGTAGAACTAAGAAGCGAAGCTCCGATGTTCACTTTATCTGGCAGGGAAACCGTATCTGGACCACGGAAACAAATACCGTCCGGGGAGCACCCACGTTTTCGGAATCTAATGCGTTAACAAACTCCCGGCGCCGCGCCGGTGGAGTGCGTTCATTCTTTGAGCAGCCAGTCTGCTTCGCGCGCGTAATGTCGTTCGCTATCGAGAAAAATGAAGCACTGTGGATCTTCCGGGGACTCAAATTCGGAAAGTGAATTAGTTCCCAGCTGTGAGACGCGGCCGACGAAACGGTACACTTGTCGTAAGCGTAGGTTCCACGGTAATCGGTATGTTAGCTCTGGTAAACAACCTCCGAATACATCACCGGCGAGCGAGGAATTAAGTTTTTTCTCATCTTTTGCACCGATTTCAAAAATTCTTCCTCTGGCTCGAATTCCGAAAGTTTTTGTTCCCATCCGAGTGAAACGCATTACTTTCATTCCTTGAGCATTGCATTCTTGAAAGTACCTAGCTGGTTATGGTGCCGAGGAATGGGGTTGAAACCACGGGAGGAGGGGGCCAGCAGGCCAAACTTGGCAGAAAACCAAGTTCCGTAGCCGACTCGTAGGAGGACCTCATTACAAACCGTGGTTGTGCGCCATTCTGTTTCCGAATTTGGGGATGGACGAATTGCATTGAATTTCGACATCCAAGAAATTCGATTGTCAAGTGACTCTGTCGCTATCAGCGAGCATGCTTGATAACGGAAGATTCTTACGTTCACTGTGTCGATAAACCGAGAATAAGAATGAAGAGGAATCGGTCAAGTGACAAACACACTGAGAACTGACAAAAATTCACGAGACAAAACCGGAATCCGGCCAGTCTCAGTTGACGACTGAAATTGGTCTCCGAATGCTTGAAAACGTTGGCGTGTACGCACAGTGAGCCGCTTGCTATCGTTTACCGCGGCCGATGAGCTGGACGTCGCGATCTACGGTTATGACCCCATGAACGATACGAAGCTCGATTCCGCGGGCGTTTTCCGGCACAACCTATCGCTAGTACCGATGTTGCTAGCATCGCGGTTTTTTTTCTTAATGTACTTCACGCACGTAGGAGGAAAGTGAACTAGGATGATAACGAACGCAAGCGAAGTCCCCGAACAATTCGTCATGAACCGAACGTTGATATTTTCAGTATTTTGATCTCGCATTTCTTCAGGGTTTTCGGGGCCGGACTGCCGTCGTACTTGTTCAATATGAGCAGCACAAAAACATCTACCTTTAAAATAAAGAAAGAGCCCTCTACTTCATGCTGGCGAGGAGAGACAGGGAAAAAACCGCGAAATCTAGACCCTCTTTCCCCACGGGAAGAAAACGAAAATATATGAAGTTTTTGTTGAGTAACTTGGGGCCTCCTCCGATCGGGGGTCACCTCAGCTAGTTTCTTGCTGCCACGGGAGCAGATATACTCTTTGAAAGAACACTCCCCCTTGAGGAAAAAACACCGGGAAGCACGACTTGTGAATCGCCGGATGTATGCTCGCAAGCGCGGAAATTCCGAGATATTTGGAATCAAGATTACTCCTAACCGCTTTCGACGCCAAGCCTTTTTCGCCTAGATAGACAGTCAGATTATGCTAATAAACACAATCGCATGGATGAGCTCGACTAGAATCAACGAGATATTACCACTTACGGATCATTAGCTCCGAGTGGGCAGCGCATCAAACGTTTCATTTTAGGAGGAATACCATCCAACGTTGCTGTTCTACGATAAACCATGGAACAACGTATCATGACATTGATTAATATATAGTTAGCTCGTGTGTCACGATCCGAGGGAACGGTGCTCAAACCTATGCACTAATGATTGAAGAGCTGCTTGCACCGTACGTGAATATCTAACGATTCTGCTTCCCCGGGAAGAGTGCCTCTGACCGAGGACTCAATGATGCTCAGGGATCTCGCGGAGGTAGATAGAGGCCAGTATAGTTTGCAGTTCCAGCACAACACTGGCCAGTGATGATGGCCAAGTATCTTCAATCCTCAACCTCTTTGACGATTCTGCTCGCAACCGCAAACGCACCCATTCACGGAATTGGAATAATTGATATTGAACTGATTAATGGTCCATTCCGAACACTGACGTTCGAGTGAGGAGGCCAACAAACGTGACCTGCCGATTCTTGGGAGGAAAGCATGACGCAGATATCCAGAACTCTTGTCTGAAGCGGATTCATTCAGTGCATTCGTCTAATTGAGGGAAGCAGACATTTTCATTTGGACGGGTGCGGCTGAGTTCCTCGCTTGCCCTCCGTACAGTTGACCTTTGACGAACCAGAAATGGAAACTTATAATCATGTTTATTTGGTGATTCAGCTCGGCTGGCCACAACGATGTTCTGGAACTAATTAGTTTCCGCCCCTGAAACCGGCGGACACCCGAATCATAACCTCTCAAGCTCTATCCGGCAGAAACTTCCCCGGGTCGGACATCAGCGACGAGGAAATTGCTAAAACACAACCAAATGAATGATTCAAACTGTTGCATCCCATCGGGCAGAAGTTTTGACTCCGAAAAGCACAATGAGCCATTGACTTTGATCTATCCGCGCATGTGTAGAACTGTCACACTGCCTGCTCAGAGGACCAAGATGGGCTCAGTTAGCCCCTTGCGGGCATAGGAGGACACTGTAGCTGCTATCAGTTCCGAGAATAGAAGTTCGAGGGATGTTCGACATGTCAAAGCCTCGGGCGGACCAGTAAGCATCCGAGCGGGTACGGATGCCATCGAACTCGTTCGCATCATTCGATGCAGGTGAGGCTGCGGCTGAGCAGAAGCTCCCAGCTTTGCCGCAGCGGTAAACCCATACTGACTATGAGTCGGCTCGGCTCCAAATAGGGAGTTGGTCCTCCGAAGCGCATTGCTGCTTGGGATGAGAAGAATCTAATTCAGCTCACTGAAATTCCCAAAACATCCTTGAGCTCGGCGCCGGAGTTCTCCGACTGCTTCATCAATTGAGCTGTCAATTGGAAATGAAGACAAGCCACAGATGTTCTGCTCTGTCGTTAGCGCTTGGAATTGCCCAGCCAGCGAGCCATGTGTCTCAATCTGCCAGCTCAATTCGTCATTGTTGATGGCGATACCTAGTCGAAGTGGCCTACAGCGAAAGTTCTTCTCGCGTACAGCGGTGGAAGCACCTGAGTCGCTGATGCGAAGCGAATGGTAACATTTGAAGATTCCAACGGAAACCCTGGAAGTCAAAGCGACTCTACGGAGTAGTCCAGGATGAATATCATTAGCATACGACTCGGAGTCGGCTATAAGAGCACGATATCTCAGGCACGGAAACGCGTGACAACGCGTGACTGACTGACTCGTCAAGAGGCTTGATGCCGTCATGTTGAACACCGGTAGGTCGCCCGGGCCACGAGATGCAAGTACTCGTCTCGCCTTTGAGTCGCGAGGGAACCGGACAGGGAACAGAACTGAAGACATTGAGTCATGGAAGATGGGCTCAGAGATCGCAGAAAACTGTCACGAAGTACAATGTGAAGTCATCGCCGGAGACAGGATCTTCGCGAAGGAGACACTCTCTGGATGGCTTTTCAGAGACTTTCTGCGGCATGATTGCGAAATAGGAATCTCCTTGTAGGCAACAGCCTTTGAGTTCTCTTTGATGTTCTCAACTCTTAGACAGGGTGGACAAAAGTATCATGTTTCTCGGAGCTGAGAGTTGTGAAACCCCAACGAGCCACGCAGAGTCTGGAGTAGCCACGAAATGAACAGTTCCGATATATGCAGAAACGACAGCGACGTCTCGACAGTGAAATGAGGGAATGACGCGAAAGTTGACATTATGAGCGAGCTACACGTGCCGTCATCAGAATTCGTGAAGCAACCAAGATCAGTTCTATTTAATGATGCTCGATATATCGGTCGTTTTCGTGCTGTTAATGCCCATTAAAACCGTGTGGACATCGGGTTCTACGGATTTCTACCACGACAAATACCCGAGGAAATTAGCCGGCCCGCCCTATTAGCTATAATTAATGTTTCTTCTCAATTTCTAAGAATCAGCGCCACCAAATCCACCCAATGAATCGATGCGGAGACGCGACGGGCTCAGGAAACCATTCTAGCCCACATATTCACGTGATTCAATCTTTCCGACTGGGATTAGGAAAATGGCTCGGCGAACGGGGATCACAGCTGTAGTCTTCATGATGCTAGACGGCACTCATTGTCAGAGTTACCTCATTCTTCCGCGAGCTTTGTGATTGAATCTCGTGTGAAGTTAACGCATTGGTCGACTACAGCACACCATAAGGAGATAGATTCTGTCCAGCTGTCGCTGCTAGTTATCCCGTCCCGGACTATCCGTCTGATCTAGCGGTTTGGGTGGACACACGTTTCGCTCCTTGTTAGCACGTCACATCATGGAATAATCGCTTTTGACGTTGTCATTGCGGTCGTCGTCGCGGTCTGATGCTCGCGATTTGCGCGGACAAGCGGTGGAATATCAGCGTGCACAAGTGACAGTTAATATTGAGTAAGAAAATTGTATTTTAGCTTGAGCGGATTTGTCGCGCCCAGAAAGGCCTCTATCAATCATCGCTCCCAGACCCGAGAAAAACTTCATTCGAAAATCGTTGTTGGAACGCATAATTTGTCGATTCCGCGTCATGTCTGCTCGTTTACTATACCGGGTCGTCAGCTCACCCCCATTACGACTTTTTCCATAATTGAGTCAATAGACCGACGCGATAGCCGAGTGGTCTGAGCGGTCTGCATGTTACGTGCAGATTTGCTTGGCCATGTTGACGTTTCGCGAGCGGCAGGTCGTTGGTTCGAATCTCGTTCCCGGCCGACCTCCCCGGCAGTGGCGCCCAACCCCCCGCCCCCCCCCGGGGGGGGCCCGCACTTCGAAAACCGCCCCTCTGCCGATCTTTCTTGAAGTTTTTTTTGCGCAAATCGCTCAAATTCAATGTTCTGGGAAAGGGGTCCGAACACTGAATTGAGCGTAGCTCTCTCGCGACCTTTTTTTCATTTATCCGCGAAACGGGACAGGAAAAGATAAAAATCCCCCCCCCAAAAAGCCCCCCCCGGGGCCCCCCCCCCCCCCCCCCCCCCCCGCGCCCTGCTCCCCGGAGATGGTTTCCATGGTTCCCATCTCCAACTTACGGCGAATGCCGGGGAAGTAGCTCAAGTCGGCCATGGCCGCAACCGCCCCTCGCCCCGCGAGAAACACACCCCAATGGGGTATTACCCGCCAGCAAAAAAAAAAATACTAATAATTGAGTCAATATTTCCGAGATGTTTCTCTTTTTCGCTCGCGAAACATCCTGCCTGCTATCCACGGAATACATAGGTCCGATTATATTCCATCCTAATATTTGGATCAAAGCTTAGCTCCCTCGAGAGAGCTGTCTGACATGAGATTTCAAAGTTCTCCATTCATTCGTCTCGTGTCTAGTCATTCGTGTGTCTCGAGGGAATTGCCTTAGAAGCTCAACGCTTCATCAAAGCTTCGGGGATTAGTATAGACCGTCGCGCTACGGATTTGAATCAACAGTTGCATTCTCTGGGTTCATTTTCTGTGCATTCAAAGTCAATCGAAACATCAACGAGACCTGAATCCTTTGCCAAGCAGGAACTGAGCTGTCAGTTTCTGAGAAGATCTCATGACCGGAATCGTCTCCGCAACACGCATCGCGGTAACATGTCGTTGTTCCAACCGATTTCAGCGACAATTTCTGAGTATGGGAAGTTGGCGAAAAATGGGAGGAGATTGTGTATGAGGCGGAGGAATAGGGGCTTTATTCAGCTGCTTGAATCTAGTATCTCGTTGTTGGTTGAGAACAGCTCGTTGTCGGCAAGAGGCGAGATTCAACGACGAACGATTCAATACGCGAAAGGAATGAGAAGTGAATGAGTTGACATTATGCTGAGCAGGCCGAAATGATTTGACTTGAGAAATATTGCAGGTGAGAGGTTACCGCTCCAAGTTGTCAACGAGGGGGGTCATCACAACTTTTGAGCCGTATATGTTGCGAGTCGAAATCCCCGTTATACACTTCCACGAATGCTCTGATGCCAGACACAGACCTAGCGTTCCCGGCTTCGCCTGAATGGATCGCTTTGATCAAGTGGGTTCCTCACATGGTTTGAGTTCTCAGGAATGATCTCGAGGGATTCCCGGCCTCCGGCGGAAATTCGGTCGATTCGATTCCGGCCATTCATGGCAAAAGAGCTCAATATTCTCTGCGCGCGAAATACTTGTTTCAATCGGAGTCCGCCTTCGATCAAAGATTCTACCTCTCAAAGACGACCTACCTTTCCGTATAGGGTTCGATGGAGTTCTCTCCGTATCCTAGTTGGTATGGCTCGTAGCTGAAAATTTCGCGAGACGAGAACGTCGGCGGCGGCAGTACGTGAGAATGACGACGATGTCGATCACAAAGAGTCTGGTTGAGTAGCCAGCCCGCTATGACTGCGAGGCTGACTTTTTGCAAGAACATAGTCGAAAGGCATGAACACTGCACTGAAGCATCACTTCACTGCGAAGTATCGCTCGGCCAGAAGTTCACCTAGGAGCACATTCCATGTTGACGCACGCGCTAGGTAGACGAAGAGCAAACGATGTGGGTTTACTCACCTCGATAGTCTCCTACCAAAGGTAAAACGAAGAAGTCTAAGCCGGAGCCCTTTCTTTCGGTGTTCCTCTCCCTTCGCCGAACACCCCTTTTCTTTTCTCTCTTGCAGTCAGCGATCACGTTGTTTGTCGGCTCACTGCGTCGACGCACGGCGCGAAGTCAGCGCCGATGACGTTAGCCAGATCGTTCTTCGGCTACCGTTGGTCCCGACAAGTCCAGAAAATTGAGAAACATGTCACTCGAATTCGGAGGATTCGATCTGCGAGCGGAAGCTTCCCCGTAGCGGCGGATTTCCCCATTCATTAAAATATTCACATCCTCATCCCCGTATTATTGGACACAGCGCTCAAAACGAGCGCAGTTCGACGTCCTCGTCGTTCAGTTCATGGGGGGACCCATGGGCAACGCAGAACAATGACCGCGTTCTGAGGGATTATGGAACGAGCGGTCTCCGATTTCGAGCGGAAGCTTTGAATTCCAATGAGAATTCGACGCGCGAACTCATCGGAGATGGAACATCACCCTCGTCGAGTTTCGATTCTCGTTCTTCGAGCACCACCGTGACGTTTCATGGTTGAGCCGCTGGAATCGACCTGCTCGATTGCTGAGATTTCTTGGGGAGATCGGATTTCGTGCAGCGTTCCAAGAGAGTAAGTTCGCTTCATGGCCTGCGTTTGAGGGAGTTCTAAGCTGGTCGGTCTCTGTAGTACCTCCGACCTGGTGAGCAAGAGTCGACGACTTCGAAAAACCGTATATCCTTTAAGAACAGGGCATGCTCCTTAGAGCAGGGATGCCCAAGGCAAAATCCGAGCGGGCCGCATGCCATAGTTGGCGAACTCCCGCGGGCCGCATGCCATAGTTGGCGAATTCCCGCGGGCCGCACGATCAGTACACAGCGAAAACTATGTAACGGGGCCAGCGTATAAAAGGACAACTTGAGATATTGCACCGCTCTCCCAATCATCACGGGTGATTCCATCATAAGCTTTTGAGTACTTATATGGTCCGCATTCCTCAGAGAAGTAAAAGATGAGACGAGTTCTGGTTATATCCCCGGGTTTGACCGCTTTAGTTTGCATTTCTCTTCTTTGATGAGAAGTGAACATGGCACGATTCGACAAGCTGATTGACGTCCGGAGTGAATGCGCGGGTTGAAGCTGTTCTCAAGAGTGCCTTCAAATGACTCTGACATGAGTCAACCGAGTTCGGTACTTTGATTTGCAATGTTTCATCAACGAAACGTTGCTCACACAAGTATGCACCCCCGAAGAAGAAATCTGTTTCGCGCATGTTGCCAGAGATTGGGGAAACGCGACTTCGACAAGTCTCCTGGTAAAATTCAAGAAGTTTTTGTGTTGTGAGCGTTCGTTGAGCGTATTGTCTTACTGCAGCTCGATCAGTTCCGATTGGTACTCGAACGGAACATCCGCGAGCGGCATCCCGTGTAAACCCCGACATGACCCCGCGGGCCGCAGGTTGGGCACCCCTGCCTTAGAGGATATACGGATTCTTCTTCTTCAACAGACGAAATACCGTACCGAGTGAATGTTTTCGGGGCAGCATCGAAGCTGAAGCCTCGTCTGGGTGTTGCGTGCAGGGCACTGCTACCTACCATGACGGGGCGATATAAAGAATCGACAAGTTGTGTATGGCGGCCCGAATCGAGCAAGGATCGAGGAAGAGCGCGTCCGCCACCAACTTTGGATATTCGAAGCACTTTCTTCCGATGCAAGAAGTCAGCGTTGTTCGAGGAGAACAAGGCGATTGAGGTCCCTTATTCAATCGTTCGCTACCCCACACAGGCAGACGTTGGGGTCAGCCCAGTCATGACCAGCTTGCCTTCGAAATTCTCTGGATATCTGAGACATGTGCGGGATAGAGCCCATAAACATTCCACTTGTCATCAACCTCATTATGGGCCGGTTCCGCTCCGCCACGTCAGTTCGACCAGAGATACCGAAGCTGCCACCGGAAGACTTTTAACGATCATGAAAGATTGCGAGGAGCTGGGTTTTGTTCATCCCCCCCGTTTCTGCGACATGGATCATCCCAGATCATCTCTCACGGCAGACCAGCTTTTCGATTCGGAACTAAGACTGAGACATCTTGCGGATTCATTTCACTCCCTCTTTTGTTGGGCCCGCAAGAAATGTCCGGTTCAGGATGGTTCCAGAATCCGATCGAAAAGTTTGCCACTACCTGCGCTCACCCCGGTTGACGATCCTAAAACTTGATCCTGAGACTTGTGTAGAATATCGTATGGCTCAACAGCCCGGATCTTAGGTAGAGGGTCAAAGAGAGAAACTGCTCCGATGTTCCATCCGAGCTTTTTATCGTACGAGAGCCTGGCAACAAGTCAGAGGCTTCTTTGAATGTATGCGTCCGTGCTCGGTCTCGTTGTCCTTCTCGACTAAGCTGAAGTGTTTGTGAGGGAAGCTGCAGCATGCATTCCGTTTCCATGTGAGATGCATTCAGCATTTGCATACCGCATTCGCTCGGGGAAGCAAATTTTTCAAAAGCACACACCCCGTGAGCTGGCGAAAAGGAAACGGTTTTGTTCATACTACGGGATGCCGCAGCGAGCCGGAGATATACAAGGGAAAAGATTGTCCCACAATACGACGTTACGAAATACGATTGAGAGGAGCGGATTTTAGCCGGCGTCCATGTCCCGTGGGCATGTGTTTGGTAGTGTTTCGTGGAACGTTTCGCGTTATCAGGCTCCAGCTTTTGGAGTAGACACTACAGCGCTGATGATAGAGACGAGACAGAATGGATGCTTCATTGAATATCGTTATCTTTTTGGTATCTGTAGCTTACGAGCCGATCACATCGATGTTCCTTCGAAACGCGTTCTTCTGCAGCCCAGAATCTGGCAGAAAACGCGATAGAGTTTTTGCCGTCATTCGTTGTTGTGTTTCCCGTTTGGAGTTTCTCGACTACTCGCGCCCCTCCGTCCCCTAGTCCTTCGGTCATTAGAGCAGTGTATCGACAGTGGCGATGTGCTTCGCCATGGTTGAATATCCCGGCATGCGATACGCATGAAAATCTCGCAACAAAGTACCGATCGAAATTTTTGACTTCGGCACATGAATTTTGAGGAGACGTCTCCACATGTCTTCCACATCGTCGAGCGACATCCATCTCGATTGTCGATAGGATCATTGCGAGGCGTCCGTTCTCGCAAATGCTGCGTCCGTAGATACGAGGGATCCGTCGATGGCTCGGAACCAGTTCTTGGCCACTAGGTATGCCATAATTTGTTTCTCCCAAACGATGGAATCCCCGTGGCCGTCGAATTCGACGATTAAATTTTCGTCCAGGTCTGCTCCTATCACCTGGTAAACTTCAATGACTAAATTTGAATCTGGTGAAGTAGCCTCACAGAGCTAGGCCCACAACGTTTTCAAGATGACACTACAGCGCTGGTGATAGAGACGAGACAGAATGCATGATTTATTGGATATC
The DNA here is from genome assembly GCA_028455905.1 of Neoseiulus californicus. Taxonomy (NCBI): domain Eukaryota; kingdom Metazoa; phylum Arthropoda; class Arachnida; order Mesostigmata; family Phytoseiidae; genus Neoseiulus; species Neoseiulus californicus. The sequence continues at coordinate 21,212,790 of JAMQGS010000003.1, forward strand.
GTTATCTTTCTGTTATCTGTAGCTCACGAGCCGTTCATGTATTTTCATTTTCATTCAAGTAGCTGGTCCAAATTTATGTAGATGGTTACCGAATCTCAACACCAGGAAACGTTTCCCCGAACATTTACGTTGATCATCGCGTGCTCCCGCCCCGAGGGCCTTTCTCCCGAACCTCATTTCGGATCCTTTTCTGAACCGCTCAAAAAGCGAAATCGTGTCGATGCGCGCTGCGTTGATAAACCTCAAGCCGAGAGTTGCCGGAGTCGATGTGTGCACCGTTTTCTCGATCGATACGGTCTTGACTGCTCAAGTGCCGGGAATTATCTCTCCATGAGGCTTGTGGACGTACAAAGTTCGGAGGCATCGTGAACGTAACTGACAGTCGCAGATTTTTCGTAACCTCAAGCTCTGTTCGACAAATATCGCTTCGGAGTAGGGGGCTGATGGGTACCATGTTCTTATTCCATGAGATCATGGACGAATCTTGATTTTCGCAATCTCTGCTCTGATTGGATCCGATCGCGATCTGCGATGAACGAACTCCTGCATTCCATCAGCTCCGGATGACGGTTTTACAGCGTCCGCGAACTATGAACAGGATTCTGCACGATTAATACAAAAGAAGGTGTAAAACACTATTCGGAATCTTTAGTTTTCTCACATCACTCCGAGCGAGATCTCATCGATCAAAGAATGTTACACCATTAGTTGTTCCCGGGGCCCTGGAGTATGGATGGATTGCATGCACCAATACCACGACTCCGAGATGATAACTAAATGAACTTAAGTTTGTGGAACTCTCAGGAAAGCTCATGCGTTCCATGAGAATAATCCCGGGGCTTCCACTCCGACGGCATCATCTCTCTTTACCGCTCTCGTAATGCAATTTAGCCAGATTTGGACCGCAATTTGATTTCGTCCCCGTAACGGAATATGAGCATTACAACTTGGACGTGAGTGATGTTTACAATATGCAGCGACGCTTGCAGACATCGGTCCAGACAGCGTGTTAGTTGTATAAGTGGAACATGATAAATATCACAATGACGCGAAATACGGCGAAGAAGGTCACGGAGGAAACTTAGGACGAGCGCCTGCATGAGGTAGCCAGTCGGGGTACTTTCCTACTGGATGTGACCCTCGTTGTTGTTACCATTAGCTATACGGTTGACGCTGGCCGCAAAATGACTAATTGCTGACCGACAAACCGGCCAGCCAGCCGGAGCATTTTTTTTTTGTTTCCCCGATACCGGATTTATGATCTCGATTCGATCTCACGACACAATCAAGGGATGTTAATCTATGCCTAGCTCCCTCTCTATATAGGCGTCATGAGGTCCGGAACGAGTTGGAATGTGCCCGAATAATAGCTGACCAAACAAATACGAGTGTATTATATCGAAAGTAGGCATATTGCAGCTAGAAGGAGCATGTGCAAGTTCAGTTCATTCATCATTGTTCTCTCGACGGCCCTTTGTTATTCGATAGCTCAGGATGTGTGTTCCATTGATTGCGTTAAAGCTTTGTTGGCTCCTGAGCAAGGTCTCATCAGCCTGATCGTTCGTCTCACCAATAAAAACTCTACTGTAAGTCGAAATACGCCTTATACATTGCAAGGACGTGTGGAGAACAGAATACAGGAACAGTGTCCCTGACTCCAGGGGAATTTTCGCCTCAACTTCGGATTTATTGCCCACCTTTTCCATTTACTGACCGTCCCCCTGGTGAGCTCTTGATTTCAAAGAAAGGGAGGAGAACGTCCGCTAGTGTGTCGGAAAGAGAAAATTTCGATCGGACAGTGGCTCTCCGCCCTCGACTTCCGCGATCCCTCGAAATGCGAGGGTATACTTCTGCCATGGACCCGACCGAGGTCTCAGGGACTTCTAAGCCAATCGTGGTCGAGACCGTATGTCCCAGGACCCTGTCTTCGGAACTTGGGATGTTCCTCGGCACTCTCAGTTCCGCGCTCATGAGCGTTGATAGCTTCCTCTCGATAAGCCCAACGCATTACGGTGGTTGGTATGAAGAGTCCGGGTTGATTATGGCACGCTGCGAATTCTGTACGCCCGACTCAAGGCCGCGGTCGCAAAACGGGTTAATTAATCACTTCGAAGATTGATGGACAAAGAGTTATGAAGTCTTGCGAAACGTCTCAAGCATGCATATTCGGCCCTCCAGAAACTATGATTGATCCCGTTTTGACCCCGTTAGTTGTTCCTCATCGATCTCTAGAGTCAAGAGAGGGAAGATGTCCCCTCCACTGTGGCTAGCACTGGTCCCTATTCCAGTAACCCGGGTGAAGAGTTGACTCCCATGACATGACCTCAAATTCCTTGGAGCGGAATTTCGGTGGTTCTGTCACCTGTCGGTCCAACGACAACGTGTGGGGATCAGATGAGATACATATCATAATGATCGTCATCTATCCCGGTATGATCCGTTTTGAACTTGAGCGTAACCCGGTGCCGCATAATGTTCTGTGGGCGAGCAGCTCAACACTGGGAGAGGGGCATCGCATCGGTCGCTCCGGGGGCATCGAATATAGGCTCCGCCCCGGTATCTCGTTGGCGTCCCACGCCTATAGCTGCCGAGTTTGGCTGGGGGGCTCTCCAAAGTTCACTCTTTCTTGTCATTCTCTTCTTCACTTGAGCTGATGCAACCGAATATGATGTGGCTAGGGTCGGTGGAGTCGAAAAATCGGTCCCGAGGATCCTAAGCATTCAACGTGGAATTTTGTTGAACTGCACAGACCATTGTTGATCGAACTACCAACGATGTAGGTGACAATAAACTTTTGAAGAGGATAGTCTTATGGATTTGGCGAATAGGAATTTGCGACAGTCTGGCCGAAGACGAGTCCCGATGCTCCGAATATTCGAACACCTAAAGCCGCGATTGGTCCAGATTCAGGGTCACAGAAAAGATACTCGAATATCTATGCGAAGTCGAACGCGCTACCTAGTTATCGCTGTCTGGATTTCAGGAAATAGGGAACTACTCATTTTTGCTCAATGAGCTGCCACCAGAGCTCAAAGAGACCTTCACCACCGACGAAGAAGCCGAACAATATATCGCTGAGCTTCATAAGACTATAAAGGTGAGCATGGACTCGAACCTCTTGCGTGGGAGAATACGATCCGTATCAAGAGAAGTCATCCTGAGAAATAATAGCACACTATTGATACTGGCATGCGACGATGAAAATCTCGTATCAGAATGTTTGACTCTGTTTGATTTTTCGAGCTATTCCTTCTCTGACCTTAGACGTTCCAAGATATGAGTTCTCGGAGCACCCCGTCAAGAATAACGGCAATAAGTTCATACGAAATGTCGTCCATGGAAAGAACGAAGGTTGTGTCAACAAAGGATCGAGATGACAGGTATCGCGGACGACGACCCATCCGAACCGAAGAGAACTTCTCTAGCTCAATCGAAATGGGGGCGTGAGTTTTCGTCTTATTTTACTCTCCATTGTCATCCTCGATTCATTCGATCGGGGGAGCAGGGACATCTTCTAGAGACGGTCCAGTACACTCGACCCGAACGCACACAGTTACACGATGCGTCCTTCGGTTTCAGAACGAGGATTACCGGAAATCTGGATTATCCCATTGAGCTCCAATCAGATGGAAGGATTATGGTCACGTACCAGAATCGGCAATACGATACGAATGACCTCCAAGGTCTCCTGTATCGAATGACTTCAGAAGAACGAACGGTAAGACGACCGATCTCCACGACGCTGACTTGATGAACTCGAATTGGTGACCACCAAGAACGGATCTTATCTGTGTTTCCTTATGTCCGAAATTTCAATCTGCCATTATCACCCCGCAGAAACTCATACACGAACTTCGTGTCCTTGGCTTCCCCGTCGATCGGGAGGGGCGGCGCATCACGCAGACGACGTACAGCTCCACCAAATTTGCGTTCGCGTGGAAAGCCACACAGAACGGGCAGAAACGCATCGTCATCAACGATGAGGAGTTCGACCTGCCCGATGAAAATTCTCGTCTGAGTGAATATCTGAAACGTCAGCCGAGAATCACCTACGATTTCCTGAAGGTGTTCCGAATGTCGATTTACCGCTCGATTTTCAGCCCGGATATCGCATTGGGCGAGATGTCTCCTTGATCAAAGAGACACCGAATTCTATCGCGCGTCGGTAACACATGAATGCTTCCAGAGAATGAAATCGTCCGGGATCGCGTTTGACGTTGACCGCGGACTCGAGCAGCCTTTGCCCGAAGACAGCTACGTCCTGAAATCAGATCGTAGGCGAATTTACATGACGATTCGAGGAGTGGATTATGAAATTCCGAATCAATTGCCAGAGCTGTCGCGGCAGGTCGACCGCGAAGAGCTATGGGTGAGTTCTGGTTCAGCTCGTGCAGGTTGGTTTTGGCCGTTGGGAATATCCGTTCAAAGTTTCAACCTTGCAGCGGATCTATGCGACCCTCCACCGCGACGGCTTCCCGGTTACTATGAACGGCGACGTCATCTCTAGCTCAGATGATGAGTCGAATGAAAGCGTTACAGACATGGAAGTTCGGACTCCAGAGAGAACCGTTATAATCACAATCGACAATCAAAAATACCGTCTCCCGCAACAGCGAGAGTTTGTCTTGCGAATGCTCCGCGAGCGGCCTGAGCTGCGATATGAACTCTTGAAGGTATGCTTTCTCGGTTTCTCCATCAAGAAAAAACCTGTGTCCCTGGCTCAGTTTGAACGGGGAGATAATCCTGCAAAGTACCATAGAAATAGATTCATGATTGCTACTTGATTCGCCCCCAGATCTTCCAAGAGAACATGGTTAGCGTCAACATGAATACCTTAGGCATCCAGTTCCCCGAAAACAACGACCGGTGAGAGATATTCCTTCTGACGTAGCCATCTTCGCGAATCGCATCTTCTCCCGATCTCCGTGAACCGGCATCATAGATCAAACCTTCGAGTGTAGCGAAAGGCGAAGGAAGGAGGTCTAGAATTAACGAGTTACGCTGCTTGCCCCGCAGATATCCGACCAAAAACAAGGTACCGATGAGTATGGAGCAAGATAATCGGGCAGACTACGATCTCATCACAACGAAAGAAGGAGAAATGGAGATCCTGGTGGCGGGGGCCAACCTGAAAGTTCCAGAAGACCTGCCAAGACTCAGCCAGCTTGTCAGTTCTACCACACTGCTGGTATGACGCCATCGATTCTCAGCACCTCATCCCAACGTTTGAATGTTTATTCCTGCAACCGTCATGCGTCATGGCCCACGCGTCTCCGTATCCGAGCGGAGTCTCACACGTTCTCGGCTCTGTGGTCTTTTCCAGATGATCGTCACACGGCTGAAGCAAATAGGAATTCCAGTTTCCGTGCAGAACAACCGAGTCATCGTACAGTCCGAAAGAACAACATCCTACAGGTATTAGCTTGAAGAGCGCTTGCAGCGAGGCTGGAGCTCTGTCTCCTCATCAATACTTCCTTAAAGCCTTGGTTTCCCTACGGAGCAATGATTAGCTCATCCTGATTCCAAACATCCATCTAGGATCGAGGTTGAGGCGAAAACGAGGAATAAGGTCCTGGTGTCGGTGATAATCACGATGAACGGAGAACGCTACGTGTTGCCGAAAGACGCAGACGCATTCCAGGCTGCCATACACCGAGAGCCAGCTATGACATTCCAGCTATTCAAGGTCTGGACAAACAATCACGCGGACTGGCAGCTCCCTGAAGGGATTCATTTGCACAAATTTCGTACAGCCGACCCGGCTCGCATCCCCCCATGAACAACGTTCCCGGTTCTTTTTATAGCTGTTGGCCAAGTATCACATTCCGGTCGAGTTCAACGAGAAGTCGGGACAGGTCACCTTTACTTTCGAGACTGAAGAGGAGGAAGACGACGACGAAGATGACCAGAGCTCTCCTGACGTGTGCGTATCTACGGAGGTGCCAAAACACTACACCGAACGTTCTTCCAATCTATTTTGATTCACTGTCGTCAGGGTTCTCAGATGTAGTCGTTGGTGTATCCGATTCCTTGGATTTTGTCGTTGAGGAGCTCACTGGGCTTTTCTTCTCAGGCCATACGAGATCTCATCTCAGAACGGGAAAATTATCATTCGTATCGGTTCTGAAGACCTGGTTATTCCACGAGACCTTCAGCGATTGTCTGGGATCCTCAACTCTCAAAACCTACAAGTTTGGCATCTTTGAAACGCTTCTCCTAAAAGTTCCAGTCTCTCATAACAGGCTTGTGTGGCAATCCTTGGCTTTTGCTTAAACATTTCTTTTGCAGAAACTTGTGGGTGAATTGAAGTCGTTCGGAACGCCAGTGGAACTCAGAGGAAGCCGAATCGTAATAACGAGAGAACAAAAGACGAGTTATCGAATAGCTCTACAGGTGAGTCGTAATGGTCTTTTTCAACTGGCATTTCCCCACCCAGGATTGCGTATGGTTCCAGAAGAGAAGCGAACTGGCATGGAGTCATATCGAGTCCAGACGATTCCCATTCGCGGTTGACTCACTTTTTTCCAAGACATAGCTATTTTGCTCACTTAGGTGGCGACATATAGAAAGCAACCGATTCGAGCGATAGTTTCCATCAACAACGAGAGGTGAGCTTCCTTCCATCTACGCCCTCATAACGCTGTAATGACTATCTCACAAAAATACCAGAGGAAACTTCTGCACTTCATGTCGAGTGCGTTTCAGCGACGACCAAGGAATCAGATATTAAACGAGGTATAAGAGTGTCGTCTCACAAATTCCAGGTATGAGCTACCCAGGGACGAAGAGAGATTCCAAGCCTTCCTGATGCGGGTGCCTGCCGTCAAGTACAAGATATTCCAGGTAACTTTCTTGATAACCGCCCTTATGGGCGGGAACAAACGTTTCCGGGGACCGGGCTTTTCGCTGTGTGCCCGGTTCGTCATCAGCAATCTCTGATGTGGCAGCAATCTCTGACTTGTCCCTGATGTGGGGATCGGAAACTTCTTCCTCACTCTAGAGGGAGCGCCCGCTGGTCTTCAGGACTCTCATGAGCGTGCATTGTTTTCGCAATCGAGATAACTTGGGTTGAATTTTTGCCGTTCCTGCTAATTAACGTTTCGATTACGTTCTTTCCGCCTGTCTAGCTCCTCTCGAGCAAAAACATCCCGATGAGGTACGATAACGAGACCAAGAGGCTCCAAATCAAGTTCGCGAATATGGGCGGCCGACCAGCTTCAAACGGAGTCATCCCAAACACAGTTTTCATCCGACAAAACGCCAATCAGCAAATGAGAAGAGAACATTGAGATGGACTTGGCACTCTGTGGATTATTTTCCCTGTTCGATTGCATCATTTTGTATTCTGAAACTCTAAAAAATGTACAGAGCAACAGGTTCAACGCGTTCGCCCAAAGAACTCCTGCTTTCGATCGATTCAACTCTGTAATCCTGCCGTCGCTCTGCGAATAAGTCCCACATGCTGTACTTCCACTTGTGCGTCGAAGGTAACATCGAGCTTCCCAGCGGTACGATTTCACGCTTTCAGCGTTGGAGTGGCGCCAGAGGCGTAGCTCGTACTTCAAGACGATCGTGAGAGTATCGATTTGATCGTGCGAGCTAGCGCTCCACATCTCCGATCCGAGAATCAATCAAAACGCTCAACCGACGAGTCCACAAGCTCTCCCCAGATCTTTGAGAAATTTTTGTTCCAGGCAAAGCATCTTCATTGCAGGAGAATCCAACTCGCTGCGGAGGCCTCCTGAGCCTAGAATAATCTGAGGGAAAGATTGATGACTATTTGAGCGACAATAGTCTGATCTTACCAATGTTCATTGATGAAACCCTTCTCCGAACTGTTTGGAAAGTTTTGCAAACTTCCTCCGTCGAAAAGAGCGCTCAATCTAAATTCTCCGGGATACTACCGTCCGATTATCCGAACAATGTTCTGCATGCCCGTTCATGGAGAAAATCAAGGGGTACGACCGTCGGTGAAAGGCCTTGGCGAGAAGGCGATCGCCCCTCAAAAATCCCGCTCAGTGACTCTTCTTAGGCGAGCCAGCATCGAACGACTTGCAATCGCGGGATTTTCTGTTATTTGGAACCGTTTTCAAAGTCGAGAAGTTTATTGGAATATGTAGCACCACTTGTTCCTCCGGATTTCCCAGCTTATTTCATAATCCAGGACATTTCTATTCCGCTCCATCAAGCGACGGGAAATGCGCACTGCCTCTTCGGATCCTCGAGGTAACCTGAGATCGACGTCTAGAGCAGAGAGGGACTTCAATTGACTTCCAGCGAACAGGTTTACGAAAGAACCATGCTGTCAAGGCCACCGGGGGTCACTCGCGAAGTCTGCCTTTTGTTCGACTGCCTCGATGTAGTCGAGGAGATGACGATGAAACAAGCGGGAACTTTTGTCGGAAGCAACTCACTCAGTGCACACGCTTCCCTTCATCCATTGTGTAGAGCTGAATCATTATTCGCACCCTCGTTCCGGCACACGAGTCAACTCCTCAGTTACGGGAAAAGCCTCAGTCGTGAACCATCGGCGATAGCGCAAGACCGATTCCGCTGAGTTGAGAGTTGGTTGTCTGTCTGAATTTCGAGAACATCGCCGAATGATCACGTTGCGATTCACACTGATATCTCAGGACCACCTTCACATACGGAACCAATCCCATGGGTAAGGCCTAGGTGGTTGCCGTAGCGATTGAATCCCAGGGTAGCCACTGGCTGCTCCTCGTGAGCGACGTACTCTGACGGAAAAGTCGGACACGGTTTGGATGAAATTAGCGTGGATGGCTCAGCCTACGGTCTCCTAGTAGGAGCGTCCAAGCGAGCTTGCACGTCTCCAGCGCAGTGAGTTGGTCCTATGGGGCTCACATCGAGGAACAGGTGCTCAGGGGGCAATCCTGCAGGGCTTTCACAAAACGAGAGTGGTTCAAATTGGCTGATGGACGGAGCATCATTGAAAGGAACAATCGCTCCGTAATTCTCTTACGGAACCAGCGTGCTGTGCCTCCATCCTTAATCCAACGAGTTACATAACTCCAATCAACACGGGTTCAACTACTTCCGTCCTTTATCGGGTGCAGAAATGGATCGATCCCTTCGGAGGATGCCGAGATCGGGGAATGGGTCAAACGCGATTCACGGAGCCTCTGTCTCAAAATCTCCCCTCAACGCACGCTGGTCAACGTAGCGTTGGTCTGAGTTCGTGAGCATCTGAAATCGAACTGTTATTGGACGCGACGTTCACGCCTCGAGTCTCGGCCATGAGAAACAGTGGTGATCGGAAGAGTGAGATAAAGAGAGCGATGAAATCACTTAAGGGCGTTGCGGGAGAATCCGCCTCATGAACCGACCGGATGAACGGCCTTGCTCTTTGGGCCCGGGATTCTCCGTTCAGATTTTTTCCCCGATCGAGCTCAATGTGAACGGAACTCAGAATGATCAGCTTCACTCCCGAAGGGGGACTCGTATGGTTTCGAAGTTGGTCTACTGGGCGGAATCTCCTGCAATTTCAGCTCGTCGTCAGACGTTGTGCCTGCCGAGAGATAAGAATACATTGGAATCCCGCAGATAACGAACCCTTCCTGCGACCATGGGCGGCTTTGGAATTCTGCCTGAAGATCGGAAATATAAGTATGTTCTTATGATTTCCTGTAGTGTATAGCTTAGAGATCTACCAGAGGAATTTTCAGACTACATATTTTCATAAGCCAGCAAATGTGCTGAACCCTTTTATGATCAGAAAAAACGCTTCGTTGTCTGCGCGACTTTAGGGTACGTTTATCCGATTGCGAGCGTTTCTTGATTGAGCCCAATAGGGTTCCGCTGCAGATTAGGCGAAGGACAGAGCCAAGTCTTAGTCAGACCATGACGGAGTTCGAGCTACAGGTGCTCGGCGTTGAGATGAGCTCTCCCCGCTGTTACATCGAACGAACTCTCCGAGTAGCCAGTGCAGGGTTCAGCTGACGAACGAACTACTCGGCGGCCGCTACCCTTTCCAGCTCAAGGTCGGAACCCTTTCCCTCGGAACCCCCGCTCGCCAATGTTAGCAAAATCGACAAGTTGTTGTGTCAAACGGACCGTACAAATGACGGTATGCCGCCCTATGTTGAGTAACTACAAAATACCGACACACGCCCTGAAATGGCAAATTCTCAAACAGAAGGTGGGACAGCCCACCGCGCAGACTTCGAGCGTGAGACATCGAACACAGTGAGGGCTCGCAGATGTTGTGCAGGTGTCGCAGTGAACGCTCCGGCAACGACTAGGAGAGAGTCGCAGAGACATCGGTGAGGGATTTGCAGTATGTTTTCCTGTCGGCAGTTCATCATGAACCATGTGTACTCTTAACAACCCATACACTGAGCAGTGCCTGAATCGTAAGCTCTAGAATGGATACGGATTGTGGGTAAGCGTAAGCGATTGAGGAGAACCTAGAACTTTCATTATCTTCCAACGGAATGAAATATACTTTGACTTCGTTTTGCTCTGATTCCTCTTGGGAGCCGCGGGAAATTTGAGAGATATCAAAAGGGCCGGATTTCCGGTGGGAGCGGTGACATCGTGGGAGGGTGAGGGAGAATGGAAATCACGCTTCCGAGTGAGAAGCAATGTCTCCAACCGAGAACGATCGTTCTCCTCGCGGTTCAGCCAACCGCCGAGAGTCGCAACGAACGGAGCACTTTGCGGTGAGCGTCTTTAAAGATCATACCGAAACGGTACTCGTCGCGCGCGTCCCACACAATTTGATGCGCTCGTGGTGTTGAGCATCAATATGGTTCTGGATAATGGTCTGGAGCCAAAGTCGGACTCAGGAGTCTCGTGAAACTACTCTGAGGCTCTTTTGAAAAATCTTCACTCGTCCTCAGACGATACTATCGCCTCAGAAACACTAAGAGGCGGGGAACAATGGCACAAGGAAAATCAGTATCCGGCGATTGATATTCTTGAGGGTGCCCGTTACAAGCCAAAGACCGAACCGGCGAGCTGTTCCGCTTGCCGTTCACCTACCTACTACTCCGAAATCTCGAGGGAGGCAAGGAATGCGATCAGCATCCAACGTCTAGCCTGGAAGTAGGTTGAAGAGAGGAAATCGAGGATAGGAGACGGAACGAGGTCAGTAGCACTCGGATCATTCTGGATCGCAGTGCGCCGAGTTGTCCTCAACAGCTCCATCGGTCGGTCAGGGCTGTGCAGTTTGCCTTACGCATACTCGACACACATGCGTGTCAGCCTCAACGGTACAGAAGGAGACTCGTATACATATCAGGCCAGCGGTTCTCAAACTTCCTTCTCGCGGCACCCCTCTACAGGGAAATTCATTGAGGGTTGCCGCTAGACGGGAAGTTTAAGAAGCACTGTATTGGGCTATGTCTCGCAGCAGCAGGGTCACCCTCTGTCTTGAATGTATGGGCTTGCCATGAAGGGTCTTATTGCGTTTTTCGCACTACGCGAACGAGCTCGGTTGTTGACCTGAGATCTCACCAATCATCTCGATCAAAGTCGGAATTCGATACTTGCCTGTTTCTTCTAGGCGAGGGTCGTAGCGACTCCGTCGTCGGTCTGGCGAGATGAGATGGGTTTGCCGATGAAATCCCATACTGACCATCCGGCTGGATGGAGCAAGCAGCTTCATCACAATATCAGGTGTGAATTACGTCTCTCTCAAGAAGCGTGGTGCCTGTTTTCTCTTCCCAGGGGGCGGTCACTAAGACCAAGCCACTCCGCGCTGAATATGAGCCTCGATATAGAGCAGCATAGCTCACACACGATATACACGAAACGAATATTGGCGCTCGATTATGACACAGATTTATTGTGACGACCTATGCAGTCCTCCTGGGACAAGGAGGTCAGGGCATATGCGGAGCACGTAAAGACGTTACGTCTATCGAACGGCATGCACATATTCCTTCTTTCGCTCTGTTTACGACTTCGTTACGGTGGGCAACAGAGCCGGAAACTTATTTTCACTGTTGATGCTCCCGGAGCCCACTCCGAGACCTCGAGGGAGTGCGATCGCCTCTCGCAGCCTGTATATGAACACTGTCCATAGGAGTTGGATATTCCGTCCGGCTAATGGAAGAGTCGAAGGCAAACCTAGAAACCATCAGCCGGGGCAGTATGATCTTTCGTAGCATTCCCTGTGACCGCGTCTTGTGGTCGGAAGCAGTTCGACGTCAGATTAGTCGGGATGGCGAAGGCTCTTGAATCTAAAGGGGATAAGATGTCTGCAGTAATCCCAGAGCTCTCAGTTCCAATCGCAGCCTGTGGGCCATAGAAGCCTCGAAACACGTCAGCATTCTCCGAACATACCGGAGAAAGCCAAGACTCCCATCATAGCAGCTGCGACGAAGTGAAGTCGGTCCAGTCACAGGATGGAAGCGGAAATGCATACGAGGAAGATCAGGGACTATCAAGCCGCAGTTTTGCCGCCTCGGATTCACATACTGATCCCGAGAAGACAGTCAGATGACCTGGAACGACACTGACATTGTGAGCCAAGTTTAGTTGGGACGAGAACTCCCCGCCCGATATTTCCATTTGTCATCGACTGGAAACAAGGTTCTTGATAGACCCATGTGCATTGAGCGGATGAAAGCATTGAACTTCTGCGGCTACAAATTAGAAAGTCGAACGTCATGCGCTAAAGATGGCATTCCCGCTAGATTCAATTGTCTGACTTTCCGGCGAACAACAACGGGCTTGGAGCTCGATCCAGGCTTCTTCTATTTCCTTCTCTCTGCGGGGCTCGTATTTCTCTCATGTAATCTCTTGTGGTCGATGTTTGCTTGTCAAACTGTGGATTCCGAGAATCTTTCGAAATAGCGACGCTCGACATACCACGAACTCGTCCAATGAGCTAGCCCCACGGATATTCGTCGATGCGTTTGGGTAATTGATCGGGTGGGGTGGGATGATCGACCTCGCGCTTACGCAAGTTTCCTAGCACTCTGCTCCGCATCCCCTTCTATGTCGAAATGGTAGATTCAACAGCGAGAGTTCCAGGTTTGCAGAAACAACTCACTCAGCTCGTCATCGTATCCGAATCACAGCTCGATTGTTGAGAGAACTGCGAGTCCGTTCGAAAGGTTTCCATCACATCCGAGACAGGTGGATGCACTCACAGCTTGGATGTGGCCGCCGATCTCGACGTCAATGGAGCGACCAAAGCCTGGAACAAAGAGATTTGACTCCATGCGCTTGGGAGGGATGCGTGCGAGTGATGCTCAGTATCAAGGCGCGCCGTGTCTCGCAGCGACGAAGGAAAACACCTTCATGACGACATCTCGTCTAAGGTCTATTCAAAGTTCGATTTAACTCTGCCTCCTCGATGATCCCATAGCTCAGGGCTTCTCAAACTTTTCTCGTGGCGCCCCCCCCCCCCCCCCAAGGGTGGGGGGGGGCCTTAGTCATGAGGCACGGCACCACGAGTGCCCCGGCCCCCCCCCGCGGGGGGGGCCCCGCTGATCTCGCAGTTTGAGAACCCCTGCCATAGCTGATCTCGTATGCGATAAGTCTTTGAAGGTTCTTGGCATTGGCTGTCAACGATTGATACACGTGTATCGGGGGATAGTGAAAGACTGGAAAATCGTCAATATGAATGAAACCAACCAGAAACCTTAATCCAGTCAACGATGCGAGAATGCTTTCCGGAACCAACAAATGTGATTGAAGTTCCTCCGGAGCAAACTACAGCATAGAATCCCAACGATTTCGCCACTCTCCCCAGCTAAGGAAAGGTCGTTTTAGAACCACAGGAGTGCGTACCAGTCGATTGCTATCAGCGACGGTAACAAATTCCTCAGGAGGCCATCGTACCTCACCTCCGGGAAAATTTCCTCACTGGACTCCGGGCTGCTCGAGAACCATTTCTGGCCCGCGATGTTAGAAACTGCTGAACTAGGTCCTTCAGGGTAGCCTCGGGTGATGGACTCAGATTGAAGGCTAGCTTCCAAACATTCGAAGGAGGCTTTGCAGAAGCACCCTATATATTAACGACGCGATCCGAAACACTGAGACGGAATTCCACCATAGTCAGGTGTGATCTGTGTGGGTAGGTCCCCGAACGTGCCTTCAGCGAGGGGATGTACGCCGCCTCGAATGTCGCAATATGCCGGGAGGGAACGATCCCAGGAACAAATATGGAGGTGAGTTCCTGAGCTCTGGCTAGGCTAGTGCAATTACGGAACTCCTCTATTCAGAGGAATAGAAAGAAAGATGAATCAGGAGTGACGTCCTTCGGATTACGCAGTCGCTTATATTGTGACAGCCCAGGAATTCGTGGCTCGGGAGGATGCCGAGTGAAAGAGGAATGATGGATTCTTCGCGAAGAGCCTATACCGAATCCAGAATGCCGTCGCTGCATGTTATAGCCTCTAAGGACTCTAGACTTCATTATGACCTTCCATCCTCGCCAGGATACAGAGGACTTGGTCAGGACTTCGGGCCAGATTCTGATGGTTGCTCTCGTGGTGCTTCCCGCTTCGAAATTGTTTTGCGTGTAGTTTTGGGAAACACAAGGTCACGGACAGTGCCGTTTTTAGGGGGGCGAGGGGTGCGATCCCGGGGGCGCCGAGGGGCCGGGGCGCCTCTCCGGCGCCATGGAGTTGTGATTGTGCGCCCCTGCAAGCGAACTCCTGGTGAAAGCTCCGACTCCTTACTTTAGAGCTCCTACGCCGCAAGACTGGCGTTTTCCAACGTTCACGCCGAAATTAATTTTTCTGACCGCTGAAACCGATCAAATTCGGAAAAATATGTGCCCGTCGCCCTCGTCCGGTGGACGCCGCCCGACACTGAGTCTTTTGGCGGCTTTCCGGCCGTGGCAAGGCTCGATACAACGAAACAACTTCGATCTACGGTGTGTCCCTCCGCCAGCCTCGAGATGCTCAATCCTTGACAGAGGGGTGTATTCTTTCATGCCGCAATGAGAAAGACTTTTCCATTGCATAGCGCCCACGGAAACGGCTTTGATTGTTCCGAATTGTTTCTTGCTCGAATTACTACTGATGCGAGAACCTCCGCGTTTCCAATGATGTCAAGTTTCTAGACAGTGCGGGGGGGCGGTGAAGGGGCCCCCAGGGACCCCCGGGGCCCAACCCCGGTCACGTAAACAACTCCCAAAGCGTAGAGGTCCCAGCTCCTAAGAAGTAAACCAAGGGAACAGAGGGAGAGAGAGAGGGGAAAGTCCGCGGTGTGGGTTCCGCATACTGGGTTGCCCCGGGTGGCCACTCGAAGGTGGCTCGATTGGGTCCGGGATTTCCCGATTCGGTGTGGAACTAAGATTCCAGGATATTCTAGGATTTCCCTAGAGATGAGAAAAAGAGAAAAAGAATTCCGCGCCGGTCGTTTCGGTGCGCGTCGACGGCGGCGGCAAGCTCCGATCCGATGGATTTCGAAGATTTCACAACGACTTTTGGAAAAACCTCGGGGGAAAAAACTGGTACTTCCGACAACGACCTCCTGGATGCAAAATTTATCATATCCACTGCGATCAAGAAAGCGAAATGACCCCCGTCAAGATTCAAAAAAAATCCCAGAAACAGTTGAAAACGTGGCCGAAACGGAATCAGGTTTGAAAATTTCCGACCTAATCGAGCCACCCTGCAAATAATCTCAGCTTGAGCAGTTCCGCCAAGAATTCGGTGATTTGATGTAGGCTAGCGGAGTGGCCGCTCATCCGCTTGCTCTATCGCTGGCTAACTCACAACAGTCATGGGTCGGCGTCATCTCATCCGAACGCGGACATCGACGCGCCGCGCCGCCGCGGTAGTAGGGCTTGCTCATTCGCTGGTGCTATGTTGCCGATGGCGTTCGCTTGCTCGAATGATGATGGCTTGACTGTCCGGGTTCAAGCTGGTTGGCCGGCTGGCTGGATGCCGCCGCCGCGGCTGCCGGCGTCACCGCCGCGCCGTCGCTGTCGTCGTGAGGAGTGTCCTTTCGACGACGCCACCAGCAGCGACGGAGAGGGCAAGTGAATCTGCTGCTTCCGTTCCCGCTAGTTCGAAGGCGTAGTCTTTGAGGAGCTCAACAAGTAGTTTCAAAAACTGTTGACCGACAGCGGCTGCCACCAGTGCCGAGCAGCTCGATTGTGATATAGGCGGTCAGGGCAACAAGCAATGAGCGAGCCGTAGAACGAGCCAGTTCAGCCAGCGGTAATAACGCCCCGATTTAATCTTGTCGTTGCGAACGACACCGATGAGACTGACGATTGCGTCTGGACAACGATAGAACGAGACAATAGGCGCGAGGAAGTGAGCTCATGGAAGGACAAGAACTGGCCGGCTCCAACGAATTCGCTTTCTCAAGTTGCTCCCGCGCACTCAGCCTTCGGGAATGAAGCGCGACAATACCTGAGACTGTCCTCATTGGAAGAACAAGTATCAGAAACCTTGTTGGGAGGTTTTCCGGCTCATCTCACAATCAGCCTGTGACTGATCAACGGAGTACTGGATTCCGCCATCGGCAAAAACAAATTGGAAAACCCAGTGCTCGACCCTAGCGTGGTACGGCCAACAATTCTTGATTGGAAGCTCCACCGGTAGGACCATCCTGGAGCCAAGCGTCAGGCTCATAATTCGTTGGCATCAGATGAACGGCGAAAAATCAGACAAAATAAGCCATGATTGAACCTCACAGGCTCACTAGCAGGGGAACTCTACATCGGGATGAGGTCGTCCGAAGCTGGAATTGTTCACAGGAGGCAAGCTCGTACTCGTCGAGAATTCAGAAAAGGTCCAACTCGGATTCCATGGATAGAGTGGTCACAGGAAGACCTGACACCATAAATTATTTATTGAGACTGCAGATAGCGGCATTCAGGTTTTGAAGGCCTCCAGTTTGAGACTTCCATCGTATCATCTCCGCCGTTGCCATCAGCTGCCGTGTTTTTTCTCCAAGTTCCCCTTTAAACGCCACCTGTTTGTTCTAGAGACTTGATCCATAGCGGCCGAGCATTATAGACACACAACCACGCAGGAGCAACTCCTGGAATCATTGGTTTGTTTACAATGTTACGGATGGTCGGCTGTTGATCTTTTTGCTCCGTTGATTCCCATTGAATGGAAATCCTGGATCGTGATATGAACTTCGACCTGCGTTCAACCTCCGCAAGCGGAAGAGCAAAATTCCGACGCCCTGAGACGTATGAGAGGTTCAGAGAGGTTCGATCCCACCATGCTGAGAGGGCTTCGACACGCGCGTTGGGCGAGCGCTCGCCTCTCCGGGGAAGAGATGATCAATCCTCACCACGAGCTCGTTGATCTCATATTCGCTTGAATTTTCCTTGTTTCTCTTGATCCACAGGGCCTGATCTTCTGCTCTCGGCTACTGAACATAAGAGACCGCAGGATGATGCGCTCGGAACAACCCGGAAGTGGCAATCGTCAGATGCAGCGAACGCAGATCCCGTCGGGGATCTCGTTGGTGAATTCCGGCGGCGAGATGGAGTAAGAAGGTCCCAGTTGTACACCGCCGGCGCGCGCTTTGGCCCGTCATCGAAGGAATTGAACTTGATCTGTGTGTGGAATGCAGGGACTTGCTGCTCCGGCAGGCGGACACCCGAGCGCATTCTTGAGCGGTGAACATGTCGAAAAAATCGCCCAAGCACGCATTCTCGCGACGCACAATATCGGCAGAGACAATGATTCCGCAGTTCCTCCAATTGGATTGCGGTGAGCCAGGGCTTGCTTCGTGTGAGTTCCTTCATTTTGAGCAAAGCTGGAGCAAAGCTGGAGTTGCATGTGTATCCTGGTAGAGCGGAGCTTCTGAGGATCCCTGAGAGAGGATTTCGAGACAAGAGCGCCGCGAACGATCGATTTTTCCAGATTGTTCTACTCAAATCTGAGCTTTCGGTCACTGCGGCTATTCATGCTGATGTCGTAGATCGGTCGGATGAAGATTAGGCTTTCGGCAGTACTCGACTGTGCTCCGTCGCCTACGAGGCAATGGGGATTCCGAAGTTCGAGGATGACTCCAAGATTTTGACACCCGAAAGCGTCGCAACGACCTCAATTTCGCACATTGGTGTATCCGACCATTATATTAGGAGCCTTGCGTCATCGATTCGCCTCAAGAGACTCGCAGATTTCAAACGAGTCGCACTACTGTACGGAATCGGAAACACTGTCGAGCGATGTCTTGCAAGAGACATCGATTGCTGACTCGGGGAGCTTGGAGTTTTCTGTTGGACTCTAATCTCGAGGGCTGAACGCAGATCGGATATCCTTGAGGCTCGAATAGTGTAAGGTGACGCGCGAATGTCACAGTAGATGATGAAATCGAGCCAATATCATGAATAATGTAGGTCCGGATCTTAAGGAAAAGAAAGGACATATGAGTGAGGATTTGAGCCTGCTCTCGGGTGCCAAGCCTTAACGCGCTCGCCACTTTCATTGTCGGGAGCCACCTTCTATCCAATTCCTCGCAGAACAAGCTAGGAACCAGTCTCTGTCTGAAGGCGTCTCGGGCCGGCTCACAGACCGAAACCCGAACTTGCCCGACCAGGAGTCGTTGCTCAGTTGACTAGGCTTTGTCATAACTGGAGAGGGATACTTGAGGGAGTGCGATACCGATATCCTGCAAAATAACAGCCCTCAACGAGATGAACCAATGTGGCGGTTTCGTGGTTTCATTGTCACGGAATCAGAGAAAGTCTGGGATCTCCGATTTTTCACTCATCCCCAGTATAGATCATCATCATCACCGTGGATTGTTGTGTATGAGGTCGTCTGCTTTCGAAATTTCGCCAGGGTTGAGTTTGAAACAGTTTTCCGTGATTTCCGCAAGCCGTTGCTGCCGATCTCCTCGCGCTGTCGGTTCATATGATATAGTTCGTTTCGTTTCTGTCGAAAATCTGCTCTTCTGTCACCGAAATCGGATGTCTGCATAGCAGCTACCGCCGCGGCTGTGGTGGTGGTGGTGGCCAACAACAGCAGCGACCTCCAGCAACGACAGCGCTCAGCAGCAGCAGCGGCAGCGGCCGTAGATAGACGACGGGACGAAGACCAAAGCAGCACGACAAAGATGGCGGAGTAATGCAGTTGGCGACGAACGGACGCTCCAAAAAAGTCGACGCGCCACATCTTCTAAATCGAAAAGGTTAGCGAATTTCGAGGAGCTTGCCAAGTTCGAGGCAAGGGCTATCGAACTGTCGCCGAGAAAGCTCGAAAACTCCACGGCTCCAGTTCGAATTCCGTGATGGCGTTCTGTCGGTTGGCCGAAAGCGAAGCCTAAACGCCAACTGTGCGTCTGCGGCGTGAGCAGGTGTCTTTGTGCAAGTGTGTTTGAAGTGTATTTGTGCTCGAGTCGTCGGCCACCACCGTATGCTTGAACGCCGCTCTACGCAACGAATCGGTAGGCTACAGTTGGTTCCATTCGCATAGACCCATTAGGACTGGCAGGCAGGCAGGCATTCAGGCGGCCAGCTAGGCAAGCAGCCAATCAGCCTGCCAACCATTCCTCCAGTCAGTTAGCCAGCCAGGCAAGTCTAACGAGAGCTAGATGCACCTTGGTCAAGTGTCCTGTTTAGGGAGCTGTGCACCCCGTTTCGTGTGGAGTCACCCTGCGAACGCAGTGTATCGATTTGAGCGATTTGGGTGCTGGGCGGCTAGGGGACTGGTTGTTACATTCCTTCAGCAACAACAACAACAGCAGCCATTTGTTGAATGGCAGTGTCTGGCGTCCATTCGTCCGTGTGCGTTTGTCGGCGCGTATGATGTCATGGCCCAGTTTGTGGGAACGACGAACGTATCGTGAGGGGCAGACTCGCTCAATGTTCGTTCCAATCGGCAGCAGTACGCCTTTGTCATTGCCGTTGTTGTTGTTGTTGTTGTTGTTGTCTCGGTGTTTGATGGTGTTGATGCTGATCCCTTCTGCGAAAGCCAAGCGCCTAGATGTCGATCGGAGGACGGGATGGTGGATTAGTATCGGGACGCGGGATTTGATTCCACCCTGAGACATCCGAGAAATAATGAGACGACTAGAAGTTTTTTAGCCCGCGGAATGAGTTCGCGGGTTCTGAGGAGAACCTCAGAGGTTCTGATAGAAGTGTGCTGCGGTGTTCGAGAGTGAGGGAGAGCTGCTTCGAAACCATTGGTTGACGTTCGAAAGGCATTCGGTATCACAAGGTGAAAACAAGCTGCTCCTGAGACCGAGGCAGGGCATTCCGTTCTCTCTTTGCTCACATCCGAAGTGGAAACTCGTTCGAGCCACTTGATTTTCGTAGAGATGGCGCGTTTTCGACGCTACAACAATCCATCTACGTTTGAGAACGCGTCGTTTCCTGGCGTAGATGTTTGTGTGAGAGCTGTGTGCCTGCCTTACTAGCTGTGTCGCCTGCTTGGATAGAGAGCAAACTGCTGCAGCCGCCGCCGCTGCTGCTGCCACCGATCGTTCTAGCATTGAGTGGAACAAGCCAGCAAACCAGCCGAGCAACAAACCTAGCTACCAACCTGCCTTGCCCGCCCGCCCGGCCAGCCGCCTGCCTGCCCGGCTGTGAGTCTGTGCGTCCATCGTTCTATCAGCTCGGCAGCAGCGGCGCGCCAAGCGAACGGCCATTAGTGAGTAGTTAACATGGTGGCAAGTTGGTTAACATTTCGAAATTCGATTGGAGGTCCGCTGTGCCGAAGGTGCGAATCGGTACTCCGCGCTCCACAAGTCACCGGCTGACGACACAGGTACCCAAGAAGCTACGGAACACTCGACTCCGCGGTGGATTTTAGCCTCCGACCGAGAAATTCACCGCGGAACTGCTTTGTGACGTGAATCTCATGCCTAGTTGGTTGTTTGTCTGTCCCAGGACCTTCGCGAGTGTTCAGTGGAATGCCTGTTCAACGAAAATGCTGCAGGTGACTACGTCGGAATGCTCACGAACCTGGTGATGGAAAATATACACCAAGGCTTCGGGGGGTCATTGTTTGTGATTCAATTCTATCCTGTTTCCAATTATCGCCCCTACTGCCCAAGCTCCCCGAATACCGTGACAGAGTCCCAGAAGATTCTCCGGAAACACGTGATCTCCGTGTTTTCACGGCTGTAGGTTCAGGTCCTCCTATGACGATCAGGGTGACGAGCCCGAGGAAATCTCTCGGCTGACTGGCGAGTGTAGATCCTATTGACACAGTAGTCTCACTCGTTGCTCTTAGCAGCGCGTTCTCTGCATCAGTCTGTTGGCGGTTCGGCTAGCCTTTCAAACTTTTCAACGTAGTCGCGACGATAAGAATAGAATTGCGCGTGCAGCAATTACTCTCTATGTAGGGAATACGGAGCAGTATCAACCCATCGTCCAACTTGCTTCCTTTGGTGGCCCGTTATTCGGTGCTCCAACAATCTCGACAACGGTGACCGAGTCCACCGCAGTCCGAGAGTTCGGCTGAGTAATGCTATCTGCGTCGCTGCTAGATGCCGTCAGATACGTCGAGCCGCGGACTTCTTCCGATAGCTTGAACAATTTTACTCAACTGATTGTTTTCATCGATGTAGTGGAAATCGAAATTGAATCCGGTGGTCGAGCTCAGCGACGAGAGACCTGTGGCTCTAGATCGTTCCGCCGAGCTGCATCGGTCAAGGCATTCGAGTCGACAACTGGAGCGCAGTGGAGGGATCGATTCTCGAGCAGGGGTAGAGAATTCGAGCGTTAGGAAAAGTGCGAGGCTTTCCGAACTGATTGAGGAGTCTAACGCGACGGATTTGAACGTCTGTGTCAATGGCAGCGGCTACTCAAAATCCTTGGGCGGGGTCGGCGCAACGGGTCATGGGCGTGGACTGATCGGGAGATAGAAAACCACAAAAGATGGAGCAAGCACATGATCGGTTCATTGTGTCAATTGATAAAGTCGACAAGCTGCGTGAGACGATATTAGCTACCATCACTCATGCGTCATTTCACTCGAGAATGAAGGAGCGCTACGTGCCGGTATCTACCTGTAAGGTCGGGGCTAATTTTCAATATATGTTTTCCAGGTCGTCGTATGCTTCGTCCTCTTGTACGCCCTGGTCTTCTCCTCCGAGGCAGCGTCAGTCGCATCAACGACAAGAGCAATCTTCTCAATAAAACAACCAACAACATCGAAGTAAACACGAACACCAGCAGCCGCAGCAGCAGCAGAAAGATTGCCATCTCGACAGCCGCGGTAACAGCAGGCAGATCATCATCATCGACGGCAGCGGCAGGCAGAAAAAACAAAAGAATATTGTGTCGTTTCCCTGTACAGCCGTGATGCTTCAGCATCCGCAACAAAAGTTGAATGCTGTGAATACATTAATGTCTTCTGCCCCTCCAAATGCGGCTGCCAACGGGGTGACATCTGCGAGTAGGGTAATCGGCTCGAATCCAAGCCAGATTCGCGGCGGTGATCTTCTGATGTCTACGACCTCTTCATCAACGGTGTCGTCATCTACCGCTAATCCAAGTCCGTTTTACACAATGTCGTCAAACAATAACAGCATTTCAAGCTGCATTCAAGGCGTTGGGGCCATCCCCAAGCAGCAAACAGGTTGTTTAGCCGATCAGGGCTCCGTCAAAGTCAATCCCGCCGGTGCTATTGGCGGATCTCTAGTGCGAATTCTCAATGCGCCGAAGTTGGGAATCGTCACTCCCAAGCTGGGACTCTTGGGAGGCGGCGAGACCTCTACTTCTACCGCTCAGACCTCAAGTGAGTACCTTATTCTTGAATGAAACATAACGTGTGGTTACAACGACAATCCAAATCTGATCGACGATCTATGAGCCTTTCCGGAGCCGGACTTAATGGCGCATTCTCCAAGGGGTTCAGCATATTTCGTTTTTGATCTGTTACGCGGTGCGTACAGAAGCAAAGGAGAGGCGTTGATTGGATCAATCTCTGGATGACATTCGGAACACATCGATATCCGGACATTTCAATCGAATCGAGACCAGCGTTCGTTTGTTCACTCGCTCGGTTTCTAGCAGCCAGTATGCGTCATGGGGCGGGAGCATTCAGACAGACGTTCAGTGGATTGGCGCTGTGGAACAGTTGCCCGTAGCAAATGTCATCCGCGATATTGGATTAGGCTTCAAATAGAGAGCAGAGTTTCACAGCTGAACTAATCGATGATATTCCGTCTCCTTGAAGATTGGGGCGCTCCAGGACCATCGACCTCCACGGCCGGCATTTCTGGCTGGGGTGCAGCAGGCTCTGGTCCAAGCGGCAGCGCCGTCGTGAACGCGCCGTGGCCCTCAAACGAAGAAACTCCTTCGGCCGGCGCCGTCTCTTGGGCAGCTACTGCAGGTGGACATGGCAGCGACAAGAATCAAATGAGAGGAGCTCCAAACGGAAATCCCGAGCAAGACGAGTTAAGGAGATTGGCCGCTTTTTCCCAAGGCTGGGGTAAGTGTCCCGACCGATGTCCATGTAGACCCTATCATGAATTTTCCGAAAGATGTTCGAGTATCACATACATCGTGTTCACGGCCATTCCGCCCTTTAGAGCTCGTTTCGAACTCAGAATGCTGTTTTCTTGTCAGGAATGGTATCTGTAAACCAGGACAGTTCATGGGACGGACCAATGACTCCCAAAGATTCGCCTGCTCCGCAAATGATGCAGCATCCTCCGAAATCACAACAAGCGTCCAACAGGCAAATGCTTCAGGGCGGGCTCATCTGGGAGGCTCGCAGTGAAGCCGCTCAGTTACTGCATGTCAGAGGGACCGATATTTGGGAGTGCAGTATAAGACAGAAGGGATCCAAAGCACCAGGAGGGGGTGCATCCGTCTCAGCTGCGATGCAGCAGGAACCCCCTCATCATCAGCAACAGGCCCCTTGGCAAGCTCCGCACACTCCCGCTTCTCATATCGGAGGTAAGTGTCCGCTTTTTGAGCGACAGAATCGCTGGTCAACTGAGCGGCGCGGACTGCTCACGAAAAGTTTGCGTCACAGAGCTTCCGCAGTTCGATGAGCAATAAGTTCCGATTTCCAGGCACATGGGGAGAAGAAGAAGTTGAGAATCCCAATTCGATGTGGACCGGAGTTCCCCCGCCGAATGTTGCACCTCCCGGCATGGGGCTCGAACCCCCAGTTTCTCAGTGGCCCCCGCAAGGACCTCCACCCGAGAAGCAGTGGGGTGCGCCGCCCCCATCCCCTCATTCACAAGGACCTCCTCACTCGTGGGGACAACCAGGTTAGTACCAGGATACTGGAGGTGATGATTTCTACCACTTTGAGAATCACTTAGCATACGTTTTCTCAGTGGCGTGAAACATCGAATTTACTGATTTCTTCGAATTACTCAATAGATCATCGTCAATTACCGGCGAATGTGCCTCAAACCGACGCTACCGCAACTTGGACGGCGCTCAAGGATGCGCTCGTCAATTACGTAAGCCCTCCGGGCGCACCGAAGGCGATTCACAAGGAGTGGGAACAAAACGTTGGACCCGATCATTCCCAAATGCCTCCCCCTTACGATGACCGTATGTTGAATTTGGGATCCACATCTTCTCCTGGTAGCCATATTTAACACCATGACTTGACCGAGCGAACGCATGAGGCTTTGCATGCAATATCTATGCTGATGATACTGATGATTATGATGGTGATGATGTTGTTGCTTATTGGCGGCTTGCAATGAAGCTCAAAGGCTGTTTGGCCAATGTTTGTGTTCAAACTTCTCACATGAACGATTTCATCTTCTTTCCAGGGGTGCGTATGGGTACCGCTGGTTGGGGCAGCCCTGGAATGCAGGATAAGGTATCCCGATGGAAGGATATGCCTGCGCCCGGCGTTTCAAAGTATGTTCCGTGGAATCCATACGAGATGGGTGTGAAACCAAAAATGGCACCCATGCAATGCGACTGGTCCGAGGGTCAAATCGATACAAGCACCTGGGGGGGCCCAACGAAGCAAGGCTGCAAACCCCTCACCAAAGACCTCATCCTGGCATCGAAGCACTATCGCATACTCACCGCACTCGGTTATCCCAAGGATGACGTGGAAAGCGTACTGCGGATCTGTAACATGAACATGGACCACGCGTTCCTACAGCTTTCCCTTCGTAGGGCTTTTAGCAGTAATACGAACTTCCGAAGAGACCCAACGACTGGTGGAGGTGGTGGTGGCGGCGGCGGCGGCGGTGGCGGCAACCCTCATGCGTTCAGCGTTGGCCAGTGGGAGCCACACGGGGGCCCGCGTCCTCCAATGAATCATCCCCAGCAGCAGATGCCGCCTCAACAACAACCTCCGATGGGTGGTCAGCAGCATGGACCTCAGCAAGGACCCCCACAACGACCGCCACAGCACCAGGGAGGTGGACCCGAACCTCCCCCGCATCTCCAGCAACCCCACCATCCGCAGCAGCTCCAACAGCAACAGCCGCCGCAACAGCAGCCGCAGCACGGACAACAGCCTCAACCGGGACAGGCACAGTCTCAACAGCAAGCGCAACAGGCGCAGCAGCATCAAGATGACCCAATCCGTCTGGCGGACTTCGATCCAGACTTCAAGGATCAGGAAGGAGCACATTCTCATAAAGCGCTACGCTCGCTCGTCGCACGCATTCATACCGCCGTTCACGGTGGTTACCTCGATCCTCAGATTCTCAGTCAGCCGCTAGCTCCGGCGACCTTGATGCTACTGTACGAGCTTCTCACCCGCATCAGGATCCTGGACTTGCTTGAGAGCAAGCACCCAGGGAATGTGCGCAATCCCATAAGGCACAATTCAGTTATCCAGCGCATGAAAGAAAGTATCAGCAGGCTGCAGATGAGCATTCTCACCGAACAATCGTCGTTCCTGAAGACGCAGTTGCCGCCGTCGGGAGCTGCACTCCCCCAAACTGCCGGTGGAAGCGAACAATCAAGACTCAATCAATGGAAGCTGCCCAGTGGAAACTGCGGCCCCGAAAACAGGGACGTCTCGAACGGTCATCATCCCGCCTCGATGGGCAATGCGAACTCGCGAGCACAACAGGCTGGCAGCGTACAGCAGGACGGTTCCCAAATGAGCAATGGAAACATGCCGAACGCCATGAAATGGGACCCGTTGAGCGGAACAGCTGTACCTCATAGTGTTTCGCAGCAGCAGCAGCAACAACAACAACAGCAGCAGCAGCAACAACAACAGCAACAGCAGCAACAACAATCGCAGCAAAGTGACACGCCCTCGAGTCAGGCGCCTTCATCGACGACAGGTGGACAAGCCTCTTCGTCCGGTGCCACGAGCGCTCTCAACAACAACTACAGTATATCAGATATCGTGGCCGAGTTCGAACCGGGAAAGCCCTGGAAGGGATCCTGGAACATGAAAAGCGCCGAGGATGATCCTCACATGACGCCAGGAAGCGTGACCAGGAACCCCCTCTTCACATCTGGCATGAAAGACAACGAACTCATGGTCGGACTCGACTGGTATCAAAGCGCATACGTAAGTTTCAAATTCTACGTGTTCTATATATCGACTTGATAACAATTGTTCTCTGGAAATCCACCTCTATGAGTCGTTGTCAAACGTTGAGAGTCCTAATCGGATTTCATTGATCTTTTCCGCAGGGTAAATACTGGTCCAACTCAATGCAGTCAAACTACCCCGCTTCGGGTCCCACAGGGAGCAACGGTAAAAAGTGGGGCGAGTCGGATCAGCCCGGCAGCATTTTGAGTTCGTTTCCGGGTCCAGTTTCCCCAGGAAAAGGATTCCTCGTTCTGAAAAATCTCACGCCTCAAATCGACGGATCTACGTTGAAGACTCTCTGCATTCAGCACGGGCCAGTGCAACTCTTCCACCTCTTCCTCAATCACGGATTTGCCCTCATCCAGTACATGACTCGCGAGGAAGCATTGAAAGCTGAAAGTGCCCTCAACAACTGCGTGCTTTCCAATACCACAATCCTCGCCTACGTTCCCTCTGAACGCGAAGTTCAGCAGCTTCTGTATCTCGCCAACAACCAGCCCCTAAGCCAGGGCCGCCCCAATCCGCAGCAACAGCAGCAGCAGCAACAGCAGCAGCAACAGGCCAATCATTCACAGCAAGCAAATCCTCAGCTGCAAGGAGTCAACCCACAACAGAGCGGACCGCAGCAGCGGCTCCCGCCTTCCGGGGTTTTGCAGCAATCTCAACAAAACTGCGGCTGGCCTTCGGCAGCCAATACTGGGGCTGGAGCTTTATGGGGACCACCGGACGCCAACGATACCGCACCCCTCAACTCCTTCCTGCCAGGCGATCTCCTTTCCGGCGAATCTATGTAAATGTCCTCAAAGGGCAGAGCATCGAAGAAAACCACAATACACCCAGTATGGCTAGTTCTACAATAGATAGTTCGGTGTTCCGGCGTCCATCTCGTTCCCACCCCAAATGGGAGAGACAGACAGAGAGAAAAAGAGAGAGATAGTGTGACAACCCGACCCAATGTAGCAAGAGTGTTACGTCATTATCATGCTTCGCAGAAACGGCGAGCAGCCCTACCTTAACTCCCATTACCGCAGACTGGTGTGACATCGATTCCACGACAATGACGATGGAACTATGTGCAGCAGGAACAGCATTAACTTCAGCATAACTCTGATGGATGAGGGTCAAATGTGCCGACAGACTAAAAGACAGACAGACCGGTCGGCCGGCAGGCTGGGAGACCCACAGACAGTCAGTGAGTTTCTCGGTGGGTCAGACAGACGACGAAAGCGTAAGCAAGATCGACCCACCGGTCGAACCGGTCAATAAGTCAGTGTTCTCGTACGTGACGCTTCCGTCGGAGCAATCAACTCGTTCCGTTAACATGTGCGAGGGCATCTGCGTACGAACTCTGAATTTCGACGACTTTTAAACTTTCCAACGAACCAAGCTACCTTTGATGATGGAGCAACAACCTCAACGGAAACCAACCACCTTGTTCACGAATTGAAGGAGAGGCAGTAGAGCTGCAAGCGACGATGCGTCTTGATGGAAGATGACCACGATAACCATGATGTGCTATCGACTACGATTCCTAGCCCGCGTCAACGACACTAAAGGTAGTTAATTTAAAATCTCTTTGATGATTCGTTTCGATGGCAGTAGGAATGTGTCTGAGCACAAATTGACGGAACGGGCCCAGGCCTTGTGCACACCTCCTAAATCCAACTTATGGCGGCTCCTTCGTTCCAGTCCTTTGAATGCAACTCAGTCGAAGACGAAGACCACCACCTTGAAAACGTCAAGATGATGAACCGAGTGGATGCCCCATCAATCTCACATAAGGACGACGTTGTTTCGAGCGGCAAGATAACTTATCTCAAAGCAAGCTCCGATAAGACGTCTTCAACTCGTTATTAGGATATACGGCCAGGCAAGTTTTGAGGGACTTCTGACTGTGCGGACAACAGAGTACCATGTAGACAAGTACGCAGAAAGGTGAAGAGTTCACACACAGGCAGCCAGCCAGCCAGAGCCCGCAGTCAGGTCAAACCCGCTCATTTCGCTTGATGATACGATACTTTATTACATATTATTATTATTGTCACTTCTACTACTACTACTACTACCACCACCACTAGTGATCATAGAACGTAACGAAGAGACGGTGATGCATCATGTATACACTTTCGAGAGGCAAACGAAATGCTTGATCTAGAGGTGAAGGAGGAAGGACAGACATGCATACAAACAAACAAACAAACACAAGACAAAACAGTTTGACAGACGAACAGGTAGACAAACAGACAGAGATTGTGATTGTAATCGGCCCCTAGGAACCGATTCCTGGCCTTGGTTGTTCCTGGCACTCTCCTGGCACATAATATGATAACTATGATGATAAATATTAAAGCGTGTGTGTTTGTGACTGATCGAATGATTGATTGACCGATCGATTTTCTCGTAAACTGAATGATTGATTGATTGCTTTTGAGTCGTTGTCATCTTTGTCGTGAACAGCGACCAGCGATGACCAAAGGGGCGGCGTGAATGCTTGCTGAAAGGAGCACAAGAGCGCGACGACGGCAACAGAGCGAAGGAGAATCGCAGCAGCAGTTTTGACGTCGTACGCGTTTCGCATTGACGTCGAGATCGAGACAGATGTGACTTAGAGAGAGAGAGAAAAAGAGAGCGAAATATAGAGCCGTGCTGATCATAACTATCCCAACAGAAGCTCAGGTCGACAACGAAAACGACGACCATACCCACCCTTCGACACCTTGTAACAACGATAAGTGCAGCAGCAAGACCGTCGAGCTCGAGCGAAACTCGAGGAGAGTCCAAACCCGAGGTCGCTCTCAATCAATCGATGGATTGATGAACGAGTGAATTGTTCTTCCATTGATCTGTCCTTATAGCCCGTGTAAGAGAACTGTTTCCCGTATTTTTAGTGTTTTTTGCTCTGCTAGTAGGTAGTTTTTTGTGTCGTTCAAAGACATCTAGGCCAAGGTGAATAGCAGCAACAAGCAGCAGCAGTAGCAACAACAACCGGTCTCCTGTATATCTAGTGATGACATTAATCAATCCAAGCCACAAAATCAGTCGATATCAATCAACACGGTGACGAGAAAGTTGACGACCGGGTTCGATAGTGTGCTAACCTCGCTACCTAAACCTTCAACTGCAGCTGCTGACATTTTCGGAGTCCCTCCTACTCCGTAAGGGAGCACATTGCGCGCGTCCGATCTGAACCAAACAGTGTATAGGATCTCCTCACCCACCCCTCAACCCTCATTGTCGTCTGTTTTCCCTATCGACGACACTCGACCACTCATCTAGAGCTATCGTCGCGTTCTCACGTTCTCAGGCAGAGGTAATGGTGGAGCTGAACAAAACGAACATCTTGCGCGATTCTATCAAGGATTGATTCCGGAGGGTCACCGCTCGGCGTCGTCTCGTTGCGATTCTAGTGTCTCTAGTTACGATGGTGTATCTGACCGACCGACCGACTCATTGAGCGATTGATTGCTGTTTTTGGATAAGTGACATGGTGAAGCGATTGTGTGTTGCTATAAATTATGAGTTTCTATATTCAAAGCATGGATGGATGAATGCGGACTTTTGACGGTGACTGAAGAGAATCGAAAAGCTCACGTACGATGCTCGCTCTGCCAAACCGTCGCCGTCTTCGTCGCAGCAACCCTGTTGTCAAACGCGAAGTGACACACATGTATAACTTCGACGAAATATAGCAGCAGTGAAACTGAGCCAGAAGCTGAAACGGAGAAAGTCTAAGAAAACAATGAAAAAAAAAACAAAAAAAAAGGAAGCGATATCATAACTACCAAGTTCATTTAGTCAAGCAATCAAAACATCTAGACCAACAGTGTTATTATTTGTGATAAATCAAAAATACAACAACAACCACAACAACAAACGCGTCTCCTACCACAAGCACGTGTGGACGCTATAGCGGCAGATATGAAACAGTCAGGTGCAAAACAAGAAATAAACAAACGACCGTTGGAGCCGTGAAAATCAGCGGGAGAAAACCGACGTACTCGGCGTGGTCAAAGTTTTTCGAGCCCACAATCGCGGTGGGCGAGTTTATGTATGTATTCTGAGGATGATGATATCTATCTATGTACTGATCGGATGATCGATCCGTCTCTCCTAGTGTAATTTTCTATCTATCAAACAATCGACAACATACCCATCTATCAAACACTGTCTCTCCAATCTATCCATGTATACCTACCTATCCTCCTCGAATTTGTTCCGCTACAGATTTAGTCGAGTACCTTGATTCAGCTAAGCATAGCAGCTAGTTAGTTAGCCCGCCAGCCAGCCAGCCAGCCAGCAAGTGCAGATGCCATTCAGTCGGCTCTGAACTTTGCCTAGTGTCTTCTAGTGTAATCCTCTCCTAACTCCTAGTTCGATGATAATTAGCGACAACAAGTTGACGAAAAACGCGTGGGGCCATCGCCATCCAGGTCAACGGGTTCGAGTGGGCTCTGTGTCTCTTCTCTGTATAGACAGACGTCTTTCACCAGTGCATTTAAACGTGAACTACTAGTACATGAGCAGCAACAATAACGACAACACCAATACAACAACCCACCAGTAATAAAAAGAATCAACCAGAGGCGACGGCAACAAGCACTGCAATCTTCGAATATCGAGAGCCGTCGCTCCCTACAGATGGTCACCACTTGCAGATGATGTTCCGCCGTAGGTGGCCAGCAATAGAAGTTTGATCTCGGCCGCCTGGGGCCACAAGTCGCCGCCGATCTTCTAGTGTAAGCGGTCGACAGCTGCGATTGGTTCTTTGCCGCATGTGGCCGACGACTGCTTGGAGTCAACCGTTGAAGGAGTACAACGTGAGCTTTGCAACAGTCGCAGGTGGGGTGCAGCTGCAATTCGTTCTCAAGAGTTGCAGCCGGAGTCGTAAATCGAGCTCTTCCGTAAACGAGTTTCGTTTCGATTCTCATCTTCGTTCTTAAAGTTCTCGTTTGAACGTATCTCCAGGGACGTTGAGATTTGTTCACGTCCACGTCCCGAGTCTTTCGACCCATAGCCCGAATGGCCGTCTGAACGGTCGATCGGCTCCTGCCTTCACTCTTTCGCTGATTGATTAATTATTGACCGTTGACCGAAACACCCATTGGATTTTTTGTGGCATGAAGGAATACCCGGTCAACCTTGAAGTGATCCTCTTAGTGCTTCGATGTTGGTTACTATGACGATCAATTCTACGCGCCCGAGATGATAATGGGTACGGTGGCAACAGATTACCAAGAACCATTTCAACTACGACTATTTTACTTCCGCAATTGCCACCATTAGGACGAATACTATTATGAAGAATGATGACAAAAACTGTAACTTCTGCGACGTCGACGTCAACGCCTGTGTGTATTGAGGCCATCGCCGATTCTTTTCTGCAGCTGTTGGCA
Source organism: Neoseiulus californicus (assembly GCA_028455905.1). Lineage (NCBI taxonomy): Eukaryota > Metazoa > Arthropoda > Arachnida > Mesostigmata > Phytoseiidae > Neoseiulus > Neoseiulus californicus. Next base: position 21,244,579 of record JAMQGS010000003.1, read on the forward strand.
GGTAGTCACATGGAACGTGGTTTCACTCTTCCGATAAGGCCATGGCACTTTGGTATAGTGCATCGTCTCCGGACAGATTGCCAATCGACTGCTTAGGTAGACTCAAAAACAGCTTTACCCAAGTGAGATTAATACTACTACGGAGACGACGACGATGATCAGGAGGTCAAAATCCACCACTACCGTAATTTCTACCATTGACACCATCACCACATAACTATGACTGCTACCAACCGATACAACCACAACAACAACATATACAACAATCCATGTATTGCTCTTCTGTTTCTATAATTATCACGTATGAACTACCAAGGATGGAGTAGGATTTCCGAGGACTCGATGAAGTCCGTGTTTTCCGCCAGGAAAAACTCTCATGCGCCACTACTCCAGATATGTACGAAGACACTAGCTTGCCACAGACGACGATGGAGAAAGCAACAACAACAAAAACAACAACAACAACAACGTGATAGTCTGTACCAGTTTCAGTAATTTTATTGCTCGTATGGCTCGTTCATTCTCGATTAAACGAGATATCAAAAAGATGAACATGCTGAGATTGACTCACAAGGGTTGGAAAGATGAAGTTCGGGATCAAACGAACCGAGCGGAGACATCGTGCAGGCGCTCAGTCCCCAAGAAGCTGCCGGCATCGATAACTCCCTCGGGATCGATCGCCGATTGAATGGCGATGATGATGCACCGCGATTGGTCTGGTGAATCGCTTGATGATCGATCGACTCATGGTTTGTTGAAAGTTTGAGCGGGCCAGCGTGGCCGGGCCTTTTTCGGGTCCATGCTTCAGGTTGTGGGTCCTTCTGGCGTGCTGGACAAGTGTCCGATTCAGGATACGACGAGCTGAAATCTCGTGAATTGATCCAACACGAACAACCAAGCAACTAATCAAGCAAGCAGGCTGGGAGGCGAGCGAGCCAACCAACCAACGGGAGACATACCTGCGTACGAACAAAAAAAACACACACGCCGCGCGCGAGGTGCGCACCTCGTCTCATACAGGGTTGATAAGCCTGTTTGGGTTTGAACAAGTTACTAGTGTCTATCCATAGCTAGCTAGCTGTCTGTCTATCTATGTATCCCGGCATCGACAAGTTCCGAACCAACAAACATGAGAGGCGAGCGAGTAAGCAAGCTGGAATCATACTGCTAATTATTACACGCAACATATTCAATCCCCATCCCAACATTCAAGTCCCCAAATTGTTCGGGAAGGAATCAAACTCTACGCACTTCGGTATTATAGAGACAACAGGAGAAACATAGAAGCAGGCTGACGGTGGGAAACCCCCGGAACCCTCGGCGGGAAACAATCTGGGGCAAAGTTCTACCCGAAGGACCTTTTTTTGACGACGTTCGCCTGCATCGGTCGCCGTTGTCGTCGTTGTTGTCGCTGCTGTACACTTTCAATGTTAGTTTGATTCCAGTACAGTTTGATGGCGCTGTACTCGACCGGCGAGTTCGATGATGACGAGGGCGTCAGCGGCGGCAGCTGCAGCAGCAGCAATTCAAAGACCACGATAGTCTTGTGGCGTGAGATGATCGTGAACTTGGTCGACAATATCACGAAAGTGTTAGTTTCTGACGGCAAAGTCAAACGAATGGCGGCCAACCACGGGTTGCCGACCGCTAGCCAAGAGTTGTTAATTTCTGTCCGCCACACACCTCGGCTTCGTTGTGCAGAAGCTCTGGGTCTGATCTTGATCGTGCCTACATTTGTTCTCATTCAAGCTCTTACCACTAGTACTACTACTACTACAACTACTACTACTACTACAACAACACACTTCTACGATGATTGCGAAGAGTGCGTCACCACTACTTTTGGAAAGAACATGGACGGAGGCGGTAGGAATGATGATTATTATCCGTGATGAGGATTCACCCTTTATCGAATGAAGACAATATCAAACAGGCGAGCGAGCGAGCTGAACCACGCGAAATGAACAACACAAACTCACAAACAAAACCAAATCCTCGACTTTGAAACGCGTTTAGCAGTGAGCTTCATTCATGAGTCGGTGAGCCTGTCCGACCAGAGCAAAAAATGCCTCACGGCCGAAGAACCATCACAGTACCAGTGAACAACCAATTCACACATATATTTAGACTGCGATGCGTATAAATGTCGTATATATATACATACCTATAGATAGATATGTCATACGGGAGATCCGAGTCGGACACACGCATATACTTACATGGAGATATATGGATTATTACATCTTGTATTAAGTACGGTTATTCTGAAGCGATCCAAGATCGTTCGTGAAACACATTTTTAGGTAGTCAAGGCGGAATGAACTCGTAGAAACAATAATGATACTTATGACGATGATGATCTATAGATTTATTGTACACCGCTCGCCCGCGCAGCACCGAGAACGGTGCAAAGTCAGGAATACTCTCCTTGGGCGTTCGTCACTCGATTACCAGATGATTGATCGATTGATCTGCGGATCCGCAAAGTGATTGGTAGTCGGTTAATCAGTCATTGATGATGCATCCATTCTCAGTGGACCATGAATAACTTTTATTACGAATAATGAGTATAATATCAACAATCGAAACGAAGCAGGACTCGGTTTCTCTTTGACGGCGATTAGATCGTCCATTGAGGCTCAGAAATTAGGGTCATTCATGCATGAGTACAGACGGACGACTGAAGGGAATTAACAAGCAAACACACCGACAGCCGGACACTCAAATGAGCAGACGATCCCATCCATCATCCGTCAGCCGTCCTTCTGCTATCGAATATCATCAAGCCCTGTGCAGCAGCGATTCGCGATGACGGTGGCCGTGAAGACGACTGTTACGGAGTTGATGGCGATGATGATGATGACGACGGAGAAATCATGCATTTCATTCATGCACGGGAATGCTACCCAGGAAAAGTACGGGCTTCGATGTCATGATGAACTTGAACCCCAAAGCTGTTCCTTCGTGATAGTGCCAAACTGGATTCGCGGCGGCGGCGGTTAAGACGATCTTCTCAAATCATCCGAACAGTTGATCCAAAGAGTTCCAATCAAAACTGCAATCGAAAGTAACAAACAAAACACGCAAACAACCAACAATACTGAGGATGAAAATAGATGCATACATATGACAGAGAAGCAGAAGCAAAACCGAGTGTTTACAACGACGTTGACGATGTCCCATGCATGCAAGCATGCATACACCAGCTCAAATCTCAGAAATCTTCTGGACGGGAGAAATCAGAGCTTTTCGAAAATACGAGGAGGACGACGGCGATGGTGATGACGATGACTTTGATTGATGATATATGGCCGAAACCGAGTCTTTGACACGAGTCGGATTAGGGGCCTGCAGATCTCCAAGTCCCCTCGGGGGATCGAGGCTCCTCCGACGACGTGGCTTGATCTCCTCAAGGAGGAAACACATATCCCTCCTTCGGCTCAAGGGCCTGCCATATTGCCAATGTCGTTCCTCATTTTCCTCCTACTGATGAATGAAGTCCGTCAAACCAACAAACAAGCAAGCAAGCAACCTACAAAGCTCATCATCGTTCGCGGCTTAACATGCGTAGATCCGAAGAGGTTTTCAGAAACAAACGTAAATACTAACGAGCGTAGGTCCGCGAGACCTGTCCAGTCATGTGATGATTCAGAAACTTTACATACATATGGCTTTTTCGGATGTCCGGAAGCTTATGGGGTTTACTTGTGCCGTAGCGTTCCGTCGCCACTGTAGACGAACGTTCGACTGAGAAACCTCATTTGTTGTGATCCGTCGTATTGTGGTAGAAACTTCAGCTTTCTGTCGAGCAAGGCAGGACAGGGCCAACACGATTCTTTTAAGTCACTCAGCAAGTCAAGTGGTGGGTCGTGGTGAAAGCCATTCTTAGAGAACCGGTTCATAAGTGAAACTGAGGGTTGCAGAAACCCTCGATGAGAGAAAATTTCGAGAAACCAGTCCACTCAGACACACAGCTACGACCGCCGCTGCTCGTGGCCGTGACAAGCGAGTGCAAACTCGACCGATGCTAATCAGGTTGGCTGAAGTTTTTCTCAAGCTCACTGTTTGTACATACGCGCTAATGAACGAGAACTTCCTCAGACATTTAATATCCGGATCAGTGGATGAACACGCATGGAAAATTCACCACAGCAACAACAACAACAAGTTTCTCCGATTCGCGATTCAGCGCAGTTGATTGAATACACAAGATGATATTAGACACACACGATACCGAAATATTCAACCAAGTGACCATCGCTGAAACTATTACTGCTATCATCACGATTACTGATATCGGAGCTGGTTCAGCAAAACTTATTATGATTATTATTATTATTATTATAGCGAGATACAACAGATCGACTTTTTCACTTGGATCGCCAACCGATCGGGTCGATCATGATAACGATGATGATGATGCTGCTGAGGATTATTATCGCTACAGTTACTTTGGATATGACCTGGACAATTTTGGCTGAAGCCTTTCAGCACCCAAGTCAGCATTGTTCGATGACAATTTTCGCTGAAGCCTCTCAGCACCCGAGTCAGCATTGTTTGGTGACGATTTTCGCTGGATCCTTCCAGCACCTAAGTCAGCATTGTTTGATGGCCTAACAACAGCAACAACAAAAACAGTAGAAAGAAAAGAAAGAAAGAAGAAACAGCGGAAAACAAAAGAGACAGCAACAACAGACGATGACCCCTCAAACCACACGAACCTACACAGGTACAGATACACACAAAACAGATGTGAAGTCGTATTGATAAACGATTCATAGTGATGAACCTATCTCAAATTGTCTCTAGCTATTGTGACGGCATATTGACATATTATTATTATTATTACTATTAACAATAAAACATTACCATCATTCTATTTCGAGATGATAGTGATAATTGCTACACGTTTGATATTAATCAAGATGATGTCGAATAGCCTTCAAACAATACAAGTACGAAAAGTTTGCAAAATACAAAAATGCCTGACGAAGACGTGACGATTACGATGATCAATTAAGTACGATGAATATACTTGCGCCAAATATCCGATCTGTACTTTTCACGACGACGACGACGAAGAAGAAGAAAACAAGCACGGCGGCGACGATTGAGGCATCGATGAAATCTCTGATTCAGTGTACCGTTGCATCCGACGCCGGAAACACATCGCAAACGAGTGGAGAAAAACATGCAGCCATGTATTGCTTGAGAGCTTTCTCAACCCCGAATCAAGATGCGAAATGTTCATCAGTTTGGAACGGGAAGGAATGAAGGAAGGAAGTAAGAGATACTGATCAAGATGCAGGGAACGAAATCATAGTTCCAAGAGAATCACCTGAACAACATGGTCAATGGCAATTGGTGCGAAGACGTTAAGATGACTGGAGTGTTCAACTCCGCGGTCGGTTCCGTATGCTTAGTCGCGTATCAAACCGCTCGACGACTGACTTCAAACCCTTCGCTGGCTATCCAAGTACTCGTGTACCTGTCAATGGAGCCGAAACTCTGGCCTCTAGCCCGGCCGGAAATCAGCCGCTCTAGTCTTTTTTCCCTTAAGTAACTTGAGAATAGGCCCAACGACGTCGAACACAAGCTTAACAACAGAAATCCCGCAACAACGACGACGTTCATAACATTACAACAACAAACACAGCTAAAACGGTGATAAATGAGATGAACCGGGATGATGCGTCCCTGTTCGAGGACCGCGAGGTCGCCGCCCAACTTCTCACTCCGCGGTTATGGACTTCGCGGTTGTCGTCCTACTGATCGAGAGATTATCGAGTCAGGGATCGAGCGGTTCATTTTTCGTCGTTCGTCGTTGTTGTTGAACTTTTCTCGTGGCACCGACTCATTGCCGCCTACAACAAACCATTGCACAAAAACATTCCAGTCTCTCCGCGACGACTGAGCATCAGTCCGTCCGTTCGTTCAGGCTGAAGCCTCTTCAAAGAGTAGAAGACACAAGATGGGGTAGGGAAGAAAAGAACGAGAAAAAACGAGCGAAAAAAACCGGGGAAATCCTCGGACCAAAAAAAAAGAGGGAAAAGCAAAACAAACAAACATGACTTCAGCCTCTTCGCCGACGAAAGACCATCAGATCCGAAGAAGTGGAATTTCCAAACTTATCAAACCAACGAAGCGTTTTTGTCCCGTAGCGCGAATCAGCGACCATCGAGTTTCCACGCTTGCTCATCGATGTGATCGTCTGATTGCTTCGTTGAATGACTGGGAAGAATCATTCGGGGTTCCAATCCACGATCAAGTGCGATTCCGACTTGTTATCGGGCTAGTTTTCTTACGGGTCGAAGGGTCAAGCACCCAGCGAATTTCTTCCAGTTTGACGTGTGGCTGCGAGTTACATAACTTACATTACACGAAACCACCCACCCATCCACCCACTCACTCACTCATTCATCCACTCAGTCACTCACATAAATCCAACAATCTCACACTCGGACGACACACACCATGAGGAAACACGAACATCCGTAGAGTAAGCAGAGCAAAACAACCAAATACTACTCCTACTATCAACGCTAGGTAGGATTCGGTGAGAGGAACATGCAAGGAGTCACCCCAAATAGGGAGTTGGAACGGGGGAGGGAGCAAGGAAACGAGCCAGCAAACAGCCTCCGTCAAACGTTTTTACTCAGCCGTGCCTTCACTGACTCTCGACTAACCTGACCTGAACTTAATCTGTGAAACGACTTCATCAGTACGCAATCTATGCGATTGCTGATGGAGTCGGCGACCGATGACTTGTGGCCTCGGTAGTACATCTCGATCATCATCTCGATGACGATGATCGATAGCAGCGTCCTGTTAATGCTCGGTGATCGACGGAGTCTTTGATGATTGGCAACCGCTGTTGGGAGATGTCTTGGGGAAGTCACCACCCCCCACCCGATACGATGGTCCACTTGGCCAAGCAGCCCACCTATCAGCGAAGCGGTGCGCGAGTCATTCTTCAAGGTGCATACCGATGATCAAAACGATCAAGATTCACAAAGAAAAACTTCTCATTCTAATGAAAGTAGGGTTCGAGTCACCGGTGGTCGTTCTGTTCCTTCATCGAGACACCGGCCGGCATTCCAGCACATGAGCTTTCGCAGAATTTTTACCTTATTCTCCTGATTCCGATTCACTGGTGGAACTTCAGTCAAGTACGTTGCTGATCCATCGTGCGGACAACCGCGCGTAATCGCCGGAACGCGCCTTAAAGGCCACCGACGAGCCTACAGTATGAGCGTGTGCTCGCTCCGTACGTGTGTGAAGGAATACAAGTACCAGATTGATACCAACTGACGTTGACAACCGAATGTTCACGGCGTGACCAATCGAGAAATGAAAACCAAACATACCGAGGTCGCACTTTCGAATCGGACGGCAGCCAATCTTGACGAGGACATAGGTCGCTGTGTAAAAGACAGCTTTGCAGATTTGCAGACGGACAGACAGATAAACACACATTTTGATGATAAAGATGATGCTGACTAATCTGTCTGAGCTGCGATACTTGATGATGATATATTTCTCTGATTTACTGGCGTGTCTTAGACGGGTGTGTTCTCTGCCGCATGTCGATATACAAAACGATTGCCGCGGAACTTCCCATAGGTACCCTATCTAAGTCATTCTTGATCAATTTATTCAATATATATTCGAACATGGTGCATATGATGGAATACATACAAGGAAGTACATACATACAGCAACAGTCCGACAACAACAAAAACAACCACAACAACCACGACAAACAACAAAAATAACCAACTTACCAACAAGCAAAAAACCAACCAACCAACAAACATACCTACATAGTGTTTTGAAAGTGACGATTTTACGATTCATCGATCGATTGTCGATGATACAATTCAATATACATATGCGATAACTGCAGTACGCCACCAGAAGTG
>JAMQGS010000003.1:21857500-22017500 GCA_028455905.1 Neoseiulus californicus
GACCGAGGAGCAAGTGAGCAGCCAGGCAGGCAGGCCGGCAGGCAGGCAACCGACCAACCACCCGAGTCGGACAAAGGAGCTCACCACAACGACCATCAGACGGGGGCTGACTAGTGCTACACTCACACAGCGGAACAACGACTTTCTTTATCGCTGTTCTCATTCATTCACTAATATTCGCTACGAACTCGTCTAAACGAGCTTGAACTGCTGCTCTCACAAAGAGCGAAACGTTGAACGCCACTTCATTGATCCTTGCGGTCTCTTGTCATTCGCAAAAGAAGTCCGAAGTCTAAAATCTCTCGAATCTTCTCGTTGCAGGTATACGGGAGGCTCTCGGCTGATGGCTCGACGTTCCATTGGCAGCATTCCTACTCAAAATACTCGAACCCAAGCCAGAAGTATAAAGCCAATGGACCGTACTTGTGGTTCGGCAACTATAACGTCGCTATCCGCGATCGTGTCAAAGTCATCTCGGGCATCGAAGGTAAGGCACGGTTTTCGTCGTCGTCTTCGTCGTCGTTCTGTCTTGACGCTCGACCGGCCCGTCCACTGGCTCTCTAAGGAGAGCTACAACACGGTTCGTGATAGACGGGCTGAGGAGGTGGATAGTAGTATCATGGATGGCCGCCAGCCAGCCAGCCATCACCACCAAAGCATACGAAGCGTCTCGGTAGCGTACCAGCGCGCAAGAGTATGGTGTCGAAACGGCCAGCGACATCCATGAAACTTCCGCCGATGTCGTTAGGTGAAACGAGGAAGTCGTCCACCGTCGTAGCGGGGATCCAGCGAACGAGCTGGCCAGCCACCGTTCCTCGAGGGATATGCGGAAAACACGAGGGATCGATACGAGTCCAAAATTATTCGTGGAAGAGCGAAAACTAGCGGTAGATACGGGCTCTGAAAGAGAACTCGCCGGGTAGAGGCAGAATTTTCCGAAAGGGAAAAAAAGCGGTGGACGGGAGAACACTTGCCGATGAAGAGATAAATTGGACGAGCTGGGAACCAAGGCTTGGGAGGGAAGTGTATAAAAAGATAAATAGGGTATTGAAATGTAGATAAAAGAGGGGACGACGACGATATGAGACTAGGCAAAAGCAGAACGATCGATTTTCGTTGAGGATGATGGCCGAAAAGGAGAAAAAAAGCCGCGGGTCATCCAGAGCTGAATAGAGCTGGTCGAACGGCATAGAACGCGGATGACACTTTCATTCACGGAAATTCACGGGATGAGAAATAACATATTGATCGATCGCAGAAGATCCTCACTGCTAAGTGCGTGCTTTGTTTCCAGGTGTTCCCGTGAGCACGCAATGGAACTCTTCCGGACACCTTTACCCGACACAAATAGCGCAGTTCGGTCTCAGCCACTTCAGCAAAAATTTGACGGCGACCATATCCACCCGACGTCAGTTCCTGCTCGCTCGAGGTGCGACACAGGACGGCTGCGAATGGAAGGCAAAGGAAGGCGCTGTGTTTCGACCAACTTCGGACGAAGATACCGGCCGGCCGGTCATGGAGTTTCGTACATACGAAGGCGAGGCCGCGCCCGGGGTCGAACTCGATTTCGAGACAACCGAGGATTTTCCCATCGTCCAGTTAGACCTGTTCCTCGGACAAAACGGAAGCGTTTCGGTGTACGTCATAGCGTCAGGGACCACATACGGAGTGCATTACGTCATGACCGACGTACTCATCAGCAGCAAGGGTCAGGACGTTTACGTGGGCATTGGAGCATCGCGGAACGCCTGGAGAACCTTGACCCGAGACGTTTTCATCGATTTGCGGAAAGGTCTCGCAACCCAAACCGGAACAGGAAAACGGGCTTCGCGAACAGCAGCGGCTCTCGTTGGTAAAACAGTGCAGATACTGAAAATCGTTTTCCGAGGCCACGGTCGAATCGGAAACGCGACTCTGCTGACGCAGGCGCATGATGAGTACTTTTTTGCCGCGTGCAACTATCTCGTCAAAAACCAAGATCGCGACGGGGGTTGGCCGATCACCGTGGGCCGAACCCTTGTGCCGCCCGATGTCCTCTTCCTGACGGCGCCCTGGTATTCAGCGATGGCCCAGGGTCAGTGTATGTCGTTGCTCGTCCGAGCGTACCTAGTCACTCGACAGCAGATCTATCTACAGTCTGCTCTGAGAGCACTTGAACTTTTCAAGAAGGACTCCAGAAATGGGGGTGTGCTCACGAAATTCGCCGACAAATACAGCTGGTACGAGGAGTACCCCACGTCGAAAAGCTCGTTCGTTCTGAACGGCTTCATTTATTCGCTGTTTGGCATCTACGACGTGTTCAAGGTCAGCAATGACAGCGGAGCCCGAACGCTGTTCCTCGACGGGATGACCAGTCTCAAACACATGCTGCCTCTGTTCGATACGGGCTCGGGGTCTGTGTACGACCTGAGACATTTCTCGATTCCGTCACTGCCGCCCAACATCGCTCGTTGGGACTATCACACAACGCACATAAGTCAACTGCTTTACCTCAACACGATAATGCAGTCGAACATCCTGGAAACGACAGCGCAACGCTGGATCGATTACCTGCATGGAAAACGGGCTCCGCACAACTAATCGGATCTTCGTTAGCAGCTAGAGGAAACGAGAGCGGAGAAAAAAAAACAGTTTTTCTCTTCCTCCTCCTTCTCTGATCTTCGTATCAAGCAACGATTCGTCGGCGTGGGAACACTGTACACTGATTAGACCACAGAGCACTTTGAAAGGTATCTGGAAGGCGAGCTGACACTACGAACGAAACGTCCGTTGTCTCCGACTAACTTTTCAAAACGTTCTCGAAGATCATTGTTATTTAATACCGGATCCCATCCAAGTAGCATATCGCCGTTGCGAGACAGCCCTTGTACATTATGAGTTGGTTATGACTTCAAGAATTTTGGTATGAGGTTCTGTTCCTGGACCTGTGATGAAGTGAATTCTCTTTTTCTCGTGGGAGAAAGTGTTTCTCATGAATGGGTTTGCGACGCGACAGTCGCGGTTTTCGGTGGATTTTTCGTCGGATTCCATTCCCAAAACTATAAATTCCCAGTTCTGACTCATTCGCCTCGGAATTCGGCTCTCGGAGTATGCGGCGCTTGCATATTTCAGCCAATATGAACCCAGGGCTCGCAGTGGCAAGGACTCTCTGGGAGATGCGAATTCTCCAGATATAGGAGAAAAAAGGACAAATCGAGATGAGGAATTTTCGATTTTCGATTCGCTTGAAACTCAAATGCCGTTCGACTCAGTCGGTAACCGCCGAACGCCGATTCGATCGAAATCCTAGCTCTGGAATTTCGGGAATTTCAGAATGTAGCATCGGACATTCCGCATTCCCATTCCTCCGATGAGTGATCCCACGAGAAAATTCAAAGAGGAAACTGTACAACGATATGAAGAAGAAAATTGGTGACGTGAAGGACGGACGAGGAGCATGTGCAAAAATTCCTTGTGGATGGCAAGAGTACTTTTTAGGAACATTTTTACGGTACCCGGTGAAGTTCGACCTGCATGAGAAAGGTCGTTGTAGATAAAAGTTGAATAGTTGAGTGATTTAGATGAGAATATATATTTAGACTAGATTCGTTGAATATGAAGTGAAGTATGCACTGTAAGTTACATACATTCCCTCGGACTGGAGATGCATCCAATCGTTTGAACAGAGCAATTTTCCTCATAAGCCTTCCCTATCGTTCCAAACGGAAGTGTCAGCGATGGGAAGTCGTCAATGTTGTTGGCTGATACCGATGCGAAAAACCCCAATGTTCATATCGAGGCGATAGTGTTATACTAGAAAACATCAGGTCCACTTGAATTCCTCTTGACAAACATCAATTATACAAACCAACCAAAACCCGGTCTCTAGGCAATTCAGCGCGTGATCAGTCCTGAACATATCTTCTTTTTTCCGAAGGAAGGAGACAGAGACATGGAAAGAGACGCAGATAGAGGATCTAGAAATCACCGACACAATACATACATTTCCACCCGATGGAGTGGACGTTTCCCAACGACATAACATATCAGCAAACGACTCATGTCCGCCCTTCGCCCCCTTGGGCATATCAAGCCTATAGCATATTTCGGATTAGGACGAATCAAAACGATTAGTGGCGAGGTGATGCCGTGCAGCGTTCAATGGATGACCATCGTTTTTTCCCTAATCAAGACCCAAGTACCGTTGGACCCTCTTCGCGTGGTAGGGCGGGCATTATTTATTATTTAACTCGTTACTGAGGGCACGACTACTCCTCACAAACCTAATTACGAGTGCAACCCTCAATATTGCCGAAGCAGCATATTTTATTATTTATGATGGAGGCTTATTATAGCTTAGTGGTGCCGATGTTGTTGCTGTTGTTTTTTACACTCTCCCCCTTTACGCTTTCTGCAAACAGACGCTGATCAACCAGACAGACGGCTTTATGAGATGGGAGCTCTAAGATCTGAACACGTCAGAGGGGATCGCAACGAGCTCGAGACCAGAACCACGCTCCCGAAACCGATCATGACGAAATCAAGTACAGGAACCATGTGCAGTCGAGCCCGCCCGAGCGGCCAACGTGAGGATCGCCTCATTTGCCGAGGCACGCTCAGGAGTTGTTCAATCATTCAGGATCCGGTCAACACTGTCTGTGGGCCAACACGGACAGTGAGAGACGGTCCACGTTCGTTAACTAAATCAGAGACGACCGAAGGAGTGGCTAGTGAGCCTCATGCCGATAAATGGAAGAAACCCGGGAGACCGCACGGCACACACACACATATGTCGCGAGAGTTTACGGCCAAGCTGTCCGCTATCCTGAGTTCCTTTTTGCGTGCGGGGCTAGCCGTCATGGAACCATCATCTAACGTCTCCTGAATTTTTTGGTACCTGCAGAGGATCCACCGTATGGACGAGCTCCATTAGATCCGCTCGATACTCGGGGAAGGTCATATATTCCGGGCCATTCAAGTTAACCGATATATCTTGCGCCTCTATCCCTCGCTATCGTTTTGTTCTCCCCGACCGCGGTGGAAGGAGAGAAAATTGCTCAACCGGTAGGAAACACGGATGAGAGCAAATGACGGGGCCGAGGGAGCCTTTTACTCTGATGAGAATCAAGGCCGCCGTCGTCGCCTTCGTCTTGGTGTCGTGTCTTGGCCTCATAGTGGTTGTTTTAGTGTCATCGTCGTATCTCGTCGATCTCCGTCCCTCGGAAACAACGCGTAAATTCCTGAAGCAGCGAGTTTGATAGCATCCGTGCCACATTGTGATCTCCCCTCAATGCCCTCCTCGCTCCCCCATCTCCCTCGCAGCGTGCCTATGAACTTCATACGGATACGCGTTCATTCATTCCTTGCTTTATTCATCTCCAGTGTCTCTTGGGAATCTTGCGCTTGACCCGTTGCGTTTCGACCCTGACGATTCGCGATCCGTCTCGGGACCCGGGAACTCTGACCATAGCCTTCAAGTTACGGATTTCGAACTTTCTCGGGCGTGTCTCTATTCTGAAGAGAATGTGAACCGGAACGCCAGGAAAAACGGCTTGAGGTATTCAGCGAATCGATCCTGGTAGAGTTCGAGCTCGTGGCAAACGACCTTTCGGCGATATTTAACCAATCTTGATAGTTGTCGGGAATCTCGATAGTTCGGAGACCTTGAATGTCATAGATTGGTTTTTGGGAAGGAACACGCAGCCGGTCAAAGTCACTGTTGCGTCTGCGCATTATTTGGTCATATGAGTGAAGATTATACGTCAATTTCGTTGCTTGGCAATCGTGCGAGTGGCGCTTGATGTTCAACTGCGCTGGTCGTAATAACTTCTGGTTTGTTAACTCTCGGAGCGTTCGGCGGGTTTCCTTTACGATCGTCGCCCGCATCCAACAACGACGAACATCTACAAAACTCGATACAATCGCCGTCTGTTTCCCTTCCTTCGCATCAAATCAATCTCAATTCTTACCCAGCCCCGTTCCTGGGTTTCCGTTGTCAGATCTTTGGGGTTCGCCTGTCCCTCCGGAACTCGCCTCAGCTCAGGCCTGCAATAAGTCGGTTGATCAGCGGACTCTAAGCTCAGGAATGAAAATCAGTGGGATTTCCCCCCGACTGCCGATCCCAATTTCAGACGGCGGACTTCCTTCGTTTCTCGGTTCTCTCCGATCGGAGGTAACGTCGCAGCCCTTCGCTTGGATATCTCGCAGTCGCTGAATGTCCCCAAAATTCTTCGTCTTGGTTTTCGTTCGGCTTGAACCTCGATCCTCCCGTTCCTGTAAACCACGTTCAACGTCGAAAAGCATCGAACACATCTGAACACACACTCATATCATCATATGAATAACGAGCGTGCGGGTCTATACACAAAAGATGGAGCATGATGAGGATATACTTTACATCGACTAGATCTGACAGCACACCAGAACTTGGCCGAGGAGGATGATTTCATGTCGTAGATTTTTTATTGTAAACAATGACATCGTATCACAAAACCCCTTATTTATCATATTACGGAGGGAGTTCCCTCGCATTTACTTCTGTACAGACATCGAGAAAAGCCGTAAGAAATAATAAGAGTGGTCGTCAAACTCACTTCCGGCGATCCTTGAGCAAATAATAAAGTTGATACGAATGATGATGATGACTATTATTGCGCCAATATCGAAAATGTCAATACTGAGACCTAATAAAGGATTGACAATTCAAGGAGAGGATATGTTTTCCTTGCTTGCAGACGGGACGGATTTGGGTTCGACTCCGCTCGAAAGAACAGCAAATACGAGAGAAGTAGGAGATTTCTCACGGGAGGACGCTCTCGTCGAGGGATGCAGGGTTATTTCAAACTCAGTGGAAAGACTATGGTATCAGAGGCAGAGAAATAAAAGATGAGGGCATTTCACTCGGTTCCCCATCCAAGCTCTCCCTTCCAAATTGTGCGAGCTGTCTTCCACCCGTTTCTTCACAAACAGAAATTCGCCTTTTTTTCCTCCCGAACCGGAGTCATTTCTCTTCACTAAGGCACTCTTCAAGATCTGTCAGAATGTCGCCGTCTTGCCACGCTGGAAGATTCTTCCTAGCCGAATCAAGACTCAGGGGCCGACCGAGAGCTTCTTCTCCCGCAACATCCCGGATGAGGTAAACGATGCATTTTCAAACCAAGATTTCAGCGGTTTTCTCATAGTCTCAAAGTCGGAAGCATCGGGCGTTGATTCCTATCTGGATCGTTGAGCTGAGATGTCCCGAAGATTGGACGAAGGAGAAAACTCCATGTGGGTGACGACTCCTGCTTGGACCTTTCACAATAAACTGCAGTGGGCCTGATGGTCAGTCACGCAAGTGGTGTGGGTTAGAAAAGTTCGCCTTGGAGGTCGTACTGTAGTTTTTAAGCTGAATCCTCCGCCAATTTTTGCGTTCTCCAATCTCCAATCTTGATTCTCGCTGAGAATGCGATGCACAAGGGCCTGTACAATGAAGCACTATGCCACAGGAACCTTGTCCCGGGAATTTCGAGGATTTCTTCGCCTGGTTTCCGACGAATCCTCCAAACTTCGCCATTTTGATACTCGCGACCAGCCGAAGCCTTCGCTCCCTCGCGGCTCGCAGATCTGTCCCTACGCGACGCGAGGAAACTGTGTGGCATGCTCGAGGCGGCGCGGCGGCTGTACTTGCTCCTTGTAATTTCGGAAAGAAGACCCAGCCTCCCTCCCTGCCGTATCTTGGGTCGTCGTGAATTTGTCGGTCGGTAAGTCTGCCCGAAAGCGGTGGCCACGTACATACCCTGAGCCTGGCGGGCCGCAGAACAGGCGACGATTGCGACTCGCGAAGCCGGGGACCGCGCGCACAACCTCCTGTCAGTTTCCTCTTTCCTTACGATCCTCCTTTTTTCTCCGCGGTTGGGAAGACCTGCAATTTGATGAAGTGTCGGTCCCTATGGGAGCATCAAACTCACTTCACGCGTCCCTTCCTTCGATGACAACGCATCTGACGGGAGCGCCCGTACCTCGAAACTACCGCCGTAACCTGAAGACTCAACAATCCCACTTCGAAGTTTCTCAACCGTGCACCGTGTCATTCAGAAGCATGAAGAGATCTTCTCTCTGTAGAGACTCTGAGTGAGAGGGACAAGTTCTCGGGACTGAGGGACGTCCCGGTCCCTCATCTATGTAATTCATTTCAGCCTTCTTCTGAAGCCTATTCGCGGGGAAACTTACGGTCGGCGGCATAAGATGGGTTGGGAAATCATGGGGCGGGATTTTCTCCAGTAGTGATTTCTTTGCTTTTCCGAAAACGATCCCGCAACAAGAGTCGTTGATTCCGGATCTGGTTCCAGAGGGAGCAAACGTCTGGAACAAGACGGAACGGGAATTATTTTCCAACTGGTATCCGACTCGAAAACAAGAAAGATTCTCAGAATTCCTCGAGCATCACCGACAGGTTTTACGTGACTTTCTTGGGAAACAGCATCGGCGCGGCGTCGCCTCAGGGACGTGTCGAGTGTGGGGCGCCTCTCGCCTGAACGCCTGGAAATTGGAAAGAGAGGGCCATGAGAGAAGAAAAGTGCATTATTTTCTGTTTTCCCCTGCTCTTTTTTACCCTGCTTCAACTCAAAAGGACAAGGGGAAAGTCGGCGCGCGGAGAGAGGATCCGACGGGAACTGCGAAGGTCACGGGAAAAAAATTCAGGACTGATGGCGGTAGCTTGCGTGGCTTCTCCGGCAACGTTGATGAAATATTAGGCCGCCGAAACGGCGGCCAATCTGATCCCGGGAGCTTCTGGCTCTGGCAGAGGTGAGCGGTTGACCGCGCATTAGACGGACGACCTTTTTCCGCTGATGAATTTCCGTCGCGCATCGAAACTATCAACACTTGGAGATGAAGTTCGAGCTGGGTGCATTTATTCAAAGCACTCAACATTGTCTGCAGCAGACGAACGATGCTAACGAGCGGGTTCATCAGTGTTGCCAAATTGAAGCTACATGACAGCGATGATATTATGATAAACAAATGCTTATGTTTTATTCATGCTGGCTTTCCTGCACGCCTGCCTCTCCACTTGTTCGCTATTTGCCGTTCCAGGTCGTCCGCTGCCAATACGTCGCCACAGCGGATTTTTTCGTTTCTGAGAGCTCGCTCGCTCGCTGGCTGGCTTCTTGTGGCTGTTGTCCCCATCGACGCCTTTCTCGTCGTCGCGGTCGTTGTTCCCATCACTTTCCATTGCTCAAGCAATCCGACAAGCGGTGACAAAACTGAATGACGGAAAAAATGGATGAAAAGAACGAGGGACAGACACGAGATCATCGAGGAGAGAAGATTAGGGGCGGGGAACGGATGGGGACGAACTGATCGTGAAGGGAAAATTCTATTTTGTCAATCAACCCGCAAAAATCCCCTCAACACAATCTAATCATCCGCGCCGAGAGCCACGGAAACTCCCTCAGCTCCCTCTTTCTCCCTCTCTCTCTGGGGCTCATTCGATCGAGCTTCCGCCCGATCTCAAAGACGTTTACAGCTGAGCCTTTCCACGTAATTCGTAATCTCTGCTCAGGAGCAATTTCGAGAATCGTAACTCCTGAGATGCGAAGCAAACTCCGGGAAGTAGTTGAAACAATTTCAAGTTTGAAGGATGGAATTCCGGCTGACGAGGGCCCCGAAGGTGCTTTGCAAGGAGGGAGATCTAGGATCGACGAAAACCCCAAATCCCAGTCGGTAGTTGCTATGCGGGGGCCCTATGCAAAGCTGGGCAAGCGTCGTCGCTGAAGAGAAAGAGATTCTCCGTTCCTTGCCCCAAACTGTTGAATTGGATGTCTAACGATTGAAAGAATAAGAGCGTTCGGAGCAAGTGAAAGATGGCGAAGAGCGCTCTCGACGTACTCGCAACCTTCGTCGCGAGTCGCTGGAACCCGTTTTGAGCTTTATCTCATCCCCTTCCTCTCACAGGATCCCTTCCGACCGGCTGGTTCTGTCGGTTGGTCGGTCGGTCGGTTGCTCCCTCCCTGCCTCTCTCACAGAACCCAATGATCCACACAGAAACTACGAATTCAGTCGGTGCTTCTCTCGTCTACCCAGCCCCTTTGCCCGTTCCTCTGTTCCCCATTTCTCTTCTTCTGCGGGTTTCTTCAAGTCGAGCGTACACTCACGTGGAGGTTGTATACGGTCCCATGGAGAAGAAGAAAGAATTCTGGGCTTTTTTTTCTTCTTTCTCCTCGTCCGAGCTTCCTCTGAGTCCTCTGTTCTTTTTTTTTCGTTCGGTGGTTCTTTCTTATCTCGATTTCTTACGTTCTCGCGTCCTTTCTCCGTCTATCCCTCACCCCTACTCATTTTTTCGACCCGTGTTCGACAGCTGGCTGCAGGTGCTGATATGAGCGCTATGATTCGAACACGAAGAACACGCGACCGAATGAGAGTGTCATGACGAACCAAAAATCCCATGAAAAGTAAGAGGAAAACGCAGACGAGCTGAGTCAGCTCTTTCATGTCAGAAAAGCGCACCAAAAGTGAAAAAGAAAAAAGCTGAATGGACGGACGGACGGACGGACGGACGGATCAGGAGAACGCCGAGCTACGCGGCCGGAAAAAGAGACGCGGGTTCTTTCTTCTTTTTCCATGGAGTGAAACGAGATCCAAGGGAAAAGCTGAATAATGGGGGGCAATCAAAAGGGCAACGGACGATTGCGGGCACCAGTGCGCAATCGATTAACGTTAATGAGGCGCGAACAATGAGAATTTTGTGAATTAAAAAACTGGTTCGTTTTCTGTTATGATGAAGGCCAAGACACGTGGCGGTTTCCCTCTGAAGAACTATCTTTCCCTCGTGTCCTGACGATTTTCGTGCTTGTGGCTTGTGGAGGACGAGCAGAAACTCGCGGCCAGTTCCTAATGCGCCGCGCCGGTAGGACGTGTTTTTCAGATAATGGTGCCTCGGGACTAGGAGCCCTCGTCCCGACGCTGGTTATCGATCTTTCAGTGGTCCCTCGGTTCTTGTTTTTTTTTTTGCGCTGTCGCTCGCATTACAAGCTCCCGCGCGGAAGTCTCAGTAGAGCGACCCCGGAGAAGTTGCGATGGAGCTTGAAGATACCTTCCGAAACATTAGATCTCCTTCCGGATTCTGTCCTCCGGAATTCTCTCCCTCTTTCTCAGTCTGACTCTCAGAAGACAGTCAGCTCTGATGTATGAATATTGCGCCTCGGTGTTTTCGCATCGAAATGGCTTTCTTCCCATCGACCGTATTTCTTATGTCCCGCACTGTTGTTGTCGTCGTCGTCGTCTTCGTCCTCCGACGACTGCTTCTCGCACTCTCAGCTCCAAAACAGACAATCATGGGGAGAACTGAGGAGGAAGCGAATAAAAAGAACAGCAACGCTGACGAAGCGAGAGAAGGCGCAATTCTTCTCGGGAGCCTTCTCGTGTTCTTCCCTCGGAGTTTTTTTTTTACTTCCGTCTCTTTCGTCGTTGTCGTCTTTCTCTTCTTCTTCTGTGAATCTGCAAGGGAGATGTCGTTTGCAAAAATCCTGTTCCTGAAGCCTCTTCCGGAACCTTGTTCCTAATCATTTCCTATCCACTGCGTTCTCCTGACTCTACGTGCGGAAAGGCGGACTGGCGAGCGAGCGAGCGAGCGAGGAACGAACGAACGAACGAGCATGCGAACCGGCCGGACGGCTAAACGGATGGACGTACGAACTTACGGACGAAAGTACGGAACGCTCCTTCATTCGGTTCGGGTTGTTCTTGTCTTCTCGTTCTCGTTGTCTGCGATCCCCCTTCCGCCGAGATTTCCGTCTCTCCCTTCCAAAAGAGTTCCCTCTAGTTATCCGCAGTGCTTACGTCGTCGTTGCTAACTAATGGTTTGGATTGGTTTGGCTCCTGTCTTCAGGACCGCTCTGCGCCGCCGTGTCTCTTCTACCAACTCCTGATCCTGTGCTTCCTCGGGGCCTCCGAAGGCATCGGTTTGCTCATGATAGTGGGCGATGGCGGAATCGGTTTTGCTAGAATTTCGGCGCCAATAATTATTGCCAATAATTCGAATATAATCGAATTGTAGTTTGAGATTTTGAATCATTCCCCTCGTGAGGTGCCATCAGGTGCGCTCTGAGATACCCTGAATGACCTCAAATGCTGGAAGTTCCAATCAGGTCAGAAAATTCGGGTGAAGTGAATTGTCTGCGGGTTGAATTCGACCAGACATCGCATCATTTGGAAATGTATGAGAATCTATACAGGCAAGGACGTACGATCATCATCTTCTTTTCCGTCACTTCGTCAGGGGCGCCACGTTTTTCCCCCCCTGGGGGCCAAAAATTTCCCCCCCCCTTTGGGGGGGGAAAAAAAAAAAAAAAAAAAACCCCAACCCCCCCCCCCCCCCCCCCCCCCCCACCCCCCTCCCCCCCCCCCCCCCCCCCCCCCCCCCCCCCCCAACGCCACACTCGTCCACCTTTATTCATCGCCACACGATCCGTCGTATCGCTCCGCGATCTAGTTTTCTCGGTCGATAAGTGTACGCGTGAATTTTGAGCCAACAGATTCGATAAGAACAAGGAACTAGCTTGAAACTCTGTGATCTCGCTTCAGGAACACGAAGTCGTCGACCAAATGTTTCTCTCCTCGATCCACAGACAGCGGGCGCCCGATGATATTATCCCAAGTTTTGAAACACTTGAGCCCACTCGCAGGCTGATGCTTGAAGTCGACGATGTCTGTGGAGGTCCGCGTCAGTAGACGGTCGCCCGCCGGATCTGTGGACCGAGCAGGATGACCAGCGAGTTCTCAAAGACGATCTTATCTATGAATAAGCAGTCTATGTACTCAAGGTGCAAGTGACAGAAGAAGCGGCGGACCCAGCGTTGAGGCTTATCCTAGCTCGCGAAGAAGCCGGCGACGTTATCCAAACAATGGCCTTAAACAAAGCGACTTATATAGCGACTCCGCGTCTCAGTAACCGGTCGCTCGAGAGTCGCCCGAACGCTTGCTTGCTCACTGCTCCTGCGACGTCCTCCTCAAGATGCGTTGCGCCGCTTGCCGAACCCTGGACAACACGGTGCAGCGAATCTCGCAATGATGACAAGGAGCGTGTGATTCCCTTACTTTTTGGGTGAAATCATAGAGAGTTTGCCGGGACCCGATCGAAGCCGCTGCTCACAAGTCCTCGGAGTAGGGAACTCCGGTTCCTCGGAGCTCCTCGATACGACTCAAAGTTCTAGGGCTCTAAATCTAATCAGATGGTGAGGATTCGTTCCGATCCACTTCTCTGTCGAATGCAGATAGGAGAGCGGCTCCGCATCGCGGCGGTCCGCACTCGTCAAAATTGTCAAGATGTACCTGATGTGTGAAATTGCCTCACGCGTTGAGCTAGCCAAGCTGTCGTGACGCCAGACTCGCTTGAGATCTAACCGAGATTAGAGATGACGTTCGGAGCTGAAGAAGGCGGCCGAGAGTCAACCGAGTTCAGGCCGAGATTCTCGTCGCGCGATCTCCTCGCCTGCCCGCCCGCCCGACAGCCGAGGATCCATGCCGTCAGCGAAACGGTTCTTGGGGATCAAGCGATCGGTAATCGCTGTTTTTATGAACAGATTCCTCGTTCGAAGACGAACATTTTTTGCCCGTAATTTCGAAGACAGCGGACCCTGCATGTCTGATTTCATCCGAAGCGATCTGAAAACTCCACGACGAGCGGTAGCATCTGAATATTACGATGCCGCGGGACGAAAAACGAACCTGGTTCCGTTTCAAAACGAGTTTATTACATTTCTTGTTTTTTAATTTTTGTTCCATTTCATTCCTCGCTGCAATTTACTCGGAAATGTCCACCTATCAAAAACATCAACGTTCAATCATTTACTTTACAACTAGCTGCTACAACCGGACGTACGCATCATCCGAATCTAGCATATGACATCATCGAGCCGAAGTTGATCTCGACCGTGTTTCACGCAATTACGGACGACGACGGGGAATCGATGTAGGTCTTCTGGTGTTTCTGTTCATGTAAGATTTTTTTCATGTAATGAAAAAAATCTTACATAATGTGAGCTGCGCAGATCTTGCCACGGAATGCACCCATCGTTCAAGAGTCCAGAGTTGACCGCACCATCAGGACGGGGAACCGAAGGAAAGATCCATCCGAGCTGTGAGCAAGTGTTCGCAGAACTTTTGGGCGCTAAGATTAGTTTGAATTTGCCATTCGCACGCTCGATCTAGGCCTTTCCCTCTACTTTTTTCCTCCAATGACCCTGGATCTTGGATGAGACGCACAGCTCGAAAGATCACCACCGTCGCACGCGAAGTTCTGTTTGAGACTACCGTTCTAGCCTCTGTCTGCGTGATTATTCTTCCCGCTACGGATTGCGCATTGATGCGTACACTCTGACCTCTTCGTGGAAGGAGCTCAATCCGCAGCGGTGAGAACAAGTCCGCGCGAGCTCACAGGAGAATGGAGGAACTTCGTACGCAACCCGGTTACGTTTCGCGACGTCCCTCCGACGATGAGCGATGATGAGCATAGCATCCGCAAATGATCCATGCTTCCAACAAATGCGCAATGGTATTGTAGTTTTTCGAAAACACCGGAGACGCCCCGAATTGACGTGGCAAAGAGATCAGGAGGAAGCGGAATCAACAAGTCTTCCTCCCAGACCGCAACGCTGCGGCCCGGTTTGCTACCAGAATTCCTTCTCATGTAGTTGTCCGTATCGGCCTTGAGATGAAACCTGCTGGCTCATGAAACCGGTCGGCTCCGGCTGATAAGTCATCTGCTTCTGAGCAGTTTGATGTGCACCGCTAATGACCAAGGCTCTTCTTCGGAGCTCGGATTATTCCTCTTCGTGACGCAGGTATTTCTTGCTGAAGGTGTCCAATTCGCTTTCGAGAAAACCGGCGCGATTCCTGGAAATGAGACAAAACAAGACAAAAACATGAGGATCTGAGTTTGAGACTAGCATTCTTCCGGAAACCTAGCGGGTAACATCCGAAAAGAGTGGGAATCTAGAGAGAGACGTCATTCCGATTCCACGAACTATGAGGTTCAGCATCAAAGCGCTCGTTTGTTGGCAGAAGTTTTTTTTCCCCTTTTTCGTCCGATCCATAACCACGATGTTGAGCCTGGTCCCTTGGATTCTTCTCTCCTGCGCCTAGACCGCCTCATTCCAAACAGGAATTTCTAGTTTTCGGGTGACCTCGGTTCATTTTGATTGAACATTGTCGAGGAGAAATATTTACTCGAGTCACGGCGATTCATGTAGCAACGTTCCCTCGCTCCGCGCTGCGATTATCCTGGCTTTCCCCAAGGGATCGAGTCTGTTCACTTAAACCTGTCCTGTCCAGTGCTGTCTATAGAAAGAACACGTTCTGAGTCATTGACTCAGTCTGGACCTCGACAAAGATTCGGATATCAAGATTGGAGTGAAGAGATCGGATTATCAATGACAACAATACAACCGCTAGATTGGCTCCGAGAAGCAAGACAGGAACCACCCATGTTCTGGAGATGGATCTCGTTGACGTCCTCGGACCGATGGATCATAGACTTTCCTCTGGCCTAGTTTTTCTTTGCTTTTCGACCGCCACCCCCCGCTCTCCTCAAATCCCCTCTCATTCGGATGCTCGACATGTGTAACCGTTGGACAAAATCATATTCACGTGAATTTTTGGGTAGGATCGAGTAGGATTCGATCTGAGTAAGTGCTCTGAAATTCAAAAGAGCCAACGAAGAGCTACACGGAGCCCCATGCGTCGACATCCTGGACGAGGCCGAACCACGCCGTCGAACGCAAAATGGACCTCAGCTGTGCAGGACGATGGCAAAGTGGACTTGAGAGCAGCGAGTGGATTTAGCGAATTAGAGAGGATACGCCGATTAGAACGCTGACAGCGCCACTGGTGGACAGCACAAAAACCGCTCCCCGATTCTAATTGCGGCTGGAGGAGGAAGATAACGATGAGGTGACTCGGCGGACGTTCGCCCGTCTTTTGCACTACCTGCATGACCACGCTCCTCGCTGCCTTTTCGGTCGATCAGGCCGCCCGCCCGATCGAATTGGAGGCAGAGACTCCCCCATTCGCAACACATGGGAGTAACCATGTATGACATCCAGTCCTTGTTGAGCATGAAAAATCGCTGAAATCTAACTTGATCGGCGAGGTTTTCAAGGAAGACTGTCGTCCCAGAGCTACATCGTACCTGAGTTTTCTGGCCTGACCAGCAGCGCCATCGGCTTCGTCGATTTGCTTGTCCAAATTGGTGACTTCAGCCTCCATATCGGTGACGACTTCGTCGACGAGATGTCCGAGGCGCGCGAAAGTCCCCGACAACTCTTGCTGTACTTGATGACTACAATTTGAAGACGTTAACTCGACGATGAGTTTGAGTTTCGCCGATGCGTGTCGAACATATTGCTTCTTGAAGGTTCTTTCTTTGGCCTTATTCGTCCATGTCATTCTCTCGTACGCGTAAACGATACCGTAGGCACCGAAGGTGAAAATAATGACTTTCCATCCCACGGCTCTGACGACTATACCTGTGGACAAGAATTCGTCTGAGATTGCGACAAGCACAGAATGAGAACTAGAATCCATCCATGATTCCGGAAGGATGAAGCAAGGCTCGAGCTTCCATTCGAGAGCGCTTTCCTAGCGGTTCCGCTCCTCAAAAGGACTCAAAAGGACATTTCTCGCGATGCTTACCGGCCACGGCGACCAATCCAACGGCGGTCTGACTCGTCGGCGACAGGAGTGCTGTTTTCGTTATTAAAGCTAGATACTCTTCGGCAGGGTTACCGAAGTTGTCCTGTAGGCGGGCAGGAGCTGGCGAGTCTGTCGGGGTTATGCTTGAGCCAGACAGCGGTCTCGGAATCGAGTTTTGACCCAGCATGGGGTGCTGAGCTTTTCGAGGACCCAGGAAACGGTTGATTATGGCGACGATGCCCAGCGAGAATCTGAACTCGAGATCCTCTTGGAAATCACAACACAGAGACTCGCAATTCAATCGGTAGAGAGGCTCGAAATGATTCCTCGGCAGGGCGTTTTGCATCTGATTCTGTAGGTTTTCCGGAATCAGCTGACCGAGTTTCTTCACCATCTCTTTTTGCGAAGTTTCGACGGAACACTGAAGAGGCCTGCGGGAAGAAAAGGATTCTTTGAGAAGGCTGAGAAGAAGATGAAGGCGATCCGACCGGTTGCTTCGCTGTAGCGCGAATACTCACGAGTTGAGTCTGGCTTTCAGATTTGAACCTAGGCCTTTCTCGACGTAGGTGTGGAGTTCTTTCTTGTAGAGATTCAGCAACGCTGGGTCCGGATGGAATGGCCTCTCATACTCCATCACGAGGACATTCAGTTTGCGAATCTCCTCCGAAAGGGCTTGCGTCACTTGACACTCGACCTGGAATCAAGAAGACCCGATGCCATTCTTGTTCGAAGATATTGCTCGATATGTCCGTGCCTCATTGTCTGCCCGGAATCAGCCTGGAGTTTGCACGGGGACGCACCTGTTCAACGAGCTGCTCGATCCGGTGCTTGACCTCGTCGGTGAGCTCGTGCATCTGGAGCTTGGTGTACTCTAAACGATCGAGATACTGGTTCCGGTCGGCGATCTTGTTCTCTCGCAACGCGGTGGCGTTCTGGAAGGCTTTGTCCATGATCTGCATGACTTCGCTGACGATTTTCACGCCGCGTTCACAGTGCTGTTGGAATTTCGTCTTCACAGCGGTTTCAGAAAGACATTTTTCGAATTTGCGCTCGAAGTCTTCGAATTCAAAGTAACGACTCTGGTAGCCCTCGATCTGGCCGCCTGAAGGCTGCTGTCCCTTGAGCTTCTGTATTCTTGTATTAAGAACTTCACGAGCAGAAACGAAGAAAACTCTTTCTTCCGCTTGAGATTTGGTGCCGTAAACCTGTCGAATAAATCGAGATCTACTCTTAGCTGAGGCCGGGAGTCGATGTCGGTTCACTTTCGCGACCGAGATGTCAGCATGAGGCGGAGGTCGGGAAGCTCGAGAGGTCTTGAATTACCTTCAATTCCTCGAGAAGGAAAGCGATATTTCTGTCGAGGTGCTGTTTCCGAACTTTATCGATGGACTCTGGTTCGTTGGCGGATGCATCCCATCGATTGTTCAATATGAACACGTTTGGCTTCGACAGCCGCTCGGAAACTTTGTGGAAGAACTTTTTCTCCTGCAAAGAGCGAATGTTGGACACATGACGACGAATCGCTACGAGAGCATCAAACTTGGAAAACAATGAGAGCTAATCGTAAGGTTTTGATGTGGCTGCAGGAATGAGGAGTCAAGGAATGAGGAACGTACACTCGCAAATAATTAAAGTATCAAGGAGTATCTCAAAACTCACCGTTGTGGTAAGTGTGCTCTCTGCGTTGGCTACGATCACGAAGACATCGGCATCAAGGCAATACTTGTCGATCCAGTCATCGACATTCGGAGAAACATCGACGCCAGGGGAGTCCAGGAGAACGACGTCATCCCTCAGGAGATTGCATTTGTTGCTAGGCCAGAAAATTCTCACAAGTGCGTTAGGGTCCAAAGATTCACCATGGAGGGCGTTGCCCAATTGCGACACCGACTCCACGCTCCTTTTCTCTGTCGTGTTCTCCAGAAGCAGATAAGCCTCGTTATTTTTTGAGCCTTCTACTTGGAGAAAACAGTTGGTTGTGTGTCCCAACCCGGACGGTAGTATTTTGTCCTGTAGCATCGCATTGATCACCGTGCTCTTCCCGTTACTCGTTCTGGGGGATGAGAAACCTTTGTTTAGTGGAAGTTCCCAGGTTGACGAGAAGTTTTGAGGGCTGCAGATGCCATCATGGAGACCCTCAACTGTTGGTTGGATCGAGATACTGTAAGCGAGGCTAACCTTCCGAAGAATACACATTTCATATGGTCCCGAGCCAAAACTTCGCGGATACCACGGACTTTCTCCGGGAACGCCAGAACGACCTCTCTGTCGGCTTCATCGATAACCGGCGTTTTGTCGAGTTCGAGAGAAGAGAGGAACTCGCCGCCGTCTGTGACATAGTTGGAGATTTCGCCGAATGTCAAGTTGATTTCCTTCTTCGCAAGTACGAATATCTTCAGAGGTGATAGCTGTTCTCGAGGTGAGACTCCAACCTGCAAGAACGATTTAGATGAGATCGTGGCCGCGGAACTCGTGCAACACCACTTCTTGCGAATATCCCTAGACAACTTACTTTCGGACTGGCGCCCCCAAAAGTGTCACCGCCGCCGAGACTGTGATGTAACATCTTTCCTGTCGGCCTCTAGCACGGCGTGATCTCACAGCATCAGCGAACTGGAAATTGAAAACAAGACTCCTCAGAACTTCCGAAAATAATCGACCCCGATGTTATCGAGAACGGAACACGTGAAAATAGTTCGATCCGACCCCTGACCAGTGAAAGCGAACGTCTGTTTCGATCGAGTTCCCGATCTCATAGTGTAGCTGTGAGTGCATTCGCTCTATGACGTCGAAACCGAACAACCTAGTGCAGGTCTTCATCTCTTTGTTGGACGATTCGATATGCGTTCGACGCCGATTCAAAGCAGGAGAATTCGAAAACTTGAAGTGGACGTTTAAGATGCGGGTATGTGGGAAAAGAGCGGCAAGACACTTGAATACGATCGAAGAAGAT
This sequence comes from Neoseiulus californicus, assembly GCA_028455905.1. Classification (NCBI taxonomy): domain Eukaryota; kingdom Metazoa; phylum Arthropoda; class Arachnida; order Mesostigmata; family Phytoseiidae; genus Neoseiulus; species Neoseiulus californicus. The sequence goes on from JAMQGS010000003.1 coordinate 21,877,104, forward strand.
GTCATGCTTCCGAATCATGGAGCTCCATCCTGGCAAGCAAGATTTCAAGTTGACCGAGCTGTCATGGCTCTCCCGAAGCGTTGTATTCCAGAATTCCAACGTTCCAGTCGTCCCGCGGGAAAGCCAGGGAGCGCATTCCGCACGTTTCGTAGTACCGCTGATGTCTGGCGTGATCTCAGAGATCGTCATCAATCAATATTGTTGGAGGAAACAGTTGTTTGGAACCAGTTTCGAGTACATCGCAGCCATGTGGGCCGATGACAGCCACAAATGTCGGCCTCAAGCCCAGCTTCGGAAGAATATCGTCGGAACGGAACAACCGACCGATAGAGCATTGATCAGAGAAGAACGTTTCGAGAACCTAGGTGACATTCCGATTCGACAAAGTTATTCTTGGTTAGAGGTAACGAGTTCCAAGGACGCTCAAGAGCACAACGTTCACGACGCCGGGTGGTTTTTCCTCGCTCAGGTACTCACGAAGTGATCGGGCAGCGCCCGTGATGGCGTTCACGAAAGATAAGACGGTGGGTAATCCACTAAAAAGTCCCGCGCTGAGATGTGATTCTAGCCAGCCGCCGACAGAGTACACTGACTGTGTGCAATAACATGGAACTGCTCCTGATTGCACGCATTCGGGCGTCCGAGGAGAAGCTTCGCTGGCTTCGATTTCCTATTTTGTCCTAGGTATCACACGTGGACCGGATCTTTTCATATGACAATTTTACACGTGAAACTAGATCGTCCAGTTTCCGCACCATTCGCAGCGCGCACTGCGCACGTTCCATGCCGCAATCCGGAAAATCGTTCGTGAGAGCATCGAGCCCACAAAGGGCGAAGCTTCTATGCGAAGTCGAAGTGCGCGAATTCGAATCGCAGCAGTAGAGCGCCATGAAACTTGCTCTTTTGGAGGGACATTCTTGGTTCACCGCTTGATTGGATTCTTGAATATTGTTTCTATGAGCATCGTTTGGAGAGAACGTTCAAGCAGAAGCTTTTCAAGAGTGGCGGGTATCAATCTGCGGTCGAGTGACAGAACTTTGAGGAGCGCCTCACACGAATCTGGCTCTGGATACGCTCCCAGTACGCGCACCGAAAGTCTCGAACCTAAAAATAACTTCGATTCCGATCCTACAAGATGGATTCTGGCAATCAGATAATGATTCGAACTGAACATACGAGGATTCTCACAGCTCTCCCATGGCCTTAGATAAGACTCGAAGAGTTGGAAGTCGATGTCGGAATTTCCGCGACATCGATGACTAGCGATCGGGTCTCGAAAGTCGCGGTCTCTTTTAGGTACGACAGGTTTATCAGCGCTCGGGATTCGGGGAGGAATATCCTCTCAGAAGAGTTCTCGGGGCTGATCCAGGGGCGTACCCAGGAATCTCTTTTCGGGGGGGGGCGACTCCATGTTATGAGGGGGGGGGGGCGGTTGGATACTCCGCACACCGCGGTATAGGGGATTAACATGGGACAGAAAAATTAGGGGGGGGGCGATCCACCCTCGCGTACGCCCCCGTACGGGCGTACGCGGGGTCAAAAGTCAAAAGTGAGTCAAAAGTCGGCTCCCTCAGGGCCGAGGTTCATCGGAGTCTGCGTCTAGCTTTAGCAGCGCCGAGCTATTCGATATTTCGGAGCAGACTCGTTTCCAGCGAATTCCTCGGGAAAACAAACGCTCCCAGGGCTGGGACTCGTTATTTTGAGAGAGCTCTATATTTCTCAATCCTGGACCCAAATCCGATCACGACATTTGAAACGATAACTGTGCGATCAAGAATTATTTATCCTTCGGAAGGCGAGAAAACCGTAAATCCGTAAACCAATCGGACAGTCCAAAGGGGGGTTGGGGGCGAAGTCCCGAGGCGAAGTCCAAGATAAACTCGAACACCACCCATGTCTTCCGTAGGGAAGACATGGAGACGCGAGGTTCTGAAGCTGTGAGATCCGTTTGAATCGACGAGTCGTCTGGAAGCGCCTCTGATAGAAAGCGACAACGAAAAGACGACCCGCCAGAGGGCATAAATCAGCTGAGTGCCGCCCCCCACCCCACCACCCCACGGTCCGCCACTGTCTGCAAGGATTTATTCCTGTTTTCTGAGGTGTATCTCGCCGTCAATTTCGGTTCATCTTCCCAGTATCGTTCAAGATCGGCATGTCCCAACGAAGTTCTGTGGTCGAACACCAGGCGGCTGCTGAATCCGCGTGCTGACGATTCCTCGTCAATGTTTTCGTCCAACGTTTGGAACGTGCGCCATCCCAAGAGGATCTGCCGCAGCAATCAAGCCGACAGATCAGCCGATTCTTACCCAGAGATCTCTCAGAGGAATCTTCGTGCCGAAATGGAGTTTGTCAGGCTGGTGAGCAATGACGGTGTGGTTTTCAAAGTGAGTTTGGCAATCGTGAAACAATCGGAAATTCTGACAATGTTGGTCGAGGACAATGGATTTACCGACAAAGACGACGACCTCATCAAACTGCCGAAAGTCAACGCCAGAATTTTGAGTAAGATAATCGAGTGGGCCAATCGATACAAGAACGTCACGGAAGATGAAATGACACAAGAGGAGGAGGATAGACTCACAGCATGGACCCAGCACTTTCTGAACGTAGATCAACCGACACTGCTAGAGTTGATCATGGCATCAGGCTACCTCGAAATCAAGACTCTGAAGCAAGCAGCCTGCAAAATGGTGGCTGATATGATTCGCGGAAAGGATCCCGAGCAGCTACGAAGAATATTCAACGTTGAGAATGATTTCACCAAAGAGGAAGAAGAAATGATGCGGAAGGACAACCATTGGGGCGTCCCTGAAACTGAAACCACTGAGAACTACAGCTGCCATCTAGAAATGAGTCCCTTCAGGATGCCTTATTTCGACGAGGACTGAATGCCCAGACTCGTCAGGTTCCGAATAATCTTGTGAAAATACGTGACAGCGAACAAAACGTGCTTTGCACTCGTTCGTAGCTTTGTGAATAAACCGACTAATCACTGTTGTGAAGAATCCGTTGCCCATCTCGGGATTAGAGCACAACCAGCTTTCATCACGCTTAAGGGCATCATAATCCCGGCGACTCGATCGCGATCTAGTCGAAGCTCCCTGAGAAGTTGTCGACCTGCCCAGGCGAGAAATCGGTGCTCCGTGAAACCGGAAGTTTTGTCTCATTCATACCATCTGACATTTCTTTGTAATTTTCTCTGCTTTCGAATCGGGATAGTGATCGACTTCTATAATGATGAGCTCTCCACGTCAAGTTGAGGGCCAAATAATGGGAAGGAATGTAGAATACGCGGCAGATGGAGAGAAAGAACGGACTACTAATCCCATCTCCACTGCACAAACTTTTTTCTATTGAAGCACGGGAAAAAATCAACACTCATTCAACACTGGATTCATGGGTCATCATGATTTTCTACAGTTCATGCATGTACAGTCTAAGGATGGATTGCTAAGGATGATCCAATTGATTCGGCGCATCACCGCGCGTAGACGAAACCACCGGCCGGCTGCCAGTCGCGAGCTTTGGAGCGCGTGATCAGCTGATCGCTCTCCGCGCACAAACAGAACAGCTACAGCTCAATTGCCCGTGCTCCGAGAGCTGACCGACTCCAGCCGAAAAACCACAGGAACCGAATCAGTTGTGGACCCGATTCCGCCGCTACAGAGCATCGATGGGAAAGCCCGCTGATGTTCAGCGAATTCATTTTCCCGGGTCAAAAGTGGGTTTGTTGACAATACAGTTGCTCGGCTGCTGAGCTAGACATTAGCTCAATTGTGGCTATCCAACAGTCGTCTAGCCATGGCTGTCGTAATGCAAAGGTTCTTAAAAGAGAGTTTTTCACGTTTTCGGCCCACAAACGTGAATAACAGGAATTACACAAGGTGAGGCAACGTCCCGACATGACTTCAGTACAAATCCTCGAGCGAAGAGTCGCTGTCGCTTCGCGCCATCGTCGAAGCAAATCCTCTACCCAATCTGTGAAAGTTCGTTCTAAATGATCGCACCGATAAGTATATCGAGAAGAACGATTGCTAGGTTTGCTGTCCTACCTTGCCCCGCGCAACTTAGAACTGAGGTCGTTGAAAAAGTCCCAGAGTAGACTGGTTCGTGGCCGACGATCTCCCCACGAAATAGACATTGGATTACGTGAGCTTTGTTCGTGCCCGCTGCTGCTGCCGGTCGGCGCCGTCGGTATCCTCGGGTCGCTGACACTTCATCAGAGAAAATGTCCTTTTCATTTTCTTGAGAGCTCTCATAACTGTTCAGATATTGGAGTCTAAGTCGTGGGTCACTTTCGGGTCTCGGTCACTCAGAGGTTGAGCAGTTTGATTGATGAACACGGGGAGGAGTTTGGAAGAGGCGCTATAGACTATCTTTTTGCGTTTCAGGCTCGCTGAAGTCGGTCGTCTGGAGTTGCCGAAGCAGGGAAAATATGAAACGGGACAGCTCTTCTTGCATCGAGTGTTCGGATACCGTGGTGTAACTTTGTTTCCGTGGACCGCAAGGGTGTACGACAGGGACCTGTCGACAAGTGACGGCTCAGAGTGAGTTGCGCCGACTGTTGGTGTTGAGCGTGAAAAGCAGAGCGAGAGTATATCGTGTCTCCTCGAAGTCAAGCTTCACATCTGAGACATTTTTTTCGATTCAGGGAAGCAGAGTCAAATCCGTCGAACGCGTTCGTGCATCCGAGGGTTGTGAACGGACAGTCTCAGACATTTTACCAAGTCTTGATCGACGCCAGAGATTGCGCTCATGTTGTGAGTATCCAATGGGAATGAAACTCATGAGCCTCAATCTTGCTTCTAATCTCAATAAGCCATACGCTTTCTTTTGAAACCAGTGCGTCAACATCGATGAAACATGACATCAAATTTTGCGATTCCAGCGGACTCAAACCGAAGCGGTCACATTCTTGGGGAACCAGGAGGACTCCAAGTCCTTGTATGCGCTCCCCGGCCTGGATTACGTGTCCCATGACGACATCCTACCCTATACGGCCACAAAGGAGCAGGTTGGTTCGGAAAATCATACTCCCTGAAGTTCCGAGTTTAATTGATTCACCTGATCGGTTACGAGTTCCAAGTCCAAATGTTCTAAATGAGATGGATTCATTCGCCTGATCAGTCAACTCCGAGCTTCTTTCTGATACCCCGTGTTCTTATATCGATATGGCGGTTTATTGAAGCCGCGCTTGCCTTTCTTCCCTGTTGAGCCTTTCACGAGATTCAAATTCCACCAGGTGATCAACCACGAGTTGTTCGACAAGTTTCTGCAACCTGACCCAAACAAAGGTGAGTTCTTCCCAAGATCTCACCCCTACATATCCAAAGTTGGCACCGCACCTTGACCAACATCTGTTTCCGTCATCCCGTAGATCCACCGTTCCGAGCGCGGGAAACGCTGCGCCTCTGGCAGGACAAAAATCATCCCTGGTTGGAGATGAACCAAGTTCACAAAGAAACAACGGAAGATGTCCGAGTAACCGTCATACCTTTCTACATGGGATGCCGGTCTAACCACAATCTGTCAATATACTGGGTCCGTAAGACAGCCGGGGGAAGAGTAACACCAGAATCGATCAGGATGAGCCCATATGATCCCATGCATCTGTCCCGTGTACCTTTTACTCAAGATCCTTGACCTGAGTCCTTCATCATTATTCCAGTGGCGATACTGCATACGCATTGAGAACCTCGGCGAGAAGGCAGTGCAGCTACGAGAGCGACACTGGCGGATATTTTCGCAATCGGGAAATCTAGAAACTATAAACGGACGAGGAGTTGTCGGCCAGGAACCCGTGTTGAGTAAAACTCTTCCAGCATTCCAGTACAGCTCGCACGTTTCGCTTCAGGCGTCCAGCGGTCACATGTGGTGGGTCCCATGCTTCCCATGGAAATACCCACCACCCATGTGGTGGGTGCTTCCCGTGAAAATATTCTAAGCAACTTTTTCAACTTACAGGGGAACTTTCCGGATGGAAAGAGAAGGCGGTTACATGTTCGATTGCAAGATTCCTCCGTTCAGTTTGGAAAGTAAATCGGAGGTCTAGTTCTCAGGAATGAATATTCAATCGAGTCCCAACAATTCGAAGAGGAGTTCGGGCGTTCCATTGTACGAAGCCTTGAACACCGAACACAATCGCACATTCACTGACTGCTGAAGTTTGAATCAACAGAGAAGCTCCGAAGAGCTCGATAGTATACAGATGCTTCGCGTGTAGATCACGCTAAGCCAGTTGATATCCGTGTGAATATTGAAATTATATTTAAATAAACTAACGAGGCAGTTTGTCGGATTGAACAACATCCAATGAATGATCATTCTACGATGAACAAGTGTTGTCGTGATCTCAACTGTCTGTAAGGCCTCGGAGCTCGAGTTCTGAATTGTCAAGCTCGACGATTCTCCAAACAACGGCCAAAAAGAAACGGCATCCCAGGATATCAAGAGGAGAACTAGTCTTCGAATTTCCTCCCAGGTGGATGTTGTTGATGCAAGGGAGGGCGACAGCAAGCTTCGCGGTATCCCTGAGGAAAGCGCTAGAAAGCAAAAACAGCCTTCAAATCGTGAACTGCACCGAGGGGGTCCGTATGCTAGCTCTGCCGTCTGCGAATGGAAAGCGGAGTGGGGCTTTCTTGAGCTCGAAGTCGTGGGACGGACGTCATGCATATAGCCGAACAATTTGTTCTCCGATGCAGACTCTGAGTCAAACTCCAGCGCGCGAACTAAAATTTATTCGTATCTCTCAGTCTTTCCCCATTCCTTCCTCTTTATCGATGAATTCCGAGTGCTTGCAGAGCTCCTCCATCAGCTCGCTCTTCTTCGTTTTAGATTCTGCCAGCAAGACCAGGAGCAAACCGGCTAGTGCGATCGCCCCGAGACGGAAGTGATGCAGCTCTGGGAATCCTATGATCTTTTTTTTTATGTCTCTTTTCTTTTCTTTTTCGATCCGCAGTTTTGTCTCCAAATGCTCTTCGAACTTCTTCATGAACCACTCATTCATCGCCTTGACGAACTCTTTTGCTTCCAAATTTGGTGCCTCTGCAACAGCAGCAATCGATTGCTTATCCCGTTGCAGTCGTGCGCCTCGGAGAAAATGAATGAGAGCGTTTCCAAGCGAGACCAAGCCATCACCAACTCACCTGGATTGAAGAAGCAGATAGCTCTCATGTAAGCATATTCTTCATCCTCGATATCGTAATTGTGCGCGAGCGTCAAAGGCTTGAGGGCGGATTCAAACCAGGAGCCCATAATTTTCTTTCTGAGATCCTCGTCGTCTCGGACATAAGACCAGTCACAATCCAGGTCGAAAACCACGAGCCGCCGGAATCCTCTGAGCTGCTGGGAACGACGCAGCATCTCAAGAACGAAATGCTTGGCGGCATAGGCCCGCATCAGGGCTGTCCTGTCTGCGTTTTTGAGCTTCTTCCGAAGAAATTCTATGCTGTTAATGTAGGTGGCGTGTTTCTTGAATGAAGCCTCGAAGGCGTCATTCAAGTGCTGAAGTGAAGTGCACGCTCTCCGAAAATCTTTGCCGCCGTACCATTCCTGTGAATTAAAACATCACTTTCAACTGGGTTGACGAAAGTCCATCAAGGAGAATATATTGCGGGCAAGATTGCGAGAAAAATGAATTATGGGCTGATGAGGAATACTGACAAACTCCACATGATGCAGCTGCCTTTCGAGGAAGGCTGTTCGAGCCGCAAGCTTCGACGATTTGTACTCTTCTTCCGCGTCATATTCTTCTTGCTTGAGCGCCAGATACTCGTCTGCAGGAAGATGGCAATAAATTCAGAGGCTTGCCACCGTCGATAAGCTGAACAACAACAGCCAGCACACTTTCCCAACATTTCAACGTCATGTGATCGGAATCTTACCTCGCCTATCGAGAGCCTTAACGATGGCATTGTGGAACCGGCAATTTTTGCACCTACCCCTACAGTTCTCCGACTCCAGCTCAAGTATTTCTCTAAAATCACAGTCATTCCTCGGGAACATGTTGTTCTCGATGCAATTAAGGACTTCTAGAGCGCAGTGCTTGCAGGTGTGTACTCCGTAATGTATGAATTTCGCGAGACGGCCGCATGTGTCACACATGATCACATCCCCCATGTCAACGATTCGGACCGGATTGGGTAAGAGGGACGCGAATGTAGCCGTAGACAACAATTCTGAGATCGGGTTCGCTGTGTCGTGAGGTTCCGGTTTTGGCTTTTTCACGCGTATTCTCCGCGTCCACTCGATGAAGCCATCTGGTCGCACGATAGGTTTGAACCAGTAAGTTTTGAAGGCAGGTATCGCACCTTCCGACTCTGATTGACTTTCAGAGACACACTCCTTTTGGCGGGGTTTTGGAAGTTCAGAGACAACATCCTTTTGGCGGGGTTTTGGGAGAGATTTAGGATCTACATCTTTAGATACTTGGAAAGAAGGACGAGCAACTGACAGGTCCTTTCCCCCGCTCAGTTTTTCTTCAGCACCCTCGGTATCGGCACATGGCACATGTTCTTCAAGACGAACGATTTCCTCTCCATCCACCTCGGCCGGTTGCATGCTTCGAGGCGCTCAGGGAAATGAGCGGGAATATTCGATACTCTCGGTTATGGGGTAGACGAAACCGCAATTGGGATCAATACAAGATTAGGATGAATCCTCCGGATCGAGCAGGAAGCAAGCCTAATGCCCACGATAGTCGTATCGGGATAGTTTCGCACCTCTGGGGAATGGGGTTCCACCTTGTCAATCGAAAGCTCGGCGTCAAAAGTTGCGGAAATCACACCACTTGCGTTGCCGTTGGGGAACGCCTAGAGATGAATCGCAGATTCGGTGCTGACGATCGTGTCTACTTCATGACACCCGGGCGCTTGCCTCTGGTTAGGATTCGGTTCTCGGCCACCCTGAATAATATCGCAATGAGATTTTTAGCGACGATTGATCGACCTCTGTCGTCAAGTTTTTTTTTCCTCGCACGAATAGATCGGGACGATTCGCTTCCGCGATCTTCTTCGAAATTCTTTCGATTTTCCTCGCAGAAGAAACCGAAGAACTCCGAGATATTGAGCTGTTGAGGAGTCCGCATCAATCGAAACCCGGGCTCCGGGAAATGAAACGTGTTCCTGGTGAACAGAGGGGATGGACGGTCGAAAATGCCATTTCACATTTCTGGCGCGGACTGATCGTCCCGTCCGGAGACACAAGAGACATAACCAGCTCGACACACTGTTAGACCTGAACAACGAATCTCTCCGGCGAACAAATATCAACAATCGAGGCCACTCGAGACGATATCCTGATGACTGATGTCGTTGCAATACTTGTGTCGGGTGGGGAAGTTTTTATGGACACTATTTCCTCGTTCGGCCGATTCCCGGCCGGGAACGGTCGCCTGTACACATCTCTGGTACCTTGTTCCGCAGCACCGGTTGAGAGGGCCAGAAAGGAAGACTGAGGAATAGAACTCCGAGGGCGGAAGCCCTTTGTATGGAGGAACGCCTGAGCATTGACAGGCGATTCCCTGCGTGTCACCGCTAAATCGTGCGTGTCTCTGTTGAGGATACCGGCAACAAGACTGCCAGCACAAACTCAACCAAAAAAAATCGTGCGGAATACTTTAAAAATCGCTCAGGGATCCAGGTGAAATGGTTTACGAGGGCATCGTGTTGTCCAGGGCATTGCCACGGAATCCCATCTCCTAGGCGAAGGGAGCGAAGCCAGAAATCTGATTTTGTCGCTACAACACGCGTATCCACACCTGTCCCGGAACACTGCGACTGGGTTTCGACGCCGTGAAAGCTGAGTGAGATGAGGTTAACAAACAACGTGATCCGTGATGCGACTATCTGAGTTATTGGACGACTTACGATTAACCTAGGTCCCGCATTGTACCTCCGGCCAGAGACAACTTGAATATTACCGACGTGTTATCGGAGCACATGATCGCCCATCAACTGGCCCCGCGGGTTTCCCGCGGTCAATCGTCGAAAGTCGAAGGGTTTGATTTTTTTTCGATTCTTCCCGCGGATTAAGACTGAAGATTCGTCGAGCTCACTGGATGAGCCGGGTAAAATTGATCACAGATCTCTCTCCCGTTGCTCTCACAATCTCAGTACCCATGCTGACAAGGAGAGTTATAGGCCCCGTACTCCCCGTGAAGATTTTTTCTCGATTCATGGCGGCCAACGTGAGCACCAGCTCTTTTTTACAGTGGCTGCGACATTCTCCGAGGGAGTCCTCTTGCGGCAGCACAATACAACGCAATCCGCTAGTTATTTCCGACATTTTCGGGAAACCGTGAGTTCTACCGTTGAAGGTTCCACAGCCAATGTTGTTGGAAATTTCGTGGGCGACAACGATATCGGCATATTCTTTTCTGTCTTATTCTCTTATCAGAAGAGCGGAAGAGGAAAGCAAAACTTTCGATGGCTCCCGTTCGTTGTATGCGGTGTTTTATTCCACACAGGTTATAACAAATGATCATGCTCAAGAGGAGGTGAATGCATAGCATTTATGCTGTGCGTATTTTCCATAAATACATATATCGAATACGGATGCGCGATGCCTCCCCCACAGACGAAGATTCGTCGTCGCGGTCCCGGTCTCCTGCCCGGGAGTGAATGAGCTCCTCCACCTCGTCGACGCTGTGGGCTTGTCTAAATGCTGACTCGTGAAACCGTAGCCGCGTCACACACTCAGGAAATCAACGTCGGCCTTCACGCACACTCCTGTGCGTATGTCCAGCGCGCTCACCTAGAAACAGGATCGAGTCAGTGGTTCGACTCACAAGACTGCGTCACTCCGTGCCGTCATGCGACCCGGGATTCTCTTCATTGGAAGGTTACAACAAACTTATTGCAATGAAATATCACGGGGAGAACTAGCTCTGACCTTGATCTCTGTTTCTCCGAAAGTCATCAACGCCTCGATTTCTCGCCGACCTCCGTCCACGGAACGTTCGTTGCAAACGTTCTCGTCGAGTGATGTGATTCCTGTGTTAAGTGGAACTTTAGGGTGCTGATCATGTCAATCGTCCGGATTCTGTTGTGAATGTCTCTCTTCTCCGAGGACAATGCAAGGATATTCAGTAATGATTCTAACATCGGAGTCGTGAATGGTCCCACGCGGAGGAGATGGGAAACCTCGTTCAACACACTCACTTTCGTATCTTGGAGGGTCGAGAGCTAGATCCAGAACAAGAGTAGCGCACTTCTGAACTCCGGGATCAGTGATGAAACAAACATCATCCCTATCGCTACAGTAGATATGGATGATTGAACACGTCTGGCCTTGTTTCGCCGGCGTGTAGGATCTTCGCACTTGGGATCCGACATTTATGCTCTGGTCAGCCAGCACGAACTTATCGAATACATCCGCGCACCTGAAACAGAACGGTTTTGCCGCTCATTTGCGGGAAGCCATTCACTTCCGCTGATATCCATGGACAGAGTGCGCATCTCCGGCATATCATGTTCTCACCATTCAACTCCATCCTTGACAATTTTCTTCGAAGGAGGATGTAGACCGTGCACGAAGCGATTCAGGATCCCCACCCCGTAGGTCATCCTGCTTCGACGCTGTCGGATCACCTGAGGGTCCAATCCGAACAAGACGGCACCTCTCAATATCGCCATGCTTACCCCTTGGGGCACAATGACCTTGACCTGTGAAATACATAAGTTTTCAGTTCATAACATATTCGTAAAACGGGATCTCCTGCGACCCTTTCCTCTTGGTACTTCCACTGTCTCGACTGCCGCTACTGCAGCAGCAATGGTAACGACTTGTTGACAAGGTAGGATAGGAGGTGAGAAGCAATGGGACTCTAAGTTCATCGCTATCAATGTTCTCGAGGATCAGACAGAACCACCAACCCTGTTTTTGAACTCGTCACGAACAGCTTTTTGAAGGACCTGCGATTCTGCGAAGCCTCCCACAAGGAACAGGTAATGCGTGTCGACGAGGTTTTGATGATTGAGTACAGCTGCGATGTGGTCTTTTATGGCTTCGCACGTTGGTTTGAACAGAGTCATCATCAATCGAGGTTCGAGCCGGAGCATGCCTTGCGGAGACCATTTGACCTCCTTGTTGTTGAATTTTTTGATGGCGTTCTCGACCTGAAAACGAAACCCACGATTAGAAATAGTCAAAGGGTCATCCGCTGGGTGCACTCTGGCTACACGCGGTGTGTTCCAGTGGGTGCCCTGATCGGCGATGGATCGATGGAACTTACAAGAGAATTCATTCATTCAAGAGAAAGCATTCATTTTCGTACTTACCGAAGAACCTTTGACCTTCTTGTGGTAGTCGATGAACGAAAATGGGAGTGAGATATTCAACGGGTTATCCTTGAATGGGCTCACACTTCGTTTTCGGGCTTCAAATCCAACCATCAAGTTCACCCAGCCAGAGGATCTGATGGGGGGGAAAACAACAGAGTTTAGGGCCACAGAAGCCAAAATCACTCCCTCGACACATTTCGTTTCATAGATCAGATCGAATGATGCTTCCTACGACACGACCGAGTCCTTGAAGTTTCCAAGATGCCGTAACAGCCTTGGTGGAATATAAACATCAAATGAAACCTAGAGCATTGTCCCGAACATATCGTTCTCCATTGCGACCCGAACATGAACGAAACGAATGACGTGCTGTGTCGATTTTCAATCCCGAAGTCTTGCAGACTTCCAGAACATATTGAAGTCAGGAGAGCTGTACCAAAAAAAAAAAAAATTTTTAAAAAAAAAAAATTTTTCGTCCCGAAAAAAAAAAAAAAAAGAAAAAAAAAAAAAAAAAAAAAAAAAAAAAAAAAAAAAAAAAAAAAAAAAAAAAAAAAAAAAAAAAAAAAAAAAAAAAAAAAAAAAAAAAAAAAAAAAAAAAAAAAAAATAAAAATTTTGTGGGGTGGGGGGGGAAAGAGAAAAAATATTTAAAAAAAATTTAAAAAATTTTTTTTTTTTTTTTTATTAAATTTTTAAAAAAAAATTAAAAAAAAAAAAAAAAAAAAAAAAAAAAAAAAAAAAAAAAAAAAAAAAAAAAAAAAAAAAAAAAAAAAAAAAAAAAAAAAAAAAAAAGAAAAAAAAAAAAATAGTAGAATTTTTTTTTTATTGTTTTTTTTATTTTTTTTAAAAAAAAAAAAAAAAAAAAAAAAAAAAAAAAAAAAAAAAAAAAAAAAAAAAAAAAAAAAAAAAAAAAAAAAAAAAAAAAAAAAAAAAAAAAAAAAAAAAAAAAAAAAAAAAAAAAAAAAAAAAAAAAAATAAATATTTTTAATTTTTTTATTTTTTTTTTTTTTTTTTTTTTTTTTTTTTTTTTTTTTTATTGTTTATTTTTTTTTTTTTTTTTTTTTTTTTTTTCTCTCTACCCCCCCCCCCCCCCCCCCCCCCCCCCCCCCCCCCCCCCCCCCCCCCCCCCCCTCAGAGGGAACATTATAACTTGAAAAACTCCTACCGTTTGAGCTTGTACTGTCCGATGAAGTCAGCGCCGAAAATATCGCACAGTAGCCTTTCGAACTCGAGGTCTACCCCGACCGAGCCGTGAGGCCCACCCGTAGCTTTGTGGATTTCTCGGAGCGTACCGAGGCTGTCATGTAGCTCATGTACCGTTATGTCGACGGTCCCTCCACCACAATCGACCACCATGTATCGCGTCCCTGGATCCGACATTGTGAAGCGAAAAAAATCATTAGGGTCAACGGAAGCATGACGAGCACTATAAAATCAATCACAGTTTACTTCACGTATCGACAAGACGCCTTAGATAAGAAAGCGAACGGGAAACAAGACGAAACATTCAGCATGCAGAAGAAAGCAGAAGGGATCAGCCATATAAACATGCCTCGAATTGAGGCCAGGTCATGCAAATCATGCTTCCATGATGCAAACACATGAAAATCGGTGCAGATGGAACGTGGTGCGGTCGGCGAGCGACACTGTACGCAGCGGAAACACTGCGCAGAATATCACAAAGGCGTCAAATAAACTCGCAACACAAGTAGACGAGGACACAGGACATCTGACGAGTAGCATGCTCGGCATGCTCCAGAAGTACCTCGATTCAAACAATCCTCAAAGCGGGTTTCTCTCTTGTTGGGAATCGTAGCGTATAGAGGGGACATGCCCATAGATGTATAGGAGGAGGAAGCGCTAGATGACCCAGAACAAGATTGAACATCTCCGGCCGGAGTGTCCAGGGCAGAATAAATTTCCTGAGAACCGATCTCGCAGTAGAGCTCTACGAAAGCCACACCGATAAGAAGTTTAGAAGAATGATGTGGAAGAAGTATATACTTTCAGTAAGGAGAAGCAAGGTGAGAATGATGTAGCATGTGAGAAGCTTCGCTAGAGTTACCAAGAAAAGCAGACATAATCTCAGAAGGAAAGGGCAAGATTTAGATTGAAGACTTGAAGATAGGGGCTCACTCAGCGTCAAGATGGACGGGACACCATCTCAACGAAACTCTCACCTTTCTCCTCGTCAACGGCGGCCTGGAGGTTAATTTCTTGTACGTGCTCGCGCAAGAAGAATATTCGACTTGACGGCGGAATTTCGGGCACCAGTTGATGAACCTTGAGTTTTCTGCAGTACACCGAAGCGGCTTCGGGTTCCAACGCGATGACAACGCGTTCAGGGTTCTCAGGACTGCCGATTCCGGCCTGAAAGGATACCAATCAAGTCTTGAGATTCAATTTGTAGGTAGCGTCCACCCGATGACATCGCTTGAACCGACGCGACGCGTGGCTGCGTGTTTTCGGATCCTCGATGTCGTTTACAGAGACCGGAAAGTTATAGAATCATTATATCTAGAATGTCAGAAATCCAATCACGTTTCTCGTTCATCCCAGAGAATCACCTTGTAAGCTGCCGCTCTGATGAACTGTTTGGCTGGTTGCCTCCAAATTGCGGGTACTGTGATGACCCAGCGGATATCTTCGAAAGCGATCATGCCCGCGACATCTCGAAGCTCCCGGAAAGCTTGCTCTTTGAAGTGCCGGAGTGCCAGAGAAAATACAACAAGTGCTTTCATCGGTCGACCGTTCACAGCTCGGATTTCCGTGTCCCGGGTCAAGTTCTGCAACAAAATCGAACATGTGAGGCGCAAACGTTCATACCAATTACTTATAAGATTAGATCGACTCACACAAAACCCGGAGTTTGAGCTTTGCAAGGCTGGTTCGAAAAAATGACGCCAATTACTAGCCTACGAGTAGAATCCACGGATTCATGCGGTAGTCATGTCAGCGACAGTACCAGAAACAATCGTCCCTCTGGTTCCCTGATCGTTTCGTTCTGGGTGAACAATGATTTTCGCGGGTTGTTTATTCGTAGGCATTCTATACTTGTGTGTATATGTTTGCCTGGATGCATTGACCCCAATCGACAGAAGGTCAACTCCTTCCTGCAACCAGAGCTTCGCAGTACTTGTCCAGAATTCTTTTGCTTCTTGATGGAGCTGACCGGTGCCGGCGCCGTTTAATACCCACGCGCGGGTTTTTGTGCTGAGGGCCTGGTAACGAGACTTGGGTGAAACCTGCTCGGTGCCACTACTTCAAAACTCTCCGGTCATAACTGGTGCTGCCTCAGAGGCCTTTGCTTCCCGGAGACGGGATCCGAATGGTTCCGATGATTTTGGTGCTCGATCGAGGTTTCTACTATATAGTATAGACGGAAGTACCGGTGAGGATCTGGGAATCGTTCCATTGAAATACCTCATCCTATCTCGAATCGTACACGTTTCGGGGAGGTTACGGAGAAATGATTGTATTTCAAGTTCAGTTCCATTTGTCTGAATTGAGGGCGTGGTCTAGTTGACGACGGTCCCTCAAATGATCTTGTGATGACAAGGAATGAGGATAGTCTGATGTTTTGCATCGGTTTGCGAAAGAGCCCACTCTTAAGACAGCTGTTCAAACAGACCAGAAATCACCGAAGAGCGTTTTTCTAGCAGAGTTGGACATGTTCTCTCCTTCCCGTCTTCATCGTTACTTAATATTTCGTCGTTCGCGTTTGGAAGTATTTTCTGGCTGTCGCAATATACTCGCACTCGAGCTGAGGAGTGTCTGTCAGTTTATGCATGACCTCTCAGGTGACCCGCAAGCCACCAGAACGGAAGGATTCACAGGGAGTGTCGCTGCGTCGACGGTTGAATCGGACGTGAAGAGAGAAAAAGTTGTAGAGGATTCAACCGTGGCGTCCAATGAATTACACAGCCGGATGAGCGCTGCAGCGTCGTTCAAGGTTATGCGAGTAATGTGCGCAGGTATCGAAGGTGAAACCGATAGATTAAAACGGATTCTGTGCATGCTTTTGAACAACCAAAGCTGGATCCCGTGCGGAACCCGTACAGACCTTCTCGAGTATTGGTTGGCGCGATTCTCGATTTCTGTCTCGCAACACCATCCCCACAACTCCATCACAGGTTTGGAGCCACAAGAAAACCCAGGAGTACCGGGTAAACCATGGGAAATTCAGATCAAACACGAAGTCCATGCACTCAAGGATCCTCTCGAAAACTCCAGAATCGAATTTATCCGGAACAAAGTTGGGGAATCCACATTCTCTTGTGACCTCCCGCGGTAACCAGTAATTCCGTTTCCATGTTCGTTTTCGGAAAATATCGCGGTAACTACAAGAGGGAATTGCCCCTCGTCAAAACCTCTCATGACAACGAAACGGAACAGAGCGAGAGACAGTTTGTCGTCCGCGAAACAACAGACTAACTATCGGTTTCGACGACCGTCATTTGTAACGCTGGCATCTTGCATCAGCTGCGAGTTGGATAGATTTCATTCTTCTGCAATCTCCCTCGAGATGATTCCTTCGGGAGCTTCTGAGCGGGGAAGTTATTTTGAGAAAATTCGATAATTTCATCCACGTCCGTCGGGAGCCGAAAACTAAATCGTGAACGGCAAATCATGGAATCGGTGTGGCATCTAATTTTGAGTTTTGTTGCCAGACATGAGGCACCTTTGCAGCAGACAGGGAGAATCGAAGAAGGTTTCTAGTCTGACAGAAAACCGCGCTGTGAACACGGGTGAATGATCTACTCCGACGACCTTTCGTGGCTTGCACGAATTTCTGTACGAAAAAGAAGAGGTACACGACTGGTCCAGTGCCGTATCGTGAACCCACGAGAGTTTGTGGCTGGAGCGGTAAGATTACAAGGAGGGAAGACCTTGTATCGAATCGCGAAATTTCCCCGGAAAGCCTCCTATCGTTTGCATTTTTTCTGATAAATACTTATATGCATCGAACGGCAGGAAGCACGAACCTCTGAACTGTGGAGAGTCATCTTGAATTTGTCGAAGTATAACCATTTCTTCGCTTGTTCGACGTCAAGGTCGTGGAAGTTGTCGCGGGCAGCGAATCCAAACGAGTGAAACTCGCCGTCTGGTTTGAGCAGGACCGACGTCGGGGTCTTCTGGTTCAAAATGCCAGGATCGCCACCTGAAAACCATCGAGCGATTTAGATTCCGCGATTTCGTCTCTCAGCCCCGAGCAACGAGTCTTTTGCCTACGCGTGGTCAGAACGGCCCATGATCATCGTCGTTGGTGTGGTGTCTGCGTTTGGAAACATCCGTGAGAACCTCTCGCGAGAGAATTTGACTCTGATTTGTCAAAAATGACGCAATGAACGTGGCCACGAGAGATCGTTCGTAGTCAAGTTTCAAGGAAAATCTTTGCGCACTCGATCAAACCTGTTTTTTCTCAGCGAAGTTTCGAAACGACATCCCGTCGGAGGAACGTTTTGGGAGCTGTCGCGTTATGGTGGTGTCTCGAGGAAGATTCTTGAATTCTGAGGTAAGTCATGTGTCAGCGATCGAGTAGGATGAGCGAACGAAGGAACGAACGAACGAGAAAGCATGACTTCAGATTTGTTTCTGTGTCTACCGTTGCTATTACGACGCAGATTGGGGCTCCGCCGACGAAGACGACGATGAGCCGCATGAGGTCATCCCGTTAAAGTGTTTTCGATCATCATGGCTGATACAAACTCAATTATTCTCTCCTTTGATTCTGGGAGAAGATTCTTTCAATTATCATTGTTGCTGCCACTGCCAGCTCTAGCGCCGCACGAGTTCATGCTTCAAGATTGAAGGCGACCTTTAGCTCTTCTGGTAAAGGATGTACATATTTGGCTTTCCACTTGAATTTTCTGATTTTTGTCGCAGGCCGCTGAGAAGCCGTCGCCTTCATCAACGCAAATCTCAGAGTTAGCGAATCATGGGGAAAGAATCATGGCTCATTCTCGTTATGATTGGTTTGTGTTTCTTGGGTCTTTCTTCGTTGTTTCAAGACGTCGAAGCTTCACCGAATGTTGACGTTGCGCATCGGTTTGCTCGATTGCGTAGAAGGCGGGTCTCTCATAACATTTCGGCATCATGATCGCCGAAATCGCTCACCTTCCCATTTGCGCATGATATGAATGCTGTCTGGGTCTCTAGTGAAGCTGTAAGCGTAACCGGAATATGTAGTCCCGAAGTCAATAGCAACCACGACGAGAGGTTGCAATGGTCCGCTTGGGGGTTCCCGATGGATGTCTAAACCCGACGCGGGGCGACTCGCCACTCCGCTATCGGCAGTATCGCTCCGGACATTCAGGAAAGTCTCATCTGAAAGGAAGCGTTCATCAAGCAATCGAACTCTATCGATCTTTCCTCGAAGCCCGTTGTATCGGAGGATCAGACTACCACTCCACTGTGTCAAGCCTGTTCCAACCAGCGAGTTGGAGGATGGGAGTTCTCACCTGTGGTTGAGATTCTGTCGTTGCTCGAGTCCGAACCTTTGCCTGTGCGGCTCTTGCACCTGAGGACGGTAATTTTCAGATCATGGAAGCGAGTTTTCGCTTAGCTTTAGTACGAATTATTTTCATGGTCGAGATGTGGCAAACATTAGCGGTTGTTCTTGTCCGTTACGAGACACGAGTCAATTCGGGCCAGCGACGGGGAGCTCTCGGATTCGGGCTCAAAAAGTTACGCGCTACCACGACATCAGACCGCGAAGTGTCCACTGTCGTGTCGCACAAGTCGCGCTATCATGTTGAGAACGTTTATGTTTCGTCGTCGAGGAATTACAATGCCTTCTTAATGTTCAGCAAGGGCTGGACTTTGAGAAAAAATGATGATGTTCGTCTCCGTTTGCCGCTAGAAGTGAAGTCTAAAAAGGCGAGTCGTTGCCCTCCCGTCGCGGCGTAAAATTTCTGGTGACATCTAGCGCGACGCATTGCTGGAGAAAATCTCTCTGTCTTCCATGGCAGTTTAGCCACCGCAAAATTCTCCACCAGAGCTGCTTAGACTCTGGCCTCACCCTGCACGCCATCAAGCGCATCATTACAAAATTCACCTCCATATTCACGTTGTTGAACCTCCAAGATTGCGCACATGGTGATGGCTAGGCATATACACCAGATGATCTACCCAACGAAAAGCGATAGATGGTTGGGTCGAGGTCGAGACTTCGTTTTCACACGGGAGATTTGTTGAAGTCCTCATCATGTCCCCAGGTCCACCTTCTTCCCCTCAACCTATCCCCAGTTCTACCAGAATTTTTCGGGAGTCTCGAGAAAGGAATATTCAGCTGAAGGCGGATCTTGCGTTGCCGAAAATTTTCTCACCTGGCGAAAAGATCGTTGTTCAATGCGACGTCTTCGTCTGATGAGAACGATTGCGAGTGTTTTTTCGACCTAAGCGTGTCCCCAGTTGAGTTCAGGTTGGGCGACGGGCTAGAGCTCTCGAGGAAACGGCGGTCGTTTTTCTCGAGGGAGATTTCCTCGATCAGGTTATCGGTCTGTTGCTGCTCCTCGATTCTGCATGAAGTGCGAATTTCAATATTTCAAGTTATATTCTTCTCTTCGATGGGAATATTCAAAGAGCCAGATACGTGTAGGGATTCGATTCGGAGTAAGCGACGCGAAAATGAGCGAGGCGAATCTTTCAGCTGTGAGGAGGGAGAAGTATGATTGGATTGGAGAATTTAATGAAGATCTGATACGGATAGTTGACGGAAGTTTCAACCGTACCTAGACGAATCTGGAAAAACGGGAGCGGGTGGTGGCGACGAGGTGTCTTTTATCGGGGTTGAAGAGAACACGGTTGTTTTGAAAGTGTGATTTTTCGTTGGTTCCTTGCTGATGGTCACCAGATTCGTTCCATAGATGTCATGCTTGGAGGGTTCACTCTGCCACTTCGACGCGAAGTGACTGGGTAAAAAGGGTTCGGGTTGAAAGGGGGATTCACCATGCGAGCGATTTCCATCCATGCCGATTTCAAGGTTTGTCGCAATTTTTCAAGCAGTTTCCAAAATTCGATCACGGTGAGAACTCACCCAGTGTACACCGGAGCAGCGAACGCTGTGTTTGCCGGTCTCTCCTCGAGCATTTCTTCGCAGAACGATTGGAACGCGCGGCTCAGAGAATGGTTCTTCGTGTTAGCTCCACCCGCTCGGAATGAGGACGAAGACGGGGGCAACGGCGATCTGGTGTTCCTTGGGAAACGGGGCTCGCCGAAGCCGGGCGGAGGATCCACAACCTCGAACTCCACGGGATCTGAAATTGAGTTGAAACGGAATTTATAGCGACAGGACATGTTTTTCGGTAAAATTATATCTTGACGACGGTTGTCGAGCGGAAGAAATCGTATGAAGCGACGCGCTGCTACGATGATGGGAGACACCGCATTGCAAATCTTTCGAAAACAGATGACCCAATTTTGCCGGAAGGGTCGCGGTTCAACAGATAGAGTTTCATTTCAACGATGATAAGGACGTGTCATTCCGTTGGTCTTTCGGGATTCGACGAAACGGCGCCAGTCCCTGTTCATCACGTGACTCCGATCGCATTCGGGTCACTTTCACAAGTTGAGACCGCCAGGATCGCCTCTTACAATTGGATGGTGACTTTTGAGAGACAGTGATAGTAAAGGATGAAAATTTGGGAAACACGATGAGCAATCTCATTTCACATTATTCTGTTATCTCAGTTATGAATACCTTGAGTACGAAATTCCCACTCCAGCGAGGAATATGTGATACAGTGCGTGTACGAATTTCTCTCGGTAGCCAAGGGCATCTCGTCGAGCTTGTCGGGGGGGGGGGGGGGGGGGGGGGGCACAAGATGATGATGATCTTTGCGAACGGCCTGTGTGACCAGTACGGGCGTCCTGGGGGGCGTTGGCTCCCTTGCCGCCCACTTTTCACGCCTTTGTTCGAGTGTTATAAACGCAATGATGGCTAATATCCGTGATAGCGGAGGTATTGTTTTGGTAGTTCCCAGCGCCGTTCTGCTGACCGAGTTGCTCATGAGCTACTTATTCGATGTGCTTCATTTTCGAACGGCAAAGTACGCTACAGTTTTTCGAACACTCTTATTCTGCCTCCAGCTTCGTGAGCTTTGCGAACCCGCTGTTCTTCCGAGCAAGGCCCGCAGCCGGAGTCGATACCGGCAATCATCACCATCGACATCACAATCACATCACGGCGGCATTACTCTACTTCGGACTGACGGTCTAATTCCGGAGCGTTGATACCGAACTGAGTCGGAATGTATCGAGCCCGATGATTACTGTTACTGCAGTCTTGGACTGCCGAGCAAGGTGTCTTGGCTCTGTATGGATTCTCTCTAACATGCCGATGCTCGACAGAATCGCTGGAAGCACCACGGTTGTCGCCTTTTTTTGGGGTTGGTTGGTGAGCCCTACGAGCTGGAACTGTTTCGTAAACTTCGTGAAGCCTCTTCTCATCCCTTCCTGAGTCAGTGGCAAAACATGAGACAAAGCTACCCGCGTCTTGGCCCATGTTCGATGTCGAGCAACCATAAACCGGTCGCGATCGGTTATATTCAGTTATGCGACGGCGAACGTGTAGACGCTCAAGCGGAAGGCTCGAAGTGCAGTGGCCAGAGTTAATCCGAAGTCGATCGATCCTTCCTGATCGACGTCTCATTCTTCGTCTATTCTTATCGAGTTCTTTCGGAACTCCCTTACAGTCGCCGCTCCGCGGAAAAGCTTTGATGGCGGCAGCGACAACAGCATCGGCTATGGGTTTGAAAACGTATCCAACGCGGATCCAATCGATCGCCACTCTGCCGGGATAGACTAGCTTTTCACAAAAGCTAAGATCTGTGGAAGGTTGAATGGACGTTCCGTATTTTAGAATAAAGAACGATCCTGGTGCTGATAGGCCACCACGTCAGAGCTCGAGTCGATGTACCACAACATCATCCAGATCAAATTCATTGATCCCCATATCGGTCCGAAAGGTGACCTCCGTTATCCTGTCCATAGACCACAATCGGCGCCTCCACATGCGTCACTGAGGTAGCGGCATCGGTTCAACACCTGCATACGAAAATGCCACTATGCGAAGCAATGTGTGATGCTTATGACCGAGCGGGCTACACCCAGTCATACTCCAGGACTGTACTCTCGAATGCCAGAATTCGAGGACATGCGCGAGGAAGGCGAGTCCGCTCTGTCTACGCCTCGACGGATTCCAAAATTGAGTTTCGTATGATCGCAATTATTCATTCAGAAGTCAGGCTCTCATGCTGTGATTTCAAAAAAAAACAAAGAGAGCCCCAGAAAACATGAATAGCTGTCAGTGCACCTTCGGTACTTTTCTTCGTCATTGTGCGCGAGAACATCTTGGAAACAAATGCGGCAAGAGAAGGGAAAAAACACAGCAATCGAGCAAACTAGAAGGAACCAGAACCGAATGGAAATCTGAGTGATTTGGCAGAATGTTGTTTTATAATGCGGAATGCCAAGACGACCGTGGCCTTCACAGCAGGAAACCTCTTTTTCTCTATCTCATTGATTTCCAATTCAATTTTTATAGACTTTCCTCAAACAGCATCCCACGCTCCATGCATCTTTGACTTTTTTTTGATCCATCCCGCGGTTCTCTGTAGGATACGCCCCTTTTTTCGGGCAGGCAGAAGTCTCAAGCGCATCTTGCGACTTGAGGTGAGAAGGGTGAACGGAGGAAAATATGAGTCTGCTTCAAACTCTCCGCCCCTCAACTCTCGTTTCCTGTTTTGATTTTGATCATTTCCGGAGTCTTGCTTCGGACATTTGTATGTAAATCGATCGAGAACTTTGAACCGGTGGGGACAAAACTTCAGGAACAGTTGGAACTTCAGAGCAAAATTATCTCATACATATATATATATACATATTTATATCTAGATGTATTTGCATCTGATGAGGGAGGCTTAGGGCGAACAAATTCCCACGAGCTTCAGACAAGCTTGTGAACAAATTGAGGCGGATAGCCAGGAGCAGGGAATTCACAGCTACGGGAACCTCAATTAGCCACTTTCGTGGCAACATTTCGCTCTATCAGGGAGAACAACATTTCAGTATGAAACAACGCGACTCCAAAGGTGTGATTTTCAACGACGCTAGTCGCTTTTCTTGCGGTTTGCTGAATCAGGCTCAATCTCACGCTGAAGTTTGCTGCGGCGCCGTTACTCGAAATGAGTCCGTGAGTACTTCCCTGCGCCAGAAGTTCCAGTCCTTCGCTCAAACAATTGTTCCTAGATACTGATAGTCTTTTCAATTCGTTTCGCTTTCACTCCCGCCCGGCTGACTGGACAGCTCATTCCATTCTGTCAATGATTTTCCCACAAGACACCCTCCTTGACGCAAGTTGTTCGGAACGGTGTCAGCTGCGTAAGAAACGGTGAAAATGAAAAGCTGTGGGATCGCCGCAACGCGTCTGCAGGTGCATTTCGAGAGAACTTCGAGTTCGACTCTTGCGGAGCGATCGATGGATGGTTCGAATAATCGTGCTGTTGATTCTCCCGAAAAATTGGAACTCAACGGAGAAATCGCTGCGGCAGAGGACCGCTGCGAAATCGAGCAAATGGAAGGAGCCGGTACCGACGAAAGAAACGATGAAATTGAGAAATTGAATATAAATAATAAATAATAAAAGTGAAATGGTTCAAACATCGAGAAACTCATAGTTTTCCATCAGATAACCGAACGACGACGGTTTTCGGTCGGAACGTGAATCCCCGCGAACAACAACGGCTCAGAACGCGTAATAAATAACGGAAAAGTCGATAAGTTTACGAAATGAAAAACGAATCTGTTCGTCTACGAGCGCTTTGGCCGGTGGTCGTCGGAGGCGCCGCTCTGGCCGTCGTCGTCATCGCCTACAAAATCCTCCGTTCCTGACAGCTTATCGACGCAAAAAAAAACAGATCCGAGTGCCGCGTAGATACGCTTTGTGCGGTCTTTGTTACAACGTGGAATGAGAATTTGGGACGACCATTGAAGAAGAACGGAACGTATCACTCGATTCGAAGGGGAAGAAAATTGATTCATCTCCCTCGTGTTTCTCACACAGTTTCGAGTAATATGGCAGACCTATACTCCAAGCCCTTGGAACCTTCAAGTTTTTCTCGATTTCGAGAGTCAGCGCCGATGATCACAGAATAAGCTTCTTGATGCAATGCCTTGAGTTGAGTGGAAGCGCCACCTTAGTTCTGGAACGAGGGTCTCCCAAGCGAACGCTGACCACAGACTACATTCAGGAAGTGATTCAGTATCTGTCTATGCAATGGTCTTGTTGATGAAGACCACGCACGCCACTGAGAAAAGATGTCTCGTCCATAAACCCATTCACCGCTAGTCATCCAGTTGACCAGCTCGCTCACCCAGTTACCAACATTTTGAATGATAAGTCTTCCTTGTTGTCTTGACAGGGTCGCCCTGGTCGTGTTTTTCTTTCGTTGCCCGATCATTGAATGTCTCTGCGCGGGGCAGGGCGTCCGTTGGGACCAACCCGTCAGCAGGCGAGCCTTTTGAGCGCACGAAACGCTAATAAATGAAAATTACCAACTCACACTCTCGCCACTTCGCTAGCTCATTCACGAGTGATTAACCAAGACGCCGGTGGAGCTTTTGTGCTGTTGAATGTCTTTGTTGTGAACGGAGCCATGGCTTCCCATGAACGTCAGTGTGAATCTGTCAAACGCCTCTTTTTCAACAAAGTTGAGAAGCTCAGCAATTTTTGTCGACTACGAATCGTCGAAAGGAACACCCGTGTTTGAGTTGGTTCGGCATCGGTTTTTCGAGATTCATTCTCGCTTTCCCGGAGTCTGATCATTGCCCATCATCGGGCTTGACAACATCTAGATTCCAGAACGTCGGAATCCGCAAAAAAATAACGAAAAGACGCAAACTTAGCAGTTTCGGTTCACATGCGCTTCTTCGCTTGCCCGCAGCATACGGGGGGCAACTTGGGAACCGCGAAGACAATTTAGGGGCGGTGTCGCTGGCGATCAATATCGCTATGATCACTTGTTGAAAGATCCCGTGGGCACTACACGCATTGAATATCTATCTATCAAATTAATAAACGAAGCAGAACTCTTTACTCCGCCTAGGGCTCATCCATTCGATGCAATTATCAACGCCTAATAAACGGGTGTCTCGAGGCACGATTTCTGACCGGAGCATTCAAGTGGACGAAGCTCCATGGCAAACTTGTGTAAGTGAGAGACGAAAGTAAAGTTTGATTCATGGGATGATGATCGTAACTGCGATCGTCAAAATCTTTACGATGGGAACAATGATTGATCAAAAATTCATGGGTGTTGCCATCGTTCGACGCTTCAGGGCTGACATTGTTCATTGATTAGGTTTTGCGGATTTCCTCGGATCCAATGAAGCTTGCATAGGAGCTCGGGAGGAATTCTTCAATCGACTCTGGACTTTGGAGAGGAAGTGTTGGCTCTGACCATTGGCCCGGGTGGAGACGCAGCTTTTGCCACATAGCAGTGGCAACGAAGCAAGAAGGAAGAGCCGAAAAACACCTCGCGAATGCCTCGGCGGACCGTCCCAATCGTCGCCGACGAGGTGAGGTGTCGATCAGCGGTCTGATTTTTCCTGAAATCGCGAAAACAACGGAAGTGCACTGCGACCAGAACCACGATCCGCGAGCAACACCATCACAGGGTGTCAAGCTGCCCGGAACTCTGAGACAATACCGGTCAATAGTTCGACAGCGCCAGCAGTTCGTCTTACCTCCCGACCGCTTATCTCTGCTTTCCAAGCTCGTTGCGGGTGTGCGTCAGATGCTAAAGTTTTCCATTTAGCCATCACGAAATAAACAAAACATTTCATCATGAGAATTCAGGACTTTCTCCGGTTTACCGCTCACCGTACAGGATACGCTAAGCTCACCGCAACTCGTCTTCACGACCCGCCCCGAATCCCCTTGGGGAAGCCGGAGCGCTGATTTTCTGCTGCCCCAGGCGACTGGCTCAATTCATTATCAGTGATGATCACTGATCAGTTCTCGTCCGCTTTCGCCATTTTCCTTGTCGGCAAGCTTCAGACTTCAGTGTAATCAAATAAGAGAGTCCAGCAAGTCTGGGTCAGCAGCTCATCAACGAGCCAAAGTGCCTCGATTGCTCGGTCATTGGTGTGCATATCTGTGTTTCAATTGTCTTTCGGCATGGTGGCGGCTCGAGCGAAAAAACGGAATAGGGAATCGCTTGATGCGAGGATGGCACTGTGTATGGCGGTCACGTGAAAGTCAACTTCAATGAAGTCGTCTTCAACGGCTCCTCAGGACGGACGGAGTTTTAGTTTAGCTTAGCAATGAAGATCAGTGGTCTTGAGAAACCCGGCTTTCTTCTCACTCGCTTTCAGGGGAAGCATCCGTTTTCCTTCCAACTGCTCCTGAGAAACCATTTTCCCACAAAAGCACTCAATGCAGGGTTGAGAGACTTCATCACTGTCACTGTCTTGTCCGAATCCTGCGCCCAGGCGTCCTCCTCGGAGGAGTTCACGAGAAACCTCAGAAGTATACCCTTCAGGCCGCGGGATTTGATGGTTGTTGGAAGATCAGGAAGTTCCGCTCGAATACGGACGACCCGGCGTTCGACGCAGGGAAGTGAGACAACGCAAGTATGACAATCGCAAGAAGTCGGTAAAGCCCATCCCGAATGGCGAAAAAAAAATTACGAACGGAATCGTCTCAATTCCTGATGGGCTGGATGTCAGCGACCGTGATTGCTTGGCTGCAGCTGGGAGCCGCTGAGTGAGTCGATCGGAAAAAGCGTAAAAAAGAAAAATATCCACCTCATCTGTCGAGAATAAGCGGACGCTGCACCGTTCCGACTACGACGGCGTCAATTTATGCCACTTTTTCAGATCACTGGTCAGCTGTCCGTCAGTGACAGTCGGGTCCTGCTTGGTGTATTTTCATTTTCTGTCTGACGCGACCCGACAGAACGTCGAACGGCTTCGACGTATCCCGGACGTCATCCAAACCATCGCAGCTGCTACACAAGATTCTTATCGTAGCGATTCGTGCATTTCCCCTCGTGAGAGATACCCAGATAACTTTCATTTGCGAGCGATTCTTCTTGCGAACGCATTCTGGGACTGCTCACAGAATGCAGTTGCGAAATAACTTTTGTTTCGTTTCAACAATAGATATCGACTCCGGTTCCGCCTGCTTCGAACGATCTGGATCTGGTTCACCATGATTCTGACCACGGGTTAACTACTGCCAGATAAGGCAATACACGAGCCGACTTGCCCGCGGCTCTCGAACCCTGAATAGCCAATGCAATTTGTGAATTACGTATAACATCGTCCGAACAGAGTTAGAAACAACGATTCGGGTCAGTTGGTTGCTCGTAAGCAATCACTACCATTGAGTGTGGCGACAGTGACACAAATTGACAGCCGAACAACTTACGTTCGCGACTTCGTCATAACAGCCTTGCAGACTGGGATTCCATTACGACGAAATAGCCCATCCAATATCGTGGGAATCGCTGTTTTCGGTTACCCAGCAATCAGCCACCGGTTATGCATCGTCGACGTAGAGTGCAAAGAGAAGTTGAGCAGAATTCTGATCCTCCCGAAAACCCCCAGTCGTGAGTAACCCCACGAGGAGTCTATACCTCGGTATCTTCTCAGAATCATCTCAACCGGATCGTCACCGCGAGTTTTTCGCTCAAATCAGATCAACGGTGACGAAAAAGTAGAGTTTCGTCCACGGACTTCTTGTTCCTCTACTTTTTGTTTCAGAAAACATGGACAGAATGAGGGAAAAACTGGAGAACTGACAAACTTAAACGCTTTTAAAGAAGGCACTGACCTGCAACGTCTTCAGTTGCGGGGCTATCGACACTTCCATCGAGACAGAATATTTTCAGACGCCTCCCCTGAACAACTTAAGAGCGATCAGCTCCCTCAAGACGCGAGCCGTGCGAGCTCGCGTGTTCGCGAAACGTTCGCTAGCCATTTTGTTCTTCCGAATCGCCTTACAATCGATTCCAGATTCATTTTCGATATTCATCATTCATGCGGCGTAGTCGATTCGTTTTTTGCTCACGCTTCTTCCGTTCTTTCTCTCGCGATGCGAACATTCTCAAGCTTCGGAGCGCAACAGATGCCCTGAACTTCATTTATTTTATTCACGACTATCTTCATGGAGCGTCGTCCTCGCTCTTAAATCCTCATGCATGGGCGACTCGAACGTGTTACTCAAAATCATGACTACGACTCAGAACCCAGAAATGCGACCGCTCTTTCACTTCATCCAAAGTTTCTTGGGGAGATTTGTTTTTGACACGCGGCCCAACCGTGAATTCATCTGCGATTGATCGTGATGGGATCACGTTTGATTGTTGTTCGATTTCGATTATCGGAGATATCCAAACACCGAACACGTGTTTTCTCGAGATTTCACTGTGTTGTGTAAGCATGTTATTCTGCGTCGGCATTGATATGGAAAACTAAAATGAGGTGATCTCGTCGCATCACATCTGTCTTTATGACGGCGGGCTGGCCTTGGTAAAGTATCTTCCTTTGTGAAGATTTTCCTTGCCTGAATGGCGCACCGGATCAAATTGTCGATTCTTTGTTTATGTTCGCTCTCATACCAAAAAACGCCAATTGTTGAACGCAGAATCCGTAGAATTTCACGATCGAATTTCCTCCTAGTCCACCAGCGCTCGTTCTTCCGTCTCTCGCAGCTTGTTGTTCAGAACTCGTGAGAGTGGTTATTAGACTCATGTTCTGGAGCACTCAGTTTGCGACACGTCGCGCTCCCGAACTCCAACATATAACGACTCATTCCAGGGAACGGGCTATCGGCAGGTCCGCGATCAATCTCCCGAGCCAGTTTGGGGCTCTGTCGAGCACTGTGACGAGAGCAACGATTCTGAGGATCGGACCACCTTTTGGGGATACAATGCCCCCTTTGACCTCGTGATGTGGAGAAAGAGCCTCCACCAGAGTCAGATTCCAAACCAGAGTGTATAACTGTAGGGCTGCGAAAGACTTGGAAGGACTTTGCGAATGATTCGATTCCCCGATTGGGAGTCTCTGAACCTTCGGTTTAGCGGCTCCTGAAACGGAAAGCATGAGGCGATGGAGCAGTTACGCTCAAAGCCCCGCTTCTGCCAGCCAGAAATGGTATTTGAATATTTCAACGCTTTTTTCCGCTCCTTGAGAATGCATCAACAAGATACTTGAACGTCGCCCGCGGCGAAAATCCAGTGGGGTCAGCATTCAAAGAGGTTT
Organism: Neoseiulus californicus; assembly: GCA_028455905.1. Lineage (NCBI taxonomy): Eukaryota > Metazoa > Arthropoda > Arachnida > Mesostigmata > Phytoseiidae > Neoseiulus > Neoseiulus californicus. Next base: position 21,906,651 of record JAMQGS010000003.1, read on the forward strand.
CCTTTGTCTGGCAATCGACCGCGTTAGCCGGCATCGTCGATTGAAGCATTGAAACATCACTGAGGTCGTTGGGATTCGAAAGGCTTCAACTCACGAATTATCAAACTTGATGAAGAATGCGCTTCTCCACTTTTCGCGGGGGCGTTCCATTTGAGTTGGTATGAGTTCTGAGCTCAAGCTCTCCGCTCCAGATGTTCTAGGCAGGAAAGCGATCCTCTCGACGTAATGTCAGAGAAAACTTGGTTCCATCTCATATTTGTGCCACTCCAAGTACAACGTCAAAAGTGGCGATGATGGCTCCTCATCTGCACAAAGTAGAATTCTATCTCGCACGGAATTGGAACGTCTAACAGGCACGATTAATGCGCAAGTTATTGTTCTCAAAACCCACACAGCTCACAGCGACCGTTTCCGCACTTTACTGTTGAATGTGAGCGATATGAAACTTGGTATTTCAAATTGAAAGGTTCTCACACAGGAACTCAAGCCACGACGATAATTCCGAGGAGCACCTGGCATCTTCTACAGCATCCAAGCGTTACACTCTTGGAATTTAGGCGCCCAAAACACTGCCTTCAGAACTCCAGAGCTCGACAGCTGCATTTCATAGGGAGCGTTCTTTGGGAGTTATGATCTTCGAAGCCTCCTGACTCGCGTCAATGGGTGACCAGGCCATGCCCGATCGGTTCCCGCTGGATGTGAGAAGAGGCACAATGGTTCAGATTATTCAATCCCAGCATCTTCATACACTGAAGTGCTTTGTTATGGCTCATCGAGATTGCTCCTCATAAACTGAGAAGAGGAAATAATAATTTCAGGATAAACACTCAGAAGATCTAAACCTAACAACTCCTGGTCTTTGTGTGTAACTTCTTCCCATTCAGGTTCTCCGAAAAATAGATCAGAACATCCTTTCAAACGGGGACGCGATAAATATTTTTATTGAATCAATTCCCAATGGAACAAGGGGAACGCGGTTTCGAGCTCAATGCGATGGTGATTCAATTGAATTCGCCCAGTGGGTGTCAATTGTTCCCAATTTCGTACCTCTGGTTCTATCCGTCAAATATCGCAAACCTATAGCAAAGAGTCAAACAAATATCCGGAAAACTGGCCACCAAGACTTGATCTCTCTTCAAGAATCCCTCGCCCACCTGCGGTTTCCGCGTAATTGCAGGATCACTCGAGAAATCATCTTTGATTTCGTAAAGATCTGATCACATGCTCGGTCGGTTGTCTGGATGGTTGGTCGGTCAAGTGGTGAGTTGCAACGCGTCAAGGACAGACGGGCGTAGCGCTTCTCCGCTCGGTCAAGTCGGCCGGTACGGTGGTTTTGTGAGCGTTTGGTGGTACACTCAGTCAGTGAGACGGAGTAATTTTCGTTTTTACTTTTCAAGTATAATCTCGCCGGGTGGAACCGCCCGATACGACCTTCACCCGAACGCGCTTCCGCCTCCCAAAACCACCGTACACCGACGACCGTCTCTTCGTCCTAGTCGCGTGCATTTACAGCGGAAACCTGAGCCATACTCGTCGAACTTGACTCAATTCAATTCGACATTATTACTGATAATTTCATATCATAACTCATCCATTTTTGGTCATCAGTCATTTATTTTCCGCAAAGCAGCCATGAAATTCCTCGTTTCCAAACTGATATCTCCTCAGGTCAGCTTCCATAAGTTACTTATAGGGTCAACAGTGGATAGCGTGCGGCCGAAGGGTCGCCTTGGAGCACTGAAGTCGTTGCGACTTCGTATCGCCGGCCAAGTCGGATGACTTGTTCCGAAAATGACGAGAAAAACTCCAAGTTCATTTTGTGACGGCCCACTGAAAACGTTTTTGCTAAGCGTCCATTCACTGAACAAGCTTTGACATTCTTGATTCCTTCGGTAACTTCTCCGTTTTCTTTCCTCGTGCCAATTCTGCCAACTTTCAATAACCCATTAAGAGGAGCCGCGCGGCAGTTTCGCGGCTGCGGCTTCGGCTTCAAAACCGGAGTCCGGAAACCACATGAAGTATGCGCGGTTATCGCGACAATGATCATTGCTTGGATCCTTATCCGCTCTGTGCAGAAGAGGCACCAACTGCATCTCATGCTTCATGGAAATTCTGCCTGAAAATCATTCTCGGGGGCTGGGAGCGCGATATTTTGCGATGGAGGCTCAAGCCAGTACCCCTCAGGGATCGGGGCCAAAAGAAAAAAAGAAAACAAGCGCTCGATGGGACTGCGGGTAATGACGATAAAAGCCTGACAATGCTCGTCTAATCGTATCGCGCACAAACATCGTCGGCATGGTACGCTGCAGTCGGTAAAGAACATTACGCAAGACCGCACTGTCAAACGGACGCAGAGAAATATCAACCCAGTGCAACGTAACAATGTTCGACAGCAACAGATCAATTTTGAAAACTTTCGAACAAAAAGAAGAGGAAAAACAAACGTATCTGTAAACAGACAGGATTTCAGCAACAATGGGCGTTTTGTCGAGCCGTTCGTCGTTTCACGAGACCTCTTCTAATACGTCGCTCCGGGAACTTCACTAGAGGGAAAACCGCAGAGATCTTGACGGCGGGTCTCTTAACCAATTCGAGCGAAATTTGGAACTCTTGCCACTGGAGAACATTCAAAAACCATTCTTGATTTTGTTGGGTGTGCAAGGTCCGCGTACGGGGATGCAAGGCACCTCTTCCGAGAGGAGGCGAAAAATTCCGGAAATCAAGATGTTGAACTCCTAGCCGCGGAAGCGAACAACCGTTGAACGTCCGAGATATCAGAACTGCGCTTTTCCTGGCAATTTGGTCGTCGTCCTCAAGATTGCGAAATTCCCCATCTTTACATAACATTTACTCGAGCAGATCCCATATAGATTCCTGTCTCGTCTTTCTCGCAGACGGTAAGAGTCAGATTAGCATCGGCGGTCGGCTCCGGGGGCGTATCGGGACGCCGGTCTAGCAGGCGGGCCGCCCGAACAGATGTTGATATCTCTTTTTGTGCGTGATAATCATGAAGTGTCGTTTTCACAGCCATGCTACCACACACATACTAACACGGCTTGTCACCGCTGGTGTCGGGCGCGAGTCAGTATGGAATTTTGAAGCTCCATGGGGTCAACCGTTCATTCCTCACGACCAAGTAACTCCGCGAAGCTCAGACGTCGATCAGATGTGCAGAGGGTCGTCTGCTGTGGTTACGGATACCAAACATACTTCTGGAACCGGCCAAATTAGACCGGGGAAAATTGCTAATGCGAGCGGGTATGGGCCGAAATCGACCGCCGCCATTGGGATTTCTCCACCAAGAAGACGAGAATACTCCAAAATGAGAGATTCTTCACTCAAGTTACTCCAGTTCAGATGGGGCTCTCTCGATGGGCAGCATCAGTGATTTCACAAGTTCAATGATTTCCGACAGCAAGTTCGTGTAAGACTCAAGGTGTAGACAAGAACGGCATAGGATAGGACGGTAGTGAGGGGTCGGGGAAGTCGGGTATCCGAGCGATGTGACCCGAATGAATGTTGAGGCTCACGAAGGATCCCGCATACACGCATCCCGATCATCCACGATCTCGCCTGCCACTTTGGGAGGAATTGAAAAGCACAAACTGATTAGCTGAGTGAAGTGCGGGCGGAAATGCAGGCAGCCGTTGTTTTGTCTGGAATGGACCTTCCGGGAGAATCCACAGGAACTTCATCGGAAGATGTTGGGTCGAGTTCAGCGGAAACGATGGTCTTACTCAAAATTTGACGGGGATCAAGTCCCTCAGAAGCGTCGTCCCTTCAACGCGTTTGAGTTTGGAGCGATATTGCCATAGCATCTCATCAATCAAGCGAGATTCCCATGAATAACTTGATCACGACATTCACGAGGATCGAACGATCAAGATTGGAGAACAATATTTCCGACATTTGCTCGCAGATAGTGAGTCTTTATCGGTTGACAGCTCCGATTTGGCTACATGTCGTACGTCAGACACACAAACACGTGTGTTCCTCCCATCAATCTGCTTATCTAAATGGGTGAATGGTTTGTCGTAGATTTGGATTGGGACCCGGAGCGCGCCGCCGTGATTTCCGTCTTGTTCACAAGAGCGATAAGGAATCCGCCGCTGGAACTCGTCTTCGCTCCGACAATAATCGAAGAAGAGTTTTCGAACCAACGTAAGAAAAATCGCCGTAATCTGAATGCGTTTTTCTTGGCGCTCCCGGCAATGTCGTCGCAGTGTTCGCGGTGAAAGTGGGCACTTTCTCGTCGTCCTCTGTATGTTTACTTCTACCAACAATAATTTGAACGCTCATGTACTGTGTGTAAAACCGTCGAGGAGCAAATAATCTCGGCAAAACGTCCATCTGGCGCCAGCGCGATGGAAGGCATGTTTTTTTTTCTCCAGAATTTGACGATGATGTCGACGGAAACGAATCTTGTGAGCTTTGTTAGCGGGAAGAACTGGAGAGTCAACTCACCGATCTCAGTCTCGAGATTTCCGGACGATATATTCGCGAAGTTGTATCCAAGAGATTCACTTCCAAAACGAACGTCGGGCACTACTGTAGTAAGGACAATATGAAACGGATGCGAAGCTTTCTTTTTGTTCTCTTTTCTGGTCTAGTTCAGAGATGCAGTTTTAATTTTCAGCGAGCAGATGAACCCCGACAGAAATGTTTGGAACGAAGGCCGAATTCCACGGAATCAGATCCGAGTCGGTGACCGTTCAAACGAAAAATTCGTGCGGACAGGTGGTTTTCTGTGCGTACGTGAGGTGGCATCCGAAGATTCAAACGAACTTTTTTCGAACAACAACGAAAATCGTTGTAAGATGATGATAGAGGAACGTTGAAAGCGACTGATTGAGACGCTGTGAATCGAGCACCAGTGTTGGACAATCACGGAACGAATTCAATATGATTCAAAGAATCTGGAATCATTGATCCATCAATACGTCCGCACCATCGGGAGCTTGGCATCCGACAACAAAATCGAACGGCGATCAAAAATGGGAAAATTGAGGAGGACTCTGCTCCAATCTTCTGTCCGCCCAACGGTCACCCGAGGAAGCACCGCATGGTAATGACGATCCGCCGTCAAATCGTAAAAAAGAGAACATCAACAACAACTGGATTCTTCTCCGCAGAGCCGCTTCTGCGAAAAAGAATTTGTGGAATATCCGAAATCACGAGAACATCATGCACTGCCAACTTTCGAAGCACGGAAACGAGCACGAGTTGCACTTGAGTTGTATGAAGTAATCACAACCTTTAGCGAGCTGGAGAGTTCGTCAGTGCGCGCCGGTTCATCAGACGTTTTTACGTTGAACTGCGCGCGGAATCGCTCAGTCCGTTGCTCAGTTGGCGAAGTGACTCTGACCACTTCGCCTTCTGTCGGCGGACCCTTTCTTCAAAACCTTCTCTCCGACCATCTGAACGGTTGGCCGTCTTCGGCTTTACCTCTTGTGCTTCCATGGAGCGCTTTCTCTGCCCAGGGGCTTGACTCTGGTCCGTCTGATTGCTTTCTCGAAGCCCGCGGTGATAACCCTCGTGGTCAACTCTCCGTCAAACGACAGAAACCCATTACAAGACGAAGAGCCATGCTAAACCAATCACCAGTGCAGTCGAGGCAGCGCTGCTGCCACTGTGGCCATCTTCGCCACTTTTTCTTTGGAATGCTCCACTTCGCCTGTCAGTGGTGATCAGCGAGATCGGGATTTCGAGAATGCAAACAAAAATTTTGAATGAAGCGATGTGGGTTCACTTCACGAGGAGCCAAAGTGATGCTGATGCATCCAACTTGCTTATCTTGATCATTTTGCTCAAGAAAGCACGCCTCTACGTGGGGCACGGCTGCTCGAAGTACCACGAAGCGTCGCGTGCCACTCCTCGAATTCTCACATGAAACAGTCACGCATTGTCCAAGATAATATTGGCCATGTCGACCTTACACTTATGCACGACGAATCAAAATTTTGGGGCATTCGCGTTCGACGGATCATAAAATTTCAGTGCGCGTTCTCGACAAATCAGAAGTCGAGAGTCGCATCTCGCAACTGTCTATATGAGATGGCTCGGCCGAGCTGTTTCGAAGATCGAGCCCCTCAGACGCCATCATCTCGGCGGAATAGATGAGATGCTCCCCGAAGATCGGTTGGGAGTTATTTCTCTCCCCGTCCCCGTTCTCGTCCGATAAATTGTCTTTGGGATAATCACCGGTGTTCTGCGTTCTACGTCGATACACCAGTGGCATCCGAATTGCTCTCACAAGGCACGACCGCACTTCAGAAGCCTACGCGCGTGATAATCGTACAACTTGCTCGAATGCTCCTGTCATCCAGAGAAGAAGAAGACGAAGGAGAGAAGAGATTCTCTTGCTACGAACATGCAGTGACACGGAACGTTTACCGATCCATTAATAATTTTTGGCTGTGTTTACCCCCGATTGCAATTATCCGCGACTTGATTTTTTCTTCTGTTTGCGTTACCATCCTGTAACGGAAAACCGTTTTCTGCCGGCGACAGGTTCTTCTGCCGTTGGGCATCAGGAGTTGGTGACTCTTCTCTACTTTCCCTTCCACGAGAAAGAAAGATATCTTCCACAGGATGATCCGATGGTATTCGATTTGATTGACTCCGATATCAATTCTATCGGCTAATGACTCGTCAGTTGCGAGGCAATCCCTTGGTAGCAATGGTCGATTAGGCCAGGACTCATTTACGAATTAGGAATCACCGCCGTGCGTGGTCGCTCGAAGCTTTTCCCAATGAATTGTTTTCATCGAGAACGTAAATTCCAATCGAGTTGTCCTACACGCTCCAAAAGTCGTGTAGAAACGGAACAACGAATCTTTCTCAGGAATGGAATTCGTTCCGTGGAAAGGAGGGTGAGGAACGGTAGTCCTGTAGTAGATTCGCGTTGGTCCAGGTTCAGGTTTGAGAACTTCGACTCCCGATCAGTGGATTTCGATTTTTCTTTAAAATATTGAAATTCCCGCTCCAAGTTGCTTCAAGCGGACCCAGGACAGTCCATTTATCTCTCGGTTTAAGCGTTGGTCGTCGCATGAATTGACTTGGATATGTAATCATTAAAGCCACAAAAGCGCGAGTAGAACGACGACGTAACGTCCCCGCTGTTATGAAAGATACCTTTGAATGAGATTGTGATAATCGGCTGATATTAGGACATTATCCACACCCAGTCACTGAGGAAGATCACGGGACGCTTCGGTGGACGAGCTGTCGAACGACGAGCCAAAACGAGCACCCATTGAAATGCCCTAGCAGAATAGCCAAAAGGTGGGAGAGAAATTGCATCGGGCAGAGCAAACGCAATGTCACGGACGGGCTCAACCTGCTGTGATAGCAACTTGAAGCTCCGAGTTGCTGTTTGGTTACTGAAATCGTACCACGCAATAGATTCTATTCCTATTCATGTTTAGTCGAGCTCTCCGTGCATTCTCTGAAGCACGCGTTTAGCAAAGACGAGTGGCAACGCTCGACGATTCTGTTCATGAGGGAATTCTTGACCAAACGCTGAACTTCAGAGAATTTTGGATCCTCGTGCGAGGCCGATTGGGCAATCTAAAGCGATTGGAGGAAATCAATCGACGAATATGAAGTTGAGAAGAACGCTGTCCAATAGATCAGATCGTTCATTAGTTATCAGAAAGTCATCCTCCAGATTCTTCCGTGAGCAAACACGGCACAAAATACAATAGACGATCAGTGTCCGCTCACGAAAAACTAATTGAGCCCATGTTGGTTCGATGATAAACATCGTTGGTCGCGAGACCTCTTCCTTGGTGCGAGAGGTCAATTTGGACAATGAGCTAATTTGTTTGGGACCTCTCATATATCGGTCGGGTGGGCCACATGGAGCGCACCCGCACCCCATGAATGGAGAATACGATATCCGATTTCTTCTGCCATCGGGGAAGTACTTGCAGGTCTACGATACGTATCCGTAACCATATGTGGGATGATTTACAATCATGATAGTTTATGGAAGGGGTGAGCATCTTGAGCAGATGTTGCGGAGCATCTCATGAGAAGTTTTTCTGGTGTTTCATGTTTCGCAAAGCGCAGATCTGACGTTTGCGACCTCCTGCACCGGACGAAAGCGAAAATCATTCCATAGAGAGGCGCGGCTTTTTCTGTGAGAGCTTGCTCGTACGATCGCTGTCAAGATTTCCAGCAAAATGCGATTTTGGCACGGATGCGAATTCTCAGCATGTCCTATTTGTATAAGATCATCGGAGTTGCCTCGTCGTGAAAAGTTGCATAACCTTCCGTGGGCCGAAGTTGGAATCATGCGAGCAGACACCAATTTGTTGTGGAAAGATAAGACTGAACTTCTCGGGTTCCCTATTCCGCTTTGTAGGTTGAATCTGCTCCCAGACAACCCGTCCTTCCAAATTGCGCTTCTGGCTAACTACAAATATTCGCGTAGATGTGGTTAACACCGGCTGATCATCGACATGGGAAGAAATCCCTAGCGACAGGAACATTCCACTACTCAACGATGATCTCATCGCAAATTTCGGACTTGGCTGATTCAATGTTTTCCCCTCGATTGAATCTTTGTTCGATAGTTTGCCAGGTAATCGCATCACATATCACATCACAGCAGATCTCTGTGCGCTGACGGACGTCAAGAGAGATGAGAGGAGAGAGAGAGAGAGAGACATCGACGCCCACTCGGACGTCGCCACCGATTCTCCGAGTTACATCACCAGAGCCCGTACCTTTACGCACTAAAAAACTTGAAAATATGCAAGCATTTATGCACTAAAAACCCTGAAAATATTCACTGAAAACTCTAGAAATATGCACCGAAAACACTCAAAATACGAACTTGAAAGCCGAACTCTCAAGATTCACTGACAGTCTATCTGATTCAGAGGAGAATCCTCCCCCCTCCCTCACAGCTTTCGTGGACGACGTGCTTTCCAACGCCGCCATGCTACCTTCCATAGTTGGAGCTCACGCGCAGAGCGAGAGACAGTACGCTGAAATTATTCTAGTTGGAGCTGAACCGCTGATATTCGGGATCGATTTTCACTTCTTGACGCTGTTCACCGACCACATTCACCGTTTGGTCCGGTCCAGCTCTGGAATTGTGCAAATTCATGCGACAGCCTCCAGGTTATGCAGATTTGTCGATGAAGTGCCAAAATATGCATTATTATGCATTTTGCATGAACGTACGGGCTCTGTACATCACGCACTCTGTTCCCCTGCGAAAGCCGGTGGACGGATGATTTTTTTTCTATCCCCAGCTTCGAATTCCACAAACGGTACACTCCGGGAAGCTCGGAAATTTTGTGTGGCATCATCGGAGGAATGTCGATTTCCGTCCAAAACTAGGAGTTGAGAATTTCGCGAAGACTGAACGTTGAGCATATCAGAAGCTCCGGTAAAACGTCTAGAATCTAGAACTATGGCCTGAGTCACGACCGAGTGTCGACGGTTCATGATAACGTTCTACAACCGCAAGCACGCGCACTACAACTTGCAGTGACTCACTGATTGATTGTTTGATTGAAATCGAGGAGCGTTCTTCAATCCACGTTTCCGAAGCGACGTAAACGACTCGGGATGACTCAATCGCGCAAGTTCGCGCGACTATCGCGGCGGAATTACGATCGATAACGTTATTGACAATAAGATCGTGTTCATCAGCTGATTTCTATTCTCTTCATTCATCCAAGCGGTAGTGCTACATCGTGTGAGAAGAAACCCGCAGATACGACGCGACGCTCAGCGGCCACACGAGAATCAGTGATCGAAGTTATTCGCGTAATCATTCTCACGTAAGATTCGACCAGCCGTCACGCGGAAAGCAAGCGTGAATCCCCGTCACCGCTCCACTGGAGATCCAGCCGCTAAGAGCTCGTAGTTGCTCGAAGATAACAAAACTTACACGAAACAAATGACCCAAAAATCAACGAGAGCGCTTAATATGCTCAATAGCTCGCTTGCGCGCCGGAAGAAGAAAATTCTGTCTTGGGGGGGAATGAACTGATACAGTGATATCTCTTTCACTGCTCGGCCATGTCTTGTCGGAGAAGAACCTCATTGAATACTCAACGCACTCACTCAGAGATGATTTCATGTTTCGAGGCACTCACCGGGAGCCGAGTAGAACTTTTCAAACTCTCCAGCCTGATCCGGGCTCAGAGGTCGAGGGCGAGGGAACAATTGGAGCATTCCCTCGTTTCCATAAGGACTAACTTGTAGCAAGTTCAAGTTATTCAAAGCTCTCTCATCACTGTTTTCCGATGTTGGCGCACTGGAATCCACGAGACCGTTGCTTCGGTTCCGCATCATCAGGATCATCATCGCTCGAGCATTGGAATCGATGTTTTCTTTAATCTCAACATCAACTCTATGACCGCGAGTCGAATCTTCACGACCTCGTTTCTTTGGGCTCTCGGCCCGGTTCTCCCTGAAGAAATGCCGAAGCCCGCTGAAGTAACCACCGTCCCGTTTCTGGAGGTTTTCGTCGGCCACTTCGCTCACGGCTTCACCCTTCCCGTTCCTGTTTACTTCGGTTTGAGCCTTTTTCCGGGCCTTGCTCTTCTTCTGCTTGGTTTTGCTCCTGCTCTTCCGCCTCGGATCCTTCGTACGGCGCGATTTCGAGTTACCGATCTCGACATCGGGGTCGACAAAGTCCTGATTGAAGTGACATTCGCACACATACTCCTCATTTTCATCCTGCTTAGAGATCGGAAACTCCTGGAGGCCATCGACGGCATCCTCAATCCTATCCGAGTCCGTTCGAGTTTCGCCGAGTTTCTTGGCTAGCGTGGGGGGAACATCACGAAACTGCATCGGAACGATGGAATCCTCGCCGTCTGCAGGCTCTCTGTCAGCCGGCGATTGCGAGACCACGAACGAGTTCGTTCGATTCAAGGCCATCGAACGCTGTTGCAGCTTCTCGAGGAGCGATCTCCTCAGAGAGGATCCTCTCTCGGGACACAGATCTTCTTCATTGAGGCTCTTCGAAGAGTAGAGCTTCGATCTTCTCGGAGGGGAATCCGAATCCGGCGAATCGGAGCTACTCGAAACATTAGTCGATAGGATTTCAAGAGGACACGCTTGAGATTCTTCCCGAGGAGTTTGACGATCGCGACGCGGCGGGGGCGAAGGCGGCCTCACGCCCCCCAAGCGTTGGAGATTCTTGGTCACGGGGCATCTGAAGCTCCTAGATCCCCGTCGAGGGCTGCCTTGCGAGTTCAGCGACGACCTCTCCGAGACAGTGGTCGCACTGCGCTTCAGATAGACCTGCCGTTCTCCGAGCAGCTGTTTAAGGTCGTTGACAACCGAAGATTCCGACTGGGTCGCTTGGCATGTGGAAGGCGATCGCCTAGAGGTCCGAGATTTTGACGAACGATGGTTACGCCGTCTCTCCGTGTTGGGCACGGAGTCGCACTGGGTTTTGACATTGCGTTTCACCACTTTCGCGTACTCAACATTCGGCTGTTCGTCCCTGAACTCCATCGGGGCCCTTGGTAGCTCTTCTTTCGACAAGATGTCGACCACTCGTGGCATGTCATCGGAACCGCTCGTCGATTTCAGAGATTCAGGCTGGTGGACCCCCTGGTCTGGAGTGCAGCATTTGCACGGTTCGTAGTGACTGGCGTTGTCTGAATCGAGCGACGATTGCATAGTGATGGAATTGTCGTCCCCGCTCTGGAAACAAATCTTCGAGTCAGCGGAGGCCGAACCCAAGTTCGCGGATGTTTCCCGACGACCGAAACTTGAGAGTTGTAGCGTCGACGGATTTGTCGCACTCCACTGTTCCGAAGATTCGCGCGCGAGAGCGCTTTGTAGGTCACCGTCGAACTCATTTTCGGCGTACACAGAGCTGTAGTTGAGATTGAGCGGAGAACTCGGTGGAGACTCTGAACGTGTCAAGGTATTGACAGGCGAAGTATCGGCGGATGAAGTTCGTGTACGCAGGAACTTCAGCATATCTGATCCTACATTGGGAGGTCAGCAGAAACTCTCACAGATGACGGCAGAGACACTCACAAACACTGACTCGGGTCAGAAAGCGACAAGCGGTTCTGTGCGGCGCCATCTTGGACGAAGGAGTTATGCAACCCAAACGTCTCTCACAAAGAGGACTTATGCCATTGAAAGCCGGCGGCGTTGGCCTTAATCAGAGATAACTTTTTTGAATCAACCAAGAGAGGTTGGAGCGGATCGAGACCCCTATCCAGCTCTGCTGCTTTTGACGGACTCCATTCGATGGAGCTCCATTTTGATGTCCCTGTCCACCGTAACAGGAATGTCCGTGAACTCTTGGTCGGGATTCTAGATCGGAATCTCCATGCGCTCGCATCCTGGGGTCGAGTGCGGATCCATAGTTTGCACGAAGTTTTCCGAAGTCAAATCTGCCTTCGAAGTGCGGCTGCCACATATCCCATGATATTCATATCGCTGCCAGGAACGCGAGGCAGACATTATACTCAAGTAATGATTCGCCTTGTCGAGAAGTTCTGACCACGAGCTGCCGTCGCTCCCGTTTCGGCCTTGCCGATACCGCGAGCGTTCCGTCGCGCCACCGCTTTCGAAGTCAGCGAGTTCTTTGATTTCGTCGTGCTGTTCTTCGAGACACATCGAGCGAAACGCCTTTGTTAGACTCAAACTGAGCCAACCGTGAGTTAGATTCATTATGAGGAAGGCAGAAAAGGGAAAGAGCGGATCAAAGAAGGGAAAAGAGAAACACAGACTAGCTTTCAAGCCGCGCCCAGAAATGCATTTTCACCTTCTGGGACTCGGTCAGCTCGAAGCTCGCCACATCGACCTAGATGTGCGCCTATGTGTGACCACATCGTTCCGTCGTCATCGTTGGATCGCCCCCTTCCCTTTATGAGACCCTGGACACAACGACAACACTCATCAGATGCTTGATAAGGCTTGAAAAAATTTTAGAAGACCTGGGGCAGCCTTGCTCATATTGTGGCTGTCCTCGACTCGCACTGGGATACTCGGTATCCGCGGATCCTCAAGATGCTCAATGTCACGATCGATGCAATGTAAGAAACTCACCGGTTCGGAGAACGACTCCTTCGGGGATATTCTTCCGGAAGAATCTCGGGGATTTCGTCGTCATCCACACCCTACCCAGTTTGAGCTTGTGAACCGCTCGCTTCTTCGGAGCAATTTTCTCAGCTCCGAGATCGCACTGTATCTCTTCATCTCGAACGTTTTTCTGTTTGGCTTTAAGTATATCGGACTGCTCAACGATCTTCAGCGAGGGCAGAGTCGAATCTGGGTTCATTCGACGCTGAACTTCTGTCGGAAGTTCTCCAAAAGTCACAGATCTTCTCCGCTCATCGAATCGCTTCGATCCGGGAGCCGAGTGTCTCGATGAAGACGATGCGGAGAACTCCGGGGGCGAGGTTCTTGGTGACGGAGGCTCCGCGATTTGACTTATTGCACTCGAGAAACTCGCGCGACTCGACGACCTTGAGAGTCGCGAGAGATGATGTCCATAGGGCGGTGGGACCGCTTGCGAGCCCCGTCTGAAAGTTCGAACTGGTTTCGGCGGCGGCTGGAGATAGGGAACCGGTAGATTCGTTTGGACTGGATTGTATCCATGATGGAGCGGTGGCACGAAGGGAACTTGAGGTCCGTAGAGATGCAGGCATCCCATACAACGTGGATCAGCTATGAAACCGGGCACAAACATTCAGAGTCGTCGCCGCCACTGGTACCTCTAGAGAGAGCTTCCAATGCTCCAGCGTGTATGATCGACTGCGACGAACGCCGTCGCCGTTGAGGGCTTTCCGAAACACCCACAGTCTCACGTTACTCTGCCCACGTTGAATCATTTTTCGATGGCCAAACAATGCGTCGCTGAGTCAGTATTCAGAGAGATGTCCCTCCACTCGGTCGCTCCGATGATTATGTACAAGCATCCAAAGCCGGAGATAGGAGCCGATTAAAAAAATTGTCAGGAGATGAGGAGGCATCGACTTCGTTCACTCATAGATTCCATTACCGTCCGTGAGCAACGTCATAAACGAAGGATCACCACCACCTACAGTTCAGGCAAGTTTCAGGCATCAGATTGTCGATTGTGTAGCTATGGAGCCGTATGCGATGGGCTCTGAATTTATTTCAGGATTGAAACGCTCATGAGGGGGGATCTTATTAAGGTTGAGGCATGCTGATGGTTGTCCACCGAGACAACAATATTTCATGTCTCGAATGTCCGTTCATCTTACGCTTGTGGCACTTGCTCAAGGCTCGAATTCCGGCTGCTCTGTTCAGATGGGTTCTGTATAATGGGAAAGAACTTGAACGAAAGTCCATGGACCATGACCTTCCAGGATCTTCATGTAAGTGTGTTTATAGAAGGATACAAATCATCAGATGCGTTTCGCTACAAACTCTCCGGACTCTCCCCGGTTTTCATGAATACATTCATGAATTCGACCACCGATATACTTCTCGATTACCAATCGATTACTGCGGGAAACATCCATAAGCTTCATCGGTGACCCCCGCTAGTCCCGCCACCACAGGAGGATGAGTGAAATCATTGGGGTTTGTTGAGAATAAAGTGTGATTCCTCCGAGAACGGCACAGTCAATTCTAGTGAGAGTCTCGCCGTTTGGTAGCGGTACCCGACCTTCGCACCGTTGTCCCCTTCACTTCGACCGACATTCTCCGCAGCAAGAACTCGCTTGCACTCCTGTCCTCACAAGCCACATGGATCCGTTTCACCCGGTCTTGAAAGCATTCTTCAGATGGACGCCTTATTATTTCTAAGATCTCAATGCCAATATTTGGCTCGGAATATACATGTATCGTCGGATCCCGAACTTGAAAACGATAACGAGACTTTTCTCTACTCAAGAACCATCCTCCTATGACAATCACCTCTTCGTGAAACTCGCCACTGCAGAGACATCATTCAATCGCTAGCATTATCAAGAATCCGCAATCGACCATAACAACAGATGTGAAGGAAGATCAAGCCGTAGTCTCACTCCCTTGAATGGTCAAATAATGAAGATGTCGACGTGGTAGTAGATGTCGACGTAGCTTTCGGGGAGGCGAAACCCATCTGAACTTCTCCAACGACAATCGTTCCCCGATGGGACGTGGTCGTTACAGCCAAGGCGACGCCTGGAAGACTGAACGTCGCGGAAGGTGGCTGGCAGAGAGGCCGTGCTCTTTTTCCACTGGAATCAGTCCCTGCATCAATGTCATTTGCGGGGTGTGGAAGAGACGCCGCATTGGGGCGTTTCCACTCCACATCCGACACCCGAACATGGGGAATGTTTCCACGGCGAGCGTTAACGTTGCTATCAGGAAATCACTCTTGGGTTCCGGTTATTCATTCAACTTAGCTTCTAGAGCCAAAAACGGTTTTCCTTCAGCTCGAATCAGGAACAAAATCCGAATCCCCCTGAGCCCCCAGCCCCCCAACCAAATCAAAAACCCAAAAAAAATAAAAAAAACCCCCCCACCGATGGTAGATTCTTGTTTTGAAATCTCTTATGGCTAATCCCAGGAGGACTCTTTCTACGCTCACAATCAGTACTGAACGCGGGCTTGATTTGCCGCATCTTCGAACTTCTCTCGATAAGTCCTCATGATTTTCAACAAGATGGAGCTCTCGAATCGCATATCACTGGAACTCGGAGGCAATCTCACGAAGAAAGAAAACCAGAAAAGACTTGAATATTCTTGTGCAACACAAAGCAGGTTCGCTCGCTTATTTTATTGTGGACAATTTTTGGGAATCAACGATTTTGCATCGGGCATGTAGGCTCGAATGAGATACAATGCTGTTCAATTTCCGAACAGCGATCACGAAAAACTAATCTGCTCAAAAAAAATATTGCTTACTGATGAAGATAATCTCTCAAACAAAATCGTTTCCGGTAGAAAGCAAGCGATGATGAGTTTTGTTGGGTGCCGAGTATGTACAATGTGTATGCTGTTCTTTTTCCTCGTAAACCGTATCACAGGTCTCTTTGAAACGCCACCATATCGCGCGGGTTCGCACAGATTCTTTCGGTTCAGTTTAGGACAGGGGTGCAGATCATCTAAGACGTGCTCTTCGGGATATTCGTTCCCGGGTCCCAGCCTCAAGGATAAGAGAACTCATGAAGGCCTAGTCCTGTCGTTTCTCCCACTCGAGATTTGGAGTCCGAAGTCTGGTCGAGTTGGTGCATCGTGAAGACAGCTTTTGCTTTTGTACAATCGAGTTGTTTCTTTCTCGCTCTGGGATGACAATCTAACCGTTCGCGTTCTTCCGGGACGCGAACATCTCCGTCGTTAGCTCTCTCAGCTATCCTGACTTAGATTTACTGTGCGTCTGAGGTCTTGGTCGAGCTGTTAGAATCCTCTTGCTGAGTCTGTTGGGGTTGAGCATCGTCTTCGATGGGACCGGCTTCTTCAACTTCGTCGTAACGGGGTACGAAGGAGATTTGAGTGATTCCAACGATGTAGCCTTGTTTCACGGCGGCCTGTGAGAGAAAGGCGGGGATTTTAACTTGGCCTCTGAGAAGATGAGCTCACTCCGGAATTGATGGACAACCTGATATGAAAAGGGACATCATTTTTCTCATCTTTCAGATGAGTCACTCACTTGGAAGTTGGGAGGGCAGGTCTTGTCGAAGTGTCGGAAGATGCACTCGACGTAGATCTTGTCTTGCTCCTTGTAGTCGTTAGCGGCTTGGCTGAAGGCGCGCTGCGAGCATTTCTCGTGGGCCATCTGCAGAAAACGCGGAATTCGCTTAAAATACTCCGTCGGAAGATTATGTGATCCGATGTGGGAGTTCGGGAAACCGCATAAAGTCCAAACAGGAGCTTACCTTGGTGAGTTCGAGGGTCTTCCCGTCGAGTCCAGCTTGCGAAAGGTAGTCCATGTACTTGGAGAGGTTCATGTTGCCGTTAGGACGAACCCATCCAATAACCTTAAGCATACACCTGAAACGTTACCCCACCTTAGAGCCTTCTCCAAATCAGCCCGACGTGAGAGGAGAAAAACGAGAAGATGAACACATATTCAAGGAGCCGGTTGCTAGGAAAACCAGTCCCGGGGTTTGTCGAGCAACCAGTTTCGGCTACTTGCCTGCTCAGATTCGGGAGAGCTTCCTCGACTTGTTCGGGAGAGATGGGAATGTGAGCCCTGCAGCGTTCCCATGTTGAAGCATCACTGATTTCTGGAAGGACGAGCGGGTTCTTCAGGGGTTCGCACGAGCCCCAGTTTGACGTGAAGAACTCTTCAACCTAGAACGAACGCCATATTTAGTACTTGAACCGTTTCTCTGGAAGCTCTGAGATCTACAGCAGTTGGGCGAATGCACACACCAGAAGCCGAATGGATGAAGACTGAAAATGAAAGTATTAGTGCCCGACGAGAATTTGTGCCCCTTGCAGCTTTCGAAAGAACCACCGAAATCACAACCGAATCCGGAGAAACCATGAGGTAACACACTTATGCAGCCTTGAGAGTTTTCAGCTTTTGAGAGCTGTTCTGCAAAAGAAGACAATCGCACGGGGGGCACTCGTCAGCCCGACTGACAAGCGGAGTTGAACGAATCACACACTAGAGCGACGATGCCTAGCAAACTTATTCGCATCACCGATCACTGCACCGATGGTGAACACCGAAAAAGTTTCGGAGGGTTTCGTCAGGACTTTCGCGACTCTTCGTATGGTTGCATTTCATTCTTGAACCATTCCTCCGCTCGCGAAGATGTCAGTCGAACCTCCAGTATGTGTCATCGCGAAAGTTCGACCCCTGTACAAAGTCATAGTTGGCCATGACAATCATGTGCCCACCAACCACGCTGATCAGGCCCTGGGGTACGGGGACTGGACTCAGGAATGCAAAGCCCCGGCTCCGCTTTTCCGTTGATGAGGTTTTCGAGAGAGAATGCGATTCCAGGCAGACTGCGACTGCCATTGTCAAAGTCGCGATGAGAGCGTCAGACAAGTGAGTGCGCTGGTTCCAAACGAGGCGTCGGCGTCGCCTAACACAAACTTCGTGCTTCAATGCCGGCGCTGAGAGTCGCAAAATAGTTTTCAGTTCCGTGTTCGAAAGCGCCCTGTATCCGGTTGAACAGGAACAAGAACCTTGCAGTCAAGGAAAACAATACCTGAGCTGGAAGGGCAGTGCCCCAAATAGCTCCAAACACAACGAGACTGCCAATCAGGTGGGCGATGAGAATATTCCGAGATATTCAGAATGACAGATCGGATTTCCGTTGTTTCGATGAAAGGAAACGGAGGTTCTCGGATGACTGCGGCTGGGCCGCGGAGCGATCGCGATCCAATCGAAAAACACGTAAAAATTTGTTTGGCTGCGATATTAGGCAATAATTCCGGTTTTGGCGGATTTTCAAAATCAGTTCAACACAGCACGCGTCGAAGTTCAATTACGCGGTCGCTGATTTAATTCACACACGTTTCGGCGGTATCGTAATGATGACCTAATCTTACCGAAGATGTATACAAATGAAGCGAGGAAATGGAAATATACGATCGGAAAATTATGCTGGGGATAGTAATCTATTGACGCTTTGTTTAGATGAACTGCTCGCTTCGATATGGCAATCCATGCGAGCGAGCCGACTGCCAAATTATTCCTGGACTTCAATGCGGCCGATCGAAAAGATGCTCCAAAACCGCAGATGAGCTTAGGGTCCGGTTCGATCAGGGCGCATGTCCGGCTTACGCAATGGAATCTCACAGGGACCGTAAATCACGACCATGATGCGGTTCCTCAAACCATTCAGGATGGGATCATCCGATGACTGCACGGCTCCTGCATCGATTTAGGAGCTCAAACGTCTGGGTTGTGATCAAATTGCTCTCATGAGCTGTAGTTGAATCACGAAACCGCAAAAAGCTTATTCCAAGTGTGATCGTCGAGGGTGTCTCGCGAGCGGGAGCAAACTCGACTCAGTGAATCGCTTGATGTGGGAGTGAAATGAATCGAGTTTGGTCCTCATCCAAGAACTTTCATAACGGAAACTTTTGCACGAGAATCACTGATCAGAGCCAGATCGACCTTCGTCCGAAGGTCCTTCCCCTTTGAAGTGCATCGGTGGATTGGAACGGCAACTTCCTCGCCAGGATAACCCGAGCCCCAACTGGGAAAAGAAGCTAGAACAGATCGAGAACGATGGGAAGGTCCTCGGGAGAGGCTCGGAAACACTTCTCACAAGTTTCGTTCGGTGCATACTTCTTCAAAAGTCACACCAGAAGTTGCATGACGGCACCCTTTGAGAACAGAGGACGTCGAGGGAATCAAGCTGCTCCTGAGCTTTGGAGACGCAGATAACCTCCAGGAACGCCGGGGAACAGTGAACCAGCGGCAGTCGATTCTTACGTATACTCACGGTCTGCTTGGGAGAGATCCTTTCAGATTTGTCTTTAGCAATGGGTCCGGCACAGGCTCCAGCGACGAGAACACCGAGGAGAACGCAGCTGAACGATTTCATTACTACTACTATTGTACGACTACTCACACCAGACAGACAAACAGACGAAAATTGAACAACAGTCAGACAGTGGGATTGGACAACTGCTTCTGCTAACGCGCGGCCTTTTGTACCTGTCGGAGCTGCCGCTGCTGCTACGTCAAGTCAGACAAGCACTGTGGGAGAGAAGAACAGTGTAAGAGTGAAATCTTCGGTCCGTGAGTCTTTCGATGCGTCTGTCTGAGCGTGGTTGTGTGCCTAGCGAGCCAACTAGCAGGAGTTGCCCCGATGCCCGGTCCAAACACCACCGCTGCCGTCACCGCGAAGAAGTCAACGAAGGCTTCAACCACAGCAGCATCCGTTTTCGCCGATGGGAGACACCATGTCAACGAAGGGAGAAAGCTAACGGCGACTTTCACTGTCGCTCACTTCAAGTCGAGAACGACATCTTCGGAACGGAGGCCAATAAATAAGCTAACAAAGTGAACAATAACGGCGGCTTTGGGACGAAAACCGAATACATGGGATCAACAACCACTTGTCTTTGTTTCAATCCATAGACATGGGCAGAGCGTTCGGTCATCCGGCTGCTTTGATGCGGTACGTGACCAACAGTACAGCCCTTGAAGATCATGATGGAATTACATCCTTGCACATCATCGGGCGTTCCCTTGAGCTGCTACCAGAGCCGGCCAAGATCCGAGACAAGTAAAATCTATTTGAATCGCGAATGCTCGACACCGGACTCTCATCGTACATCGGACTGAACTGAATTTCTCTCAGGATGACTCCGCGAGCACGGAGTCACCGCTGAGTTTTCTGCTGTGTCGTGAACACATTGAATTGGCTGCCATTCATAGTATCATGCAAAGTATGTGGTGCACTCCTATCTTGTTATTAGGTGTTAAATCTTGAACATTTGAGGACAACGGAAAATCATGTGCGAGAACTATCGTTTCGTATGTTGCGGTAACGTCCTCGATAAACGGTTCGTTGGCACACGCCCGCCACGATGAATGAACCGTCGTACAAACACTTCGACACCTTGCAACATCTCAGACTGCTTTCTTTTCAGTTTTTGTCAGTTTTTTTTTTATCGGAGTGCTGGATGCTCCAGGCGTGTGACTGTCGATATTTCTCCTACGCAACGAGGGCGACACCGAACGGCGTGCAGTCTATTGTCTGACTCAAGGAGCGGGATATCATTGAAGAGCTTGCGGTTATGTGATCCGCGACCACAACATGTTCGAAATGCTCGGATGACCCACCATTGGGCATCCAACTTTAACAACACAGCGTACAAGACGTGCCTAGTTAAACGAGCGTCATGTACGAAGCTGATCGAGTGATCGGTTATTGATAAGGAAGCTTGAAGACGTTTTAATACTCATCAGGTGGTACCGAAAGATTAACATTCGATAGGAGCACTTATCGGACATGAAACAGACACAAAGAAGGCGGAAATGTCGGAACATTTGTTGACACTGAAGGTTGCATTTATCTCACACCACCCAAGAGTTGCTTTCGCGGAGGATACGGGCGGATCCAAAGTTTGTATCTTGATGTTCAGCCTTGCAACTTCAGGGAGTTCTTCAGGGAGTGCTTCTATGCTAGAGAGCCCATTCGAGAAGAGAGCAAACAGTATGGTGATCTTCAGGCGGCTTTCAGGGGACACTCTCGAAAAGAGCCACTTCCGATCGAGTTTCTCTTCTCAACCCCCAAATCATGGACCGAGCAGGCTGAATACGAGGCCGAAGCAGAAGAAGGATGCATGCAGTGCTCGGGGACCGTCCACTCAGGACAGCAAGGCGTGCTGTCCGAAAATTATGCACAATCTTTCCAGTACTGGTCAGCGCTGCTTCAGACTCGATTCCAAACCGTTCTGGGGAGGATTCCGATTCTTCGGTCGTGTTCTTATGCAGGATGGATAAGTCGAACCAGTAGAGGTCTATTACGACGATCACGCCACCGACAACGGCTTTGCTTCACTGGATGCTCGTGATGATGCCAGGTCTATGGAAATCTGCACAGAGAAAAATATTCGTTGCACTGATTGTGGGTTGTTCTTCTTGAAATATAAGTTGCGATGATTTTCATCGCCAATATTGCTAACTTGTGTGCGGGCTTTTCACCGCGTTGACTGTTTCCGCAGATCTCGTAGATGAATCGTAGACAAATCCCAGAATAATCTCGGCTGCCCGACGGGACTCGTGTCGTCATTGCGGACTCGGTGTCACGGTAAGGTTGTGTCAAACCTTGACTCCTCCACCACAGGCTTGGGAATACAGGAATTGTGACATTTACCCGCCTCTCATGAGTCGTCGACCGGATAACCGACCTGAGTTACCATGTGCGTGCTTCAGATAGGAAAAGGTAATCCAGAGGCATTCCAAATCGCCTCAGAGTCCCCGGATCAGGAGCAACGCCCTAGAACCGCAAGCTCGTCCACGATATTTCCACGGAATGAGTCTCCGCCACACGCGCAGCGTTGACCGAGGACTTGAGGTTTTCGATGTACTTACGAGATACTGACCAGCGTCTCTTGGGGAACAAAAATTTTGTTCCTGGGAAAACCCTAATATTGTCCCTAGAACGACAGCGTCTGGCTCGACGTCACCTGTATTACAAAGTTTCTGACACTGCAGAAACACTGGAGCAGCCGAGTAGAAAAACGTAGAAACCTACAATGTCCCAACCGCGTAAGTCGGGCGTGACGTGGGTGGCACGATAGCGGTTTCTCAGCCAGCATTGAAGTTTCCGTGGCTGGAGTTGCGTGAACTTGCCCCGTTTAATAATCGAATTTCATTTTCGGACGAGCGCCCGGCCGGGCAGCAGTTAGCGGCGTTAGGTAAGCGTTTAAACTTTCACACTTCTGAGGGAGTCTACAGTTGACCGCGTCGGTGGTTCTGCTCGGTTTCGATGTCGTTACATTCGTCTGGCGCGTGACGGTAGAACCGATGAGAAAAACGGCTAGCGATTTCATGTATCTACAAGAAGTGTTGTAAACAGAACAGATCCGTAACAGTATCTGAAACGAGCAGGCGCGCTGTTTCAAGTAGGAACCAAACCCACGTTCGAACGACCTGCGCGGACAGACTTCATATCAGGAAACATTTCTTCGTCAGACAAAACGATTTCTCCGTTTCTCTCGCAATCCTCCCGGTGACCGGTCCACCCACCTGACGAAGTTCTAGATTCTAGAACTTTTCTTGGCTAAGCTTTATTCTGGAGCGTTCAAGGAGCAAACATCACCGTCACCGTCAGTTTCTCCCAGATCAAGGGTTCTCATGTTCAACTGTGCATAGAATCAACCCTTCTGTAGATTGCACGCTTCGCAAGACCTGCTGTCAGATGGCCACTAAAGACACTTTTCCCAATGCTGGGAAGGACTCTTAGGAGTCGCCGAACCCTAATCATTAGATGGGCGTCGCGGCGAGGCGTCACAAACAATTTCTCCCCCGTCCGTTTAACAGAAGATTTCATCACCGTGATTTGCGGTTTCGCCAGATTAAACCCGAAACGTGTCACCGAACGCATAAATCGTCCATTCGCCTCAAAGTAACTCACGAACATGTCCGAGCTCCCTGGCGATTGTGGGAACGGACGATGGTCCAGAACGATATTTCCTCGATTTCATCGTGCTCCCCCAGAAGATTGGGGTTCACTCACGATTAGTGAAGATAACTCGAGCTCGTCACAAGTTCAGTTGCGTCTCGCTTTTGTTCTTGGATTGACGTGATCCATCGGAATTCTTTTTAGACTTCGTAAGCGTATTTCTGCCATCGCTAACCTGTTGCGAATTTGGGTGGGTGGGTGGTTGCTTATCGGTGGGAATTTCACAATGCCATCCTGAAACATGGCATAACAAAAAAGAAAGCCGTTTTCAGTGACATCAAGATTCTATGTAGCCCCGAACGATTGCGCATCTCCGACGCTGTCAGATCCAGCCTTCGCATCGTTCCAACAACGTTCTCATCAAATGTCATATTCTCTTTACGTCGTTCACCACAACGAAATCCAGCATCTCAGCAAGTCAAGAAAGCCAAGTATATCTACTCCTCAACCGCTGCTCCCCTTTCAACATGTCTCCGTGTAGAACACCTGACCCAGCTTCACGATTCGTACGCGCACAGTTTTCCAGGCGATTTCCGACTGCAAACCTTCGCGAAAATTGGGATTCCGCTCAGGATTCGCGCGAAGATGATCTATGCAGCCTTTATTCGATCTCAATTCGTAGGGAGGGAAAGTGAGGTTTTCAACAGCTGAGCTTGATGATATGAGAGTTTACGGCGGGCAGCTCAACATCGGGCAGCTTGCCGAAATTCGGCATTCACATCATGCGTACCATCGGCACGGATTTGGGCGAAGAGCGTATTCCCGACACGCTATTTAGTGCCCCTGACCTTGCGTGTTTTCACTTCCTGTGTGGACGGTGGATACTTTGTTTGCTCGCTCAATTTGTCCCCGATAGAAGTTGTCAGTGTCGTTGCATCGGTTGGAAGGGTCATTCGAGAAATGCGGGACTTCTGGTTGGAAAATCTCATTTCAGGTTTCATCTTCAATCCCAGGAGGTTGTTGGATGAAGCCGTCTTAGATGGAACAACAAGTACGCGGCGATGTCGCTAAGAATCGGGCGTTTTTTGAAGCTTTCCTCCTTATTCTCAATGTTTCGATCTTCGACGAACTGGAAGCTGGACCACTGCTATGACGTGTGTGCCAGCGAGCGGCTATTGGCAAGCATGCTTTGGTTGCGGCAACAGTATAATCTAAAAATATATTGAAACAAACCCGTTAATTAAGAAACAGAGCTGAAATTAATATTTTACTTTTTATTAGGCCGACTAATATTGCTCTTGCCATCGCATCACTAGCATGATCACCGTCGACGTTTTGGAATCGCTATGCTAGTCATCGACATCACGCTCATACACCGCAAACATATCAGATAACGGAGTCAGCCGAAGCTTCGCGGGGAAACATGAACACCCTTCGGTGTGCTTCCAGAATCTGTTGCTCTTCGGTGAGGTCGTTCGGAATGTGACGGGCTGAAAATCAAACGCAACCATCGGAGTCTCGGGTTATAGGATACATTTGTGGCGGAGACTCAAACTCCAGAATAAGGGCTCGGCGAGAACGAGGGAAAGTTTGCCTTCGGTCCCGATAAATTACACGGCTCGCCTCTCGAGCGCAATTTTCTATTTCAACGAGTTGTCTGTTGTGGTATGTGTCAACGAAACCGATGGTCGTGACGTAGGACTGACGTTTCCCCTGACAGGCCGCATGAATTTTTGCACTTTTTTCTCTTCGATGTCCTCGCCTCTGGACACCAAGACAAATGCGGGAGGATCTATTATTATAGATCAGCAGCGAGAGGGAATCGAGCGCTGTTTCTAGCCAGGCCGCAGATTGAGTTAGACATTAACTATTTTGTTGCGTGAACTTGTGTGGGGGCCGCGAAGCGTGATTTCTCGAATAATGCGTGAGTTTTGTGGCGTTGACCCAACTCGTTCGGCTTCAACTCCAATGTGGAACTTCTGTCGATTTTGCGGTCGAGCCTTCAGCCGATCCCAGACCAGCTTCCAACTCGCTGTCACTCACAGCAGATAGTGCATCCCACATTGGTCAGTTTCAGCGAGCAGTGTAAGTTCGAGTCCCGTGTGAGAGGGCGAGAGATTGACGTTGATAAAAGGCATTCATTTGCTACGCTCAGCTGACGTTGCTCGACGTAACGGTCGGTTTCAACAGTGCCGAACGGAAAGCTCAAGCGAACTGACTGACTCCCTGCTTACCTAGCGAGGTTCAGCAACGCTGGCGGCAACTGATTTGTTTGTTTTGTTGAGCATCGGAGCGATGCTTTGCCACTTAGTAAACGTTTGATGGATCACCTCAGTGGGCCAACCCGGTTAGTGTTGCACCTGCGCCCTTCCCTCCAGCCCCTGCTATCGCCGGATCTTATGCACTTCGTTGCGATACTAACTACATCTATGGTGATCTACCTCTTTCCTAGGTGCTAGGAAGTGCGATCGAATCACAGAAGGCCTCCAGAGGTTGGAAGAGTGTAACCAATCCATTGGTTCGTGGGGATTTCGTGAAATCTCACGAAGAAGAGTATTCTCTCTGCCCCTCGATGAGCGTTTCGAATCCAGGGTTGAACAGGGACGCAATCGCGTCCCTCACACGAGTCGGATAAGGCTCAGTGGAGGCGACACAGTGGTTTTGTTGACGAACTTTGGGTATTTGCGGCTCGCAGCGTCGTCACAGTCTCACTTATCCGTCATTGAATTCAATGAACTTGCCGCCGAGAATCACTGCAGCAGAACGCTGCTGTAGAAAGTTCGAAGTGGCATTTGAAAAGCTGCTGTCATCATCGACTGATGACAGCGGCTTTTTCAGCGTGTTCAATGTTATGTTATGATGATTATCTTCTTCATACGGAAAGCTTAGAGAAGACTTTTACTGCGGTGCGTCTATCGTTGTCAGTCAAGACGGAAGTCGTGTGAGAACGCATTCATCTATCTTGGTCCAAGATCGCTCGATCTGGCTGGGAACGGTATTGTTTCGGATCTCGCGGTCGTCGACGCGACATGGATTTATGATCATTGCCAAGGCGTACTTACTTGTTAGTGTTGTCAGTGAGAATCTAATCGATCGCGATCGTCTCGAGTCGTTCGCGGGACACCGTTCGGCTTCTTGAAGCTGTTCGTTCGGATAGATTCGAACGCTTGGTCTCTACAGGTGACTTCATGGCAGTTTTCTTCTTTCAACTTCATAATAATGCAATTAGCTTCCGTGAACGCATCCGGTCCGGTTTCTTGAATCGTCGGCAGAAAATGGACCTGGAGTCATCTCCCCTTTCGAAATCTGAGGCAGCATAGTAGAAAGCATCGCAATCGCTTATCGTTCCATTCTAGAAATATGTCGAAAGCCGAAAATAATCCTGCTCTAGCTCTTCAGTCAGTAATGACGTCATGGAAATGAAAAGCAGATGCAGCGGACACCTCTTTGTTTTTTTGCTTTTATCAGGGAAATGTGGTGCGCACTTTTTCTGCAATCAAACATCAGACTGACGTGAAAGAGTGGGCGATGCAGATGGATAAAAAAAACTCTACCGAGACGAGAAATCGTGGAGAAAGAAAAATATTGCTTTCGAGAATTTTCGTAGATAACGGTGCCGAAGACAGCTCGGACGAAAGTTTGAACGTAACCTTGAAATCTTCACGATGCGTAACAATGTGTCACGAGTTATTAAAGATTGAGGGAAGCGGGTGAATGAGAAACAAAGCTCATTCCTTCTGAAGTGCCTCTTCGAGGAAACAGTACTGGCTGTTCACCAGCAATGCAAACAGCCCGTGAAAAGCAACATCAGCGACAACCGAAGCAGTTTTATGTTGCTCATGCGGCGATAAAGAAAGTGAAAAACTAATAAGAGAAGCTGCTGAACAAATAGTCGACGAAGGTACAGGGAAAAAAAATATAAGCGCGAGTTTTCAAGTCATTCCGTTAGTTAAAGTGTGGGATGGATGGATGAATAAATATCTGAATAACGTTTGGATGGAAGTGAGAAATCTCTGTTTGTGTCGAGTGATATGGTGTTAATAAATAGAAGCTGACTTATGTAGCCGTGAAGGCCACACAGATTGGGTCAACTGCTAACACTGTCTCAATCGACGACCAAGACTTTCAGATCAAACGAACCTTGACGTCAGCATCTCAACGCCTTTAGATTGGTGGACAGGACTAGATCAAGAGAATCAGTGGCCTGCACCAGTGACAGAAACACAAAAACCCTACAGGGGTGGCACAACATTGTCAATCGTGGTCCACCTATGGCCTCATCTCATGAATACGCCTTGGCGACTAGAATGACATTCATGATCAAACGGACCGAGAGCCTGTGTTCGACGCTAGAAATCGCCGCAGCCGTCAATCCGGAAAAATCATGTCAATGAGTTGAGGATGCACCTTGTTCCTGTAGGTTGCGGAAGCCTCGGAATATGCATCAGGTATCTCAAAGGAGGCCGTACCAGCGACTAGGACTACATGGATTCCGCGAGCAGGTCTCGACCTGGTTCCAAGTTTTGATGATGCTTCGTGACGGCGATCTCTTGCCCACTCGATCGTGAAAGTTCAATAGGATTGTAGTTACCGAGGCCTGAGGTATGTCGTGAACCAGATCTTCCGATAGGCCCTGCGGAAGAGGTCGAAAACTTCAAACTGGAAGCTAATGAAGGATGCAACCTGCTTGTATGCAGTCAACCATGCTGCTTCTATCAAGTCCCGCGAATCCCTAAGCCTGATTCTCCCCCCAAGATCGGTCCAGATGTTCCAGGTCGAGGTTGTACGCGTTCCATGAGAAACGTCGTCGTCGCTACAGGCGATCAATTCCCCAACGCGATTGAATGGCGTGCTCACATTGCTCCTTCTTCGAACGATATTTTTTATTCGAATAGACATCATTTTTTAAGCTTATGGCGCAACTTACGAAGTCACTCGTGGGACGTTTCCCTCGATACGATGATTTCATCCGAGTCCCTCGGGTATTTGAGCCATATATAAAAGTAAAAAGAACGACTGATCTCACTCCCGCAGTTTCGCGGGAGATGAACTCCAACACCGACCCCCTACCTCCCCGCGACAGCAGGGCCATCTCTCTAATCGGCTCCCCCCCCCCCCCCCATCCGCACAACACACTTGCCATCGTGATATATTGGTTCTAGGCCCTGGAGAAACAAGAAGGAAGCAACTAGGGCAGCGGTTCGATGAGTTGAAAATTTGAGATGGAATCAATGAGCCAATCTCGACTGACGTATAGGACATCCGAGCTGATTTTACAATCCAGTCCGACGACAAGGTTCTTGAACTTTTTAAGAATTGAACCTGTTTCGATGTAAGGCGACAGGACAGCATCCTGAGTTGGTTCATCCGGGAGCGATGACTTCGGGTGTTTCTTGATGACGGTGCCTCCCGCCAGTTCGGTTAGTTGAATCAGGTTTTCCGTTGAAGGTACGTAGGGTTTGTCAAGCGGTTTGAAGTAAAGATTGAATCCACTCAAAAGGCCGGGCTTGTTGGCAGCAGCTGCCTCCCTGGCTCGTCGAGGCGCATCCAGACCTGAAAACTGTCGACATCCTTTCACCTCAAAAGGCAGTTCCGATACGAAGCCACGAGTTTTGAGGCATTGCTCCACCCACTGATACGAGACGATCGTCTTTCTCGAGGCCAGACATTGTAGGAACTTCAAAGTGCGCTGAGTATCGGCTTTCGTGTCAGTATTGACCACAAGATGAGTGACTTGGGTAGTGAAAATCGGTGTCAGTTGCGCGTCCATCAATCTCAAGAACTCGCTCAGTTTTTCTGTCTGGGGCTCTTTCAAGGACGAAGACATGATGACCAGCTTCTGGACTGGACTGGTCACGTTTGCGGCTCCGATCTTCGTCTGCACAGGTTTGACCGTTTTGACGAGATTCTCAATGACCGGATTGTAGGCGGAGATTCCCAGCGGCGTTCTCCCGTCGTCGCTGGTAGCGTTCGGATCGGCGCCGTGCTCGAGTAAGAGCTTGATGATGTCGGGATGGCCACAGCTCACCGCGTCATGTAGCGGAGTCGTCTTACAATCGGCGGCAATGTTGACATTCGCACCGTGCGACACGAGAGCCTCTGCGATTTCGAAGTCCCCGATTTGAGCCACCTGTGGAAATTAGGGAGAACCTGGTTTCAGGTTTGAGCAATAACCGCCGAGGATCACTCGATGCTCCAGAAACAGATATTCACGAGTGCGAATCAGGCCAGCGAAGAATCAAACTAAGAATGTGGGGAATGCGTAATGCGATCCCAGACAAGACGGCGGCGGTATTCGCGGGGAAGCATTCATGAAGTCTCACCTCGTGAAGAGGTGCCCAGCCTGCGTTGTCCTGTGTGTTCGCGTTGGCTCCTTGTGCCAAGAGCTCTCGGACTCGATCAATATTCCCTGCGAATGCAATTTTCAAGCAAAGTCAATCGTACGCCCGGCTGTGAGTCGAGAAAGAGCATCGCGCTTTGTGGAGGGGGCTTCAAGAGGGCTCCGAAGGCTGACATTTCTCCGACGAACCTTTTTTCTTGCACGCGACGTGCAGCGGCGTTTCTCCGAGCCGGTTCTTCTTGTCAAGTTTTTGGGCACTAGCTTGAGCAGCACTAGGGCGCCCATTACGAGTCGATTGTTGAGGGGTTGCTGGGCGCGAGGTCTGGAACGCCACACCGGGTTCAGCGTTTGAAGAATTCGGACGTGCCTGGAATGCGAGAAAAGAGCTCGAAATAACTGAATACGGACTGGTCGCACATCGAATCGTCTCTTGCTCGAGGAAGAACTGCTGTAGCACCAACGCCTGCCGATGTCCTTCTGTACTATGAAAGAGCCACCTTCCTCAAACGCTCCGATAGACCGATACTCACTGTCAGCGATGCGCTCTGGGGAACGTTTTCAGCGTTTGACTTCGGAGCAGACTTGATTTGGAGCGATTTCAAAATTAAAATCAATTGCTGTAGTCTCTTCTCTTCTTTCAGATCAGATTCCGAAGCCGGCGTCTGGCAGACGGGGCAAACCTTGAATATGTCAGCGATGCGTCAAACTTCGGAGTTCATTCACCGGTATTCGTTCGGATATGGGGATCACTGGAACTGGTAGCGTGGAACTCACGAGATTGATGAAACACTCTGAGCAGGCTGCGTGCGAGCAGCGAACGGATATTTTCGGGTTCCGGTAGTTCATATGGCAGGCTGGGCACTCGAGATTGGATCGGAGGCAGCGCACGAGCTCATCATATTTCTCAATCTTCGTCGAACTGGAAAAGCCCTTGGAATTATTTCCGGCTCAAGTTTGTGGTTCATTGCCGCAAACGTTCGGATTTGAGGTAATTGTTGCCTCGAGAGACGTTTCATGAGCGCAATCGCACACTATCTACGGAAGACATGAGCAGAGGAGAAAGATGACTTCTTCTGATTCTAGAGAAGTACTTAGAGTAGACCATTTCGGATCGGTTGTGCATAGCAAACCGGGCGTGCTCGACATCTTGAAAAAACGGGGAGCGACTCGGAATGTGCTCCCAATAGGAACGAGACGTTGAATTATCGGGAACTTGAGCTAGATATATATCCTCAGAAAGAAGTGTGGACTTCTCTAGCCGCCAATATCAGTGTTGCCTCTGGCGATTGATGACATCGATGTCGTGTCATTGCCGTGGTTGACTTCATTGCCGTGACCGGAGAGAAGCTCCATGAACCCTATCTCGACATTGCGTTCCACTTTGCGGTGTTTCCCGAGGACGGAGGTCCGAGAACCTCTACCGTCTCCTACACAGTTCCGAGCGAATCGTTCATAGTCGGTACTTCCCGACCCTGAGAATGTTCATCCGCTCACCTCATTGCTGACAGGGATCCCGGGCCACCGTGATACAATCAATCTCTGAATTCGTCGTCGATGGACGTTTCACAATCCCACTGCTGAAATACCGACTGCCGCCTGTTTTTCAGCTGGTAGTTCGACTTACTGCACTCCCCGATAGTGCTGTGAAGGAGGTGCGCGCCCAAAAGTCTTGTTTACTTCGCGCAGGCGCCGACTGGCGCGACTTTTCAAACGTCCCGACTTAGGCTGTAAATTCTCCGCGGCGAAAATTAGTGAAGTTCGCGGAACTATGTGGCTACCCTGGACACTCTGTGGTAACCGGCGATTATAGCCACGAAATCGCCAAGGAGCAGGAAAGCCAGATTTTATCAGTGTACAGCCCGGAGATTCTGCTTGCTTGGTCCCTGGGCAACGCAGAAGCGGCCGATTCGCGTGCCGCATTAATTGCACCGAAACTGTTGCAGTGATTGTTTTATTCTAGTTATTACGCCTCTTCATTTTTCGCCTCAGGTTATCACCCTGGAGACGTCGATCCACTTGTGCGAATACTATGGAAATATGCTGTCAGGAACCGAATCCCGGGAGACAGGACCTCATCTTGCTGCAACGGAGGCACGATCTCCTCCGTCCGGATCTCAGCATTTCCTTGGTCTGACGACAGCGTACCGGCAGATGGTCTCCGAAAGGTCCGCCACGGACTCCTCGATGTGTGGTTGCTGCAATGCCGAAAAATTCGAATTGAGAACGGAATCAAGCGATGAAGTTCGGATCGCTGTGCCGTCACTCGGAGGCGCGGTCGCACGAAATAGATTTTTGTCGTACTGTAAATCTTACACCGTCGATGAATGTGCTCGGTATGAAGGCGAATTTCCTCTTCGTTGGGGAGAAGATGCGAGCGCCGACTCCGGTTCGATCTCCCATATCTTGAAGCAGTCTGATACCTTCCCTGGACTCGGAGCAACGTTTTATTTCCGCAAGGTCAAGTTTGAAACGCTTCGCGCACTGGAAACGAATGTTGGAGGTCAGAATATTTGCGAGAAATTCGTTCATAACTGCTGTTGCATAATTGTTTGATCGAAACCGAAGAGGCTGACCTCGTCCACGAGTTGATTTGTATCTCCTGCCATCGTACACGCCGCAAAACGCACCACGTCCTCACGTTGCTGAGGATGGTACTTGATGGCGCACGAATGGATTGTGTTTCCTTCGCATTCCTTCTTACCATGCTGACATTTGAACCTGAAAACATGCGACACGGGAAATTTTACATCGAAAGGATAGACTCTCTCTTCGATTTTCGTGGAAGGAAGCATAGAGAGGAAAGCACAGTGGGATATCCAAATCACGTTCAACGAAAACCCGATCGGGGCAACGAGTCTCCGATGACGTAAGTGAAAGGGTAGAGAAGGAGATAGAGGAGAGGGGAACATGATATGATATTAGAACCTCAGTTATCAGACCCAAGAAACCAAGTTAAAATAACACGTACGCCAAACCTCCGTTTACGAACCGATGATCAGCGAATCCGTAAGGAACCAGCTCAAAACTGACTTCACTTTTGAAACGATCCAACGCGGGAACTACCTGGTGAAGGTACCAAAGATCTGATGAGCCAAGAGTCCACTCTCGCATGTACAATCACATGGAGCACATGATGCCGATTCTTATGTTCCCTTATCGAAGCGGACGTAGCGGACTCACCTGATTTATCATAAATTTCTGACTGTCTGGACAATGCGTCTCATAGAAGACGGTGACGCTGGTCCGGGAACGAGCGCTTGCCTAAAATTGGGAGAATGGTTGGGCTTGTCGTTTGAATACTTGGGCGGGGCTGGTCGGCCGAACTCAGTCTCGTTTTTCTTGTGTTTCTCAACTCTGGTGAGTTTCAGATCAAACGCCGTAGAGGTGCACCTCATGCAGAGCAAGTATGGCTTGTGCAAACAACGTTGCAGGAGAAAGTTTTGATATGCATCGGATATCTGCAGAATCTCGCCACTCGGAACAGCGGTTTCCGATGCTTTCCTTTTTGTTTTCTCGTTTGTCGGCCTGTTCGGTTTAGTTTCTCGATCTGTAGTGATTTGAGTGATTCCATCGTATGCGTCGACAGCTGGCGGCGCAATCCATGTAGCGATTTCGATCTGCGGTGCTCTTCCCCACCAGTTGAGCTTCCCGATATTGAATATTCGGCGTTTGAATCCTCTGTGTGCTTTGGGCTTGGAAGTTGCTTTGCTGTCATTGTAACTAAGAATTGGCCGCGCTCTGGGATTAAATTTTACAATTGAGCAACATCAGCGCTACGCGGGGATCAAGAGCAAGGGCAAACTTTGAGACGCGGATTCGAGTTGTGAATAAGTTTGTGTCATGTTTCGTTGCTGTGGAAGGGAGTTCAACTTGCGCCTGCCGAACGCAGAATCAATCTAGGGTTTGGCTGAGTGTATACGAAACTGATCGAAATTTTGAGCTTCCGAGAGCTGGAAGGTTTGCACAGTGGGACCTTCGTCCATCTGTAACTCACCAAGTGGGACATGAGTACGAGAAGAAGATACGCGGTCAAGGCACAGTAATCCATGGTCACTGCTGGGAATGACGACTTCGAAACCTCAGCGATCCTCGACACTAGTCAAGCTTCAGGAGAAGA
This sequence comes from Neoseiulus californicus, assembly GCA_028455905.1. Lineage (NCBI taxonomy): Eukaryota > Metazoa > Arthropoda > Arachnida > Mesostigmata > Phytoseiidae > Neoseiulus > Neoseiulus californicus. The sequence continues at coordinate 21,940,111 of JAMQGS010000003.1, forward strand.
ACGTTATCGCAACCAAACTGTTCGCACAAGTATACTATGCTGGTCAAACGATTCGACCACTGACGAACCGGAAATTTAAATACTCAATAGGAAAGATGGTACGTACACACCCTCGCCTCCTTGGAAATAGTCAAACATAAGAACGAGAGAGTGAAGAAAAGTCCAACTTCGAACGCGAGGTATAAAAAGAAGTATCGATGACTGACCCGCAGACTGTCCTAATTCTATCTGCTGCAGCCCAGGAAGACGTTCCATCGATAAGATAATGTCCATTCAGCCGAGAACGATGCTGTCCGCTGTCCAGCGCTCCCTTCTTGTTTCTCACCACAACAATTTCGATGCTCCGCTCCTCTGTTCCTCGTTCGGGTGAAGCGAGCGACAACAATGCTGGACCGATAAACTCGAATAGCGGCTGGAATCATGGACCAAAATCGATTCCGGGAAGTAGGAAATGATCGAATGAAGAATCGAATGTTGATGGATGAATAGAAGCGATAGCACGACCGAATCGACGGGTCTGATGCGGAGAACTATCTCGTCCTATCTCTTCAGAAAAAAAAGAAAGCAATACATGTCGAGCTGTACACCCAGCTACGGAATTTCTATACAAAGTAGCTGTTCGTGGGATCGTTCACCTTTCTACGATCTGGCCATGGGCGGTGACCGCAGGAACTTCCGGTCAGCACGCGCAAGCGGCGTCTGGGCCTGTTCGCACCGCACCGCGGCGAATACCCATCTTCCGATGGGTTTCTAGCAATGGGAACTCGTTTCTGGTTAATCACACGACCATGACATTCGTTGAAAGCGCATCTCGGCCGCAACGGTTCACGTAAGAAGTCTCATGCAACCTTCTTTAGTTGGGCCGATAGGATGATGTGACGGTGTCAGGCACCTGTTTGTAACCAAGGAGATAGGTTCTGCTCGACTGTGAGAGTAGTGAAACATCTCGCTTTTCCGCTCTAATCCGCTTTTTCGCGGCATGGGCTGCTCAGATTTGATGGTCGTTGCTCCGCCCTCCAATCAACAGTCTACCAGTAGCTCAAAAAACAAATCATCCCTTCGTTAACGACGAACCAAAAGTAATGATCGGGATTCAAGTCACCGTGAGCACATATTTGGACGGTATGCTGCTTTTCATGGAAGGACCTATCTCTGTGAAAACATCTCCAGCCCTCGATCTGGAATCTTCCGATATCCGATTTGAGTTTCCCGGCTACGTACCGTTGAGAGAATCTCGGATGTCCGAAAGGTCGAAGGAGCGTTCGGCAGTGTTATGGACGCTTTCCTATTTCGAATCTGTCCCGACGACGTTGCGCGGCAACGGCAGACTATCGCTGCCGCCACCACCTGGCATGTATCAAACATGCTGCAGAACAACCGATTGGAATCGATCATCCCTTGGCCTTGAAGATTGGATGGTCACCGTAAACGATGTTCCACAGCGCCGCATTTCAAGGTTGCCCCCTCGGCTGGCTTGGTGCCGTTTTTGTTCAGCTGTGTCTCCTGAAACAATGCGCTCCGAGGACGAGGATGATGCCCCGTTGCCTGAGGCCTTTTCCCATCGTGCCACATTGAAATCACGCCAGGTTTTCGATTATAGCCAAATGATTAAGATCGATGTCGGGGGAATCCGAAACTGAGAACTGAAAGAGCTGGAAATTCTATGTTTACCCATAGTTCTCTCGTTGGTGTTCGGCTCCTTGCAGCGCTATGCAGCTTTATCAGTCGCCGAGAATGGCACTGGAACGGGCGATAAAATACTTTGACGTGGATTTTTCTAATCGCCTAAACTTTGAAGCTCTAGTTCTACGCTTCGGAACACATCCAACAGGTATCGAGACGGAAGGGAAGAAGAATTATTTTTGGAAGGACGTAGCCCCCGGGAATAGTATCTGCATATCAGACGGGAAAATGCGCTGGAATCCAGCAAACAATGAACCCTTTCATTTCGACTGTTTCACCTGGAAAGCCGGATATTCCATAGCAGGGTTCTACGTGGGGTTTGTTATCTGTGAAGCCTCCGATCTGTCAAGCACCTTATCTGGGAAGTTCGTGATCAGTGGACGGTTCCATCGGAGGTTTCCGTGAAAAGTCGAGAGTATCCATCCGAGACTTTGTTTTCAGCCCTGGAGCATGATCTAAGAGTGCCAAGATTGCGGCAACCCTCAGTGACGTCACTGATGAGGAAAGCATTACCACGCTCCTCCAGCTACCCTGGCTGAGATCCTGATCATCAACCGATTGACGTCGATGGATCGATAGCAGTTATCATTGTTGACTGCTTGGAGTACGGCCCCTTGCAAGTTCTGCATCCCTGAGGGCCTTCGAAAATGTAGCTCGTGTCGCGCGACTCGCCTTCGGGAAGGAACAGTACACGAGTCCCGATGCTTCCCCACACTCGAGAGTGAATGTCAGGTAAGAGCGCCCGCCCGCCAGCCCGCATGCCGTGGAGTGCAGGCTGCGCGAACTGCAAGTGGAAAGCAACAGCTCAGTCCGACACAAGAGGAGCGCGGAGCGGCCCAGTGCGCGAGTAGGCTAGAAAACATGCACGTAGGGAGTTCGCATACAGGAGATCCTTCCTACCCGTTGACCCAGATACTGGGGGAAGGTTCGTAGAGGAGGGTGCCGCGCACGCGCAAAATGGCTGCTGGCTGCTTGGGGGGCAGAGAGCGAGTGAGTGAGCCAGAGAGCCTTCTGTCGTGTGTATGTGTGAGTGTGCGCGCTTGTGTATGTGTGAGTGTGTGTGCGGCTCCATAGCGCAGTCATTGTCGAACGAGGGACTGTACGAGTAAAGTCCCCCCGTTTCCCGTATTTCGAAATGAATTCTTGAAGCTAGAAGCCTCACTGTGTGTGTCTGTTTGTTGCACGTTGTGTGTTGACCCTTCCTCTTCCCTTGATTGGATCATAGTCGAGGTATAAGTCCGCAAACAGCGGCACTGGCCCAGTGAAATGTTTTTAGTGTGAGCAGCCATCTGGCAGTGTTCGGGAACTAGTTCTTTCGATTGGGATTACATTTGGAGCGTACCCGAGCGGCGTGTTTCGCGCCCGAACCAACATCAAAAATTGGTCAAAACATTGGTTGTTGTAGCGCATTAGCCGGAGGCCACAAAATGGGCCAGAGTCCACTCTCTGGCACAGGGCCTCCTCCAGGACAGCAGCAGCAGCAGCAGCAGCAGCAGGCGCCGTTGCAACCGCAGCAACAGCAGCAGGTTCCGCCAGATCTGCACAATCACGGCTCTTCGCATGCCTCAGCTCAAACATGCCAACCCACCCCGAGTGCAGGACCTTCTAGTCATCAGCAGTGCAGTGGGAACTACATATCGGCATCGGGGAGTCAGGATACCGCGAGCAAAAAGTGTCCCAGAACGACACAGTTCAGCGCAGCAAGTCGACCTTTGTCGACGCTCAAGAAGCGCCTGATTCGGGGCAAGCGCAGGTCGTCGAAGAACTACGATCATGCTCAAATCTTTCGCGAGTTCATTCGCAACACTGGATGGACGGGGCGCGATCTATCGTCGCTTGTTCGCGAATACGAATGCCTCGCCGCGTTGCGTGAACTTGAAAGTCAGGCCGATCTTGCGCGACCGACGGCCAACGCTGCCCGACGGGATCTCGCAGCGCTGTTCGAGTCGAAACTTTGCGCCGACATCACCCTGGTCTATCGAGGTAGTTCATTTCCGGCCCACCGAGCCATTCTCTGCGTTCGGTGCCCGTTCTTTCGGGAACTGTTGTCAGAACCAGCGACGTTGGGAAGTCAAATCGTGGTCGAAATAGACATTCCGGGAGTGACCTTGCAGTTGTTCAACGATCTTATCCGATATCTGTATACAGGCGACCTTTATGTAACGCATTCCGGTTCGCTCGGTACGCTGCTCAAGTTGTCCGAGCAGTTTGGAATCCCCCATCCTCTCGAGCAGGATCTACGATTTCTCATCGAAAGTGAGCTGTTTTGTGATGCTCTGCTGGTATTCTCAAACAACAACGGTAATACAAGCAGCAGCAGCAACAATAACGGTAGCAACATGAACAATATTAATAGCATGAACATGAACAACAGCGGTCACATGATCAACAATTCCTCCAATCAACTCGGTCCACTCTCCTTGTCGCCCCCATCTCTGGGTTCGCAGTCGAACCGACACAATTCGTCGTCAGCGAACAACCAACAACAGCTAGGTCAATCCCAACAGCAATCGCTGATGCAACAACAACAACAACAACAGCAGCAGTCTCAAACATCGCAAGCAACACCGAGCTCATCGGGTACGCCGACTTCCGCGAGTACGACGAGCGAATTCTGTAAATGGTGCAGTTCGACCGCGGAGTTCTCCTGTCACAAAGCGATTTTGGCAGCTCGGAGCCGTTTTTTACGTGCAGCTATTCTACGTCAACAGCGTCGAGAAGGCGTCCTGTTGCAGCGTAGCGTCCGTATCACCTTGGACAGATCCGTTGTTCCGGTCAAATACTCGAAAGTGATCCTTTGGTCCATCTACCAGGACAGTGTCGATTTCTCGAGCCTCCTACCCGGCGATAGTCTCCTCCAGGACGTCATGGAGGTCTATCAGATTTCGAGACTCCTTGAAATCGATTCACTCACTCAAAACTGTGAAGATGTCATCGCCGAGCTGTTGGCTGTCGACAACCTGATCCCCGTTCTGAACTGGTCCCAACAGCCACATGCGTCCCGCTGGGTGCGTCGACAGGCGATAAACTTCATTCGAGAAGAGTTCGCCGCCGTCGCTGCGTCGCCGTACGTTCTTTGCCAAATCTCTCCCGAAACGTTACACGAGGTCCTGTCCTCAGACTTTGTTCAAGCTTCCGAACTCGAGATTCTCAACGCAATCATAAAGTGGGCGGACAACCGTACCTTAGGCAACCCGGATTCGATGACGGCCGAAATGCTCCTGAAACGAAATACGAGCGAACGTCAAGGAAAGGATTCCTTCGGCTCATGCCGCAACTCTGGGAAACGGTCGGCGAGCCTCGATCTTCTACGAGACGCAGCCTTTTGCGAAGATTCGCCAGAAACCATCCAGAAGCTTGTCTGTCGTGTAAGGTTCGCGCACATCCTTCCGAAAGGCGAGAACGAGTTGATCCAATTGTGCGCTCAGCGAGGATTATTGCCTCCGAACGCAGCAGCTGACTTGCTCAAATCTTCCTCGTCATCCTCGTCGTCTTCGCACTCATCGGCGACTCTGCCTCAAAACCATCATCAACAGCATCACCACCAGAACTCCAACAATCAACGGAGCGGTGCAGCTGTGTGGAGTTCGCAGCGACCTCGTTTGTTCCTTCCGTACTTCGAGGAGGCCAAGAGTATCCTTGAGTCGTTCGAGCACGTCTGCCAAACAACTTCTTGCGTCACTTCGCACTTCAGCATCGGATCCACGACAAGTCCATCGCTGGCACTCCAGGTGGCCAACCCATACGTGACTCGTTCGGAGGAAAATCTCGTGGATTCCCTTTCTCGCAAGGACGCAGAGCAAATCGTTCCAAATGGCTCGTATCTCATCGATCTTTCCCGACCGCCAGCGCTGACCGAAGACGTCCAGGACACGGATCTCGACGAAGCGCTTATGATAGCCCCGAGCGAGGAGCTCCTGCACCAAATGAGGCACAGGGAGTCTGAACTTTGGACTCAACCGAGCGCGTGCAAATCGATCGCGTTGGCCCCGCACAAACGAGCTCTGGTCAGTTCCATGCTTCGATTACGGGTGGTGCGTGAGATGGGCTTCCCGGACGAAACGGCCCACGCCCTGAAAAACTTCAAGACCACAAGCTCCAATCAAAACAGCGGCCAGTACAACCAAAGCAGCAAAAGACATCCCTGTATCGATTCTGCGCAATCGACGCCGATACCTTCGCTGCTGTCCCACGGTGCGCCGCAACAACATTCGAGTCATGCACAGCAGCAGCAGCAGCAACAACAGCAACAAGACATCCTCCAGCAACAGCAGCACCAACAGCAGCAACAACAACAACACCATCAGCAGCAAATGCATCACTCGGAGCCGCGAATCAGATCATCTCACTCTGGTTCGTCGCACAAGCGCAGTCAACAACTGCCTCAAAGCACGGTGATAAATCCCAGCCACCTCGGGACAATTCCTCGTGAGCTTCGAATGGTCGCCAACACCGGCCCTGCGAGTCTCGAATACGCCGCAATGCAAACCAGCCTCGCGGACCTGCTGGCCAATCAGGCGAATTTCCACGATTTCAGTGATTTGACTCTCGGCTCCAGGCCCAGCGGCCGGAAAAGCCAGTCGCGGAACCCGCACAACATGCAGAGCGTTCACTATAGTCTCGCCCGACGGAAGCAAAGACTCCACATTCCGTCGCAGTTCCTTCTACGCGACGATACCCTGCCCGTCTCGAGTCTGATGCCGTGGACAGCTCCCCCTCAAATGGCTCAAACCCAAATACAGAACGTGGCTACGACGAACCGGAGACTCATGTCAACCTTCGGTAAGTTGAAATTTTCTCTCTCTCTGCCACAAATATCGCCGTTTACCACTATCTGTTCCTCAATCCCCTGATAATCACTCATGGTTTGCTCGCTATTCTATGTCGGTCCGACTTCGAACACAATTCATATTGGAACAGATGGATTTTCAGGGTTCGGCATGGTGGATTACAACTACTGCCGTCATGGAGACCGACCGTATCGGGAACACATGCAAAGTCAAGGCGGCATCAATGGCTGAAGGATGCACGAAGCCACAGTTCAGTCGATGTTTTGAACGAACCAAGCTCAGGAAGCCAGCCTAATTCAGATTTTTCCGTTTTCGATCCACTCCTCCCAAACTCTCGTTCAGAGTCTTCGAGAGAAGCTCTCTGCATCAAGCCACATTCCGACAGAAGCGCACAATCAATGTCTGCTTCTGAACTTCTGGAAATCGGAGTCTTGTTTTTCTGTACTCGGGTACCGCAACCTGAAATGTTGTTCATCGGGCACCGATAAAACGGTGTCACTGGGAATGAATAGCTCTGTTGAAAGCTCTGTTATCTGTTCTGAATGATTTGCGGTTTCAGAGCAGACATCCGTGTCGATACTGTATTGTGATCTGAAAGCCGAACTCCAGAAACTTTTCAGCCTAGCCTCTGTTGCTTCTCGGTACAGCCGTGGTGCTTCTTCGAGATACGGGTGTACCGCCTGGCCGACCCCCGACTTGGAATTTCCTCCCGAGGGCCTTCTGTTATACCTACATATTCGGGAAACTCATCAAACGATGGAAAATTCAATTGTTCTGTTATTCAAGTGGAATCTACATTACTTGCTCACTGAGAAGCAAACTGGAGCGCCCGCTAGAGTGCGGCAGTCCCGTGACACGGTCTTCTAACACTTCGAGCCCACGGTCTGCGAAATTATCCACCCTAAGTATTCAAGACATGCTCAGAACGTGAACGCAAACCCATGTATCTCGGATACTCTTTTCCATGGATATTGTTCTCAAACAAACATCAGACTGGTCATGGTGGCTTTTGACGGATGAAGTTTTGGTGTTTAAAACAGTTGAACATTACCTCGACAATGACGATATACGATACCTACTACTATAAGCATTACTATTATTGTGATTATCACAATTACATCTATATGTGATGAATGTTTGTTAGACCTATTTGCGAAATGTTGAGTGTCATTGGAAACGTGTGTACAGGAATCGATGATTCCAAAGAAGTGCTCGCAGAAGTCAGTCGTCGACTCAAATTCAGCACTAACAATAAGAGACGAGAAACCAAGAGGTCGACATCAGATCAACCGCGATGAACCTCGATCAAGATCCGGAACGGCTGATTCGAAGACTGTGTGGCGCGATCTAGATCTCACTGGAGTGAATGCTGAGTTTTTTCCGACGCCAGTTATCGAGCATGATTGTTTTAGAGATAGACGAAAGACGGAAAACCTATTTTTCTAACACGCAACTCGATTGAGACCGAGATTATTCCCAACGCCGCGAGAGTCGGAATTGAGACCGGTTTCCTCTCGTTCTTCATTTCGAGAGCCGTAGAGATGCTCTCTTGCAAAGTTTTCAAGTGAAACTCCGGAAGATTCTAGCGTCCAGTCTCACAATCTCCTCGGATCGAAATGAAGAACGTCTCGGAATTGACATGTTTAAGCTGGAAAGGGGGAGTTAAGAGGACGCGCAAAACACCTCCCGTGTGTCCGAGGACGGAGAAGGCTCGCGAAGATACCTCATGCTCGATAACCACAGGTTTTTCCCGACCCTACGATTTTTGAATTTCGAATTGCAACTCTGAACTCCTGGTGTCCCATCCATGTCTGTTGAGAAAGGTTTCCGAGTGGGGAAATCAGCGGTCCTCATGAAACAAAACGATCCACCCTGAATGTCACGATATTCCGAAAATTCATCATGATTCAAGGATGTAATTACCTAACAACATGGTTTCGGACAGTCTTTGTTTGTTGGCTCCTTTTTGCGCTGTCTCTCGTTGTAAATAGATTTGATGAATTATGAAGGTTATTACCGTGTACATATTCGCGACGTGAAGGGAACAGTGATGACTGAACCGATCAAGCAACTCAGAACAAATTGAAAATCGATACGAACGTCGCTGCTATAGCTCGTAGCAGGTTCAACAGAATTCCTGACCACCATGTGATTCTCGCCATCCACGTCGCCGAGGAACTATGGGGTGGATGTACTCAATAGACGGATTCGAAACGATCACCTCGAGCAAATCGGATTGAATTTACGATTGGAATAGTGAGGAGGATCTTGCGACTTGGAATCTAGACCGAAGAAAGCATGAATGATTAACGAATCAAGCAGTCTATTGAATTCGAATACATGTGCGGGCACGCCACCGACGTACAGATATGATGGCGTTTCATAAATACTATTAACCAATGTTACAAATAACTGGATAACGGTTCATCTATCTGCATACGAGTACGATGTTTCTCGCATCGTGGCGGATGGGAACGTCCTCGAAAAAAACACACGAAATCGTCGCTCAGTATCCAACTTTGGAAGAATATCATCGGCCATCAATTATTCTCGAGACGGCGGACCCAAACTCAAATGAATAGGTTGACGATGAATGGTTTGTCTCGAATGTAATGCAATTATCGGAGACGAGGGGTTCCGATGATGATGATCAGGGCCACGTTGTCATGTTATATTGCGTCAATTTTCTCAACCCGTTATTATGAATGGAAGCAACCTGACAGAGGTTGAATAAAATATCAGAATTTGTTCTCGAAATTGGTTCTCATCAGAACTTTGGTTCCCTTCAAGGAATCTCTATATCAGACTCGGCTCATAGAAGAAAGCACGCAGGACTGAGGAACGAACAATAGTGCATGAGGGATCAGACAACCTATGATACTTCATGGTATTGCGTTCGAAATCAGGGCTCAGCGCCACGTAGTTATAGCGATCAAGTTTATTGAGGTTCTACGACCCGTCCTGGTGCTCTGAATCGCAACCAGCTCCAAAGCGGATCCCTTCATACATACTTGGCACATGGTTCTTCAGTCACACCAGCTCATTGAGACGGAGGCTAGTTGGGGGAAAGCTTGCGATTCGTTTTACCCGGATAAACACAAGTGGGAATCATATCCCGGATATCTTGATATGGTTAGCGCGTTTCGCGCCCGTTCGGGTTTGGCGAGGGCAGGCGGAGGTACACTGACCGCGCCACACAGGCACGACCTCGTCATACATAGATCAACAAGTTTCTCGGAACGTCGCAGGATGCAACTCGGAACGAGTCCCAACTCAACCACCTTAGCAGACTCAAGTATCCACTCGAAATTACACACAACAAACACGACCTTCGCCCGATATGTTGTGGAGGGTTCAAAGGATGGCACCTCGTTTGAGCTTCTTCGACACAGACGAAGCTTGGGAAAGTCCAGTTCTGCGAACATGGAAGCCTAAAAGACCGGCATAAGATGATGAGATGATGATGCAAGCCTTCGAACGCGGAAATATCTCCCCGTGTGTTCTTGGGGCCCTCCTAAAAGGAAAAAAAAAACCCCCAAAAAAAAAAAAAAAACAAAAAAAAAAAAAAACTTAAAAAAACCCCCCCCCCAAAAAAAAACCCCCCCCCCCCCCCAAAAAAAAAAAAAAAAAAAAAACCCCCCCCCCCAAAAAAAAAAAAAACCCCCCCCCACCCCCCCCCCCCCCCCCCCAAAAAAAAACCCCCCCCCGTAATAGCAGACAAAGCGAGCGCGGAGGTCGATAGGGATTGAGGTACGGTGGAATCTCGGAGTCAACCTAAAACCTGAAATCGGCGATTGTTGAAGTGTCGGCTAGGGATAATTCTTGCGCTCGGGTTCATTCGAATAACCTCTTGCTGAAGCTCAGAATCGATGGAATTTCAGGAAGCTCACATTTCAAATAGATCTATCTTTGCCGCTCCCAGTGAGCGTGAGGAATTCGTCCCGCGTCTTGGGATCTTCTCTAAAATACCCAAGCATGGTTGACGTAATTGTGCGGGAGTTTATTTTCTGAACTCCTCGCATAACCATGCACATGTGCCTGAAAGCGCGCAAACGTTACTTATTGTGCGCAGACGTTAAGAGTTTCAACCTTCCTACGATACGATCGATAACTTCATCCCAAATCAGCACGGATTAAAAGTAGATGGATTGGGGTAGAGGTAACGACGGCAACCAAGTCAGGAAGTTGTCGGTTCGACAATGATTCCGATGCTGTGGCGCAGTCTTCACCGGACGTGGCCACGATGTATCTTACTTGCTACTCTAATCGCCTTGAGTCGGCAGGAATGGAACTTACGTGCACTCGACAACGACACCGACTCCTGTGGGAGCGATAGCCTCTTCAATGGCGATAGCAATTTGTTTTGTTAGCCGTTCTTGCACTGAAACGGAGACACAAAAATCGTTTCGCTTGTTTGCATTCAGATTTTGCAGTCGAGAATGAAGTGAATCCCTTTATTCTCAATGTTGCGAGTGCATTGATCGTACGAGAGTACATGAATGACTTACATTGCAAACGACGAGCATATATTTCGCATATTCTGGAAGAAAAAAAACACATTTCTCCGATTCCGAGACTTTCGATTCCTCGCAATTACGGGTGAGAATTCAAATCAAAGAAAATTCGACAGCTCGTCTTCCGGAGGAACACTCGAAGACTCACCTGGCTATTTTGCTCAGTCCTAGAACACGCTTGTTGGGTAGATAACCGATAGAAATCTGGGAGGAAGGAGGAATTGGTGATGAGTGAGATCAGCGGACCGCTTCGATTATACCGGCGGTGATTCATGAGGAGCGCTCACCTTGCCGAAGAATGGCACCAGATGATGCTCACATAAAGAAAAGATTTCAATGTCCTTGACTATCACCATTTCATCTGTATCTTCCACGAAAATGCCTCCTCCAACGACCTCTGAAGGATACATGAATATGTGATATTTCTTGACGCTGATAGCTGCCGATTCGATATTCGAGCTCCCGCCATGATAGAGGGCAGAGAAGTTCAACAGGCCGACCGAGGAAGCTCAAATTCTCACAAATGGGGGGAGAAAGACCATGATTGACGGTCGATGAGTTTGGGAGACACACAGTCGATCGTAGGGTTAGAGCACAAGTAGAAGGCTCAACCCTGATAGCCCTTTGCTCAACATACAGTGGGATTCCAGATCATGAGTGGGGCGAGAACTGGGCTATCGACGGTTTTCGACAAAGTTTTGATGGCACGCATTCCAGTATTAACGACGGCGAGTCTCTCCCGACGGATATTATGCAAATCCTTCGGGAGAATTTCCGCTGCTTATGTTAGAAGGAAGAACTCCGTTGCTTGAGGCATTGTACCGCCGCACGCCTCCTGAAAGCTCTCGGTCATCAACAGAGGTCTCGGCGTTGCCATGGGAATGAAGTTGGCCGAAGTTGCGAAGAGCCAAACGTATCCCATTCAGCCCTGTCTTGGCCTCACTTCGCTCCGCCTGGCCGGACGGCCGATCGGCGCATTGGCCCCAGTTGCTCTTCCTGCAGGTTCGGGGGAGGCAACTACCGAGAGAGAGTCAGGAAGTCTGCCTCACTTTCAGAGGTCACATGTCGAGGTGGAACTTTCGCACCACATGCAGCAGCGGAATCTGTGCTCACCGAGCGTCTGCTGGGATAAGAATGACCGAAAAATCTACCGATCTGCGGAGTTCTTCCACATTCAGATTTTCCATCAACGGAAGTGGACCACTTTTTGTGACACTCTGAACGGGACGGAGCCGTGAACGTTTCCCGGGACCCCGAAGGCCTCCACTGGCCATCCAGCTCCATTGGATTCTGGTTTGAACTCAAGATCAGAGCCATGTGCCGGCGTTTGGGGGCTCGTGAATGAAATTCACCAACAAATCAGTTGTCAGCGCAGACAGGGCCCGAATTGCGGTGATTTTGTGGGTGGTTTCATTTCCCCTGACCCCAATCCAGCTATGGTTATGGGTATCGACTCATTTCGCATTTCCCTGGCTGAACCTCTCAGCCAATTTTATAAGTCGCGGGCCACGTTTAGGTATTGATCCGACACCCCGGCAATTCCATGAACGTATCCTAATGTCTTGAGTCGGGCACGTTTGCACGCCCCCCCCCCCCCCCCAGGAATGGATCGCTGCCAACCGGGATAGCGTTATTCTTAAAGCAGACCAAAAAAAATTGATATCTTAGGAAACTGACCCATGACGGTTTCGTTGTAGCCTTTCGTGAAATGCATAAGAGCTTTCGCCGCCCGGAGAGGTGTCTTGACTAGACCTTGCCGCTTGGTGTCTTCGCCCAGGTCTTGCAAAACTTTCTCGAAATGAACGCTCAATTTCATCGCGATATCATCTTCTTCGTCAACCGATCGTCTGGGCACAGGAGATGTCAATTGCCTCGCGTGCGCTGCAACAAAAAGAGCTACTGAGATTGCCTGATCCGGGAGAATTTTCCGAGACGCTCTGATATTGTTCGTGACGAAAAACTGGGAGCTGTGATTCTTCGAACAAAATCGCCTCGGACTCTTTTGAGAGATATCATTCGGATTAACATTCGGAAGCTCCTCAAAGGCTGAGAATGAAAACTTGCACCCGAACACCAGCGAATGAGTGCAGCGTTTCTTAATATTTGTTCTAAGGGAGACTTTGTGATTATTGCTCGGAATGCTATCTCGTGTGGATATCCTGTCTAATCTGCATCTAATGTCGTTTCCAAGGCCCCTCGTCTGACGACAGTGTTGCATGACTCCTCATTAGAAAACGTGGTCCAAAACTTCGGGAGTTTTCACTTCCTTCGGAATCGCGGATGAAGTCGTGATTCGAATCCTCATCCTCGGAATCCGATGTTGGAGTCAGAGGACTGCGAGCGGTCCTTGCCGCAACAGATCGATTACAAGGCTCAGTTTCCACACAACTCAATCCTTTCGTGCATGACGTTGAGAATGATCCTTCGGTAACTTTGCGAAGATTTGAGCGAGACAACTAGTTGGTTACATCAGACTTCACAAGTGCGAAACGTAATATCTGGCGAGGGGAAGGAACTTCACCGATATAAACCTACCCATTGAACGCGAAGAGTGTGATTCGCCAATAGTGAGGGATTTGGGAGCGGCCATTGCGTTTCTCGAGGGCTTCTCACAGCGTGCAGATGGCCTTAAGCTGAACTTCGCAGTCGATGTCGCAGAACAGGATGAGATTCAGAAGGTGCGCGCCGAAAGAAAGTCACCGTGCCTTCCCGCCACTGAGCCTGTAGAGTCTGTGGCGCTCTAGTCGCCGAATCTCCCTTGCCACCTGCGGACTTCCTTCCTTGGCCAAGAAGCGAACGCTGCTCCTTCTTTTTTTTCCTCCACCGGAATCTGTTCAAGATAGGGTGCCACGAACACCTCACGAAGTTCTCGGGGCTTCAGCAGGGATTTACTCGGTATCAGGACACAGGCCCACCCCGAACGGAGCTCCTTCCGGAACGGTGGCCTCACCTTGTCCTGCTAAGGTTCTTGATTCTGCGCAAGCGTTGAATGGCTGGATTGACGGAATTTTCGGAGCACAGCCGTCGTTATGGATACGGTAATCGCGACTTCGAAGACGCCGAGGTCAAGATCAGAATGGAAGAGAGAACCTGGGTTTCATGAAATCATGTCGAAGATTGCTGACCTGATCTCGCTGACGTGGGCTGTCTGAACTTCAGTAATTAGTCCCCGAGAGATCCTGTTCCTGAAACTCCACCGCTCAAACGGTCATCTTGATCCGTTGTTTGACCTACCCGAAGGCTCGCGATCCGGGCGAACACAATGACCCACTGTTATGCAAATGGAAGCCTTCATTATGAGCTCTACCGTGCTCTTGCCTAGGCCAGTCTCAGCTCCGGAAGGACCGTGGTAAGCTCTATGAGGAGAGCTGGCTCGAGCTGACCCATCACATTGAGATTCATTTCAGAGCTCCAGGACAACCTTCTATGACATCATAATTTTTGTGAAGATCCCTCTAGGAGCCCGTTGCGGACTCGCCTCAATCGAGTGCATTGTTCTAATCCACTCCTTGATGAAAACGTGACGTATAGGACGTGCCAATCAGGTAGCCCGAAGTAATCTTTCTCCTTGGGAGGATGCAGATTCTCGCCCATCATTCCCACGACAGAGGATCGACAAGCCAGAGAGAGCGGGATAGAGGGTATCCAAGCAAACGCGATATTTGATCGAGCGATTCATTTCGTCGGCTGACCAACGAAAAGTTTCTGTTATGTTTGTGCTGCTGGATAGGTTTAGCTGCATCGGTATTCGTCGGGCTGATCATAACGTAGAAGTGTCGAGCACTGTTATATCGAGAACGTGTCTCAATTGAGACCCGGCTGTCAACTCGACCATCGGGTAGCACTCATATTCATTTGCATTTAGGCGGCCATTCTGCACGCGCGGGTGCTCGTTCAGACCTGCAGAAAGAATATGCATCGCTGAACGCGTGACACAACAGACCGCTAAATGGAACGTCGCCTGGAATATTTGGGAGCAGAACCTAATCAAGGGCGTCTATGGAAGAATCCCACTGACCAAAATCGTTCTTGAAACTACAGAGCTACTGGGCCCTTCGAGCCCGGAGAAATCGTGGTCTTATGGTCTGCTTCGAGGCATGAACTTCTCCCAGAAGTGATGGGAATTAATCCTAAGGAGCGTTGAGCCAGATCCTCATAGAGACAGTATGGAGACGAAGATATCTTTTTCAAATGCAATGTTCGATGGGGTCATCCCAAGCTTGGGTTCATAGCTCGTGAGAGATAGAACGGGTCCCTCGAGTCTCTCCAGGTCAGGGAATGATATGTCATAATTCGGCGCCGCTCGTTGAATTACACATGCACGAGTGCGCCGAGCTTTCGCGGGACTCAGGCTCACGATTGCAGCGGGGTCTTGGGGACTCAAATCGCGGCTGCGTGTGTACGTGAGGCTAGTCCCATTGCCCTGGAAGGAGAGACTGGAACGTTCCACCGATGTTATACTCAACCGTCATTCATGAATGGGGTCCGATTTCGCCCCACCCAGAAGCATAACCAATCACGCTCCGGCACGCTCAATGTCATTCTACTACTGACGGCGATAATTGGTGGGATTCGAAGTGCCCACGGCTGAGAAATGGGCTGAGAAAATGAGGGCTCATCTGCGTCCAGGATGTTTTGATCAATGATCTTCGATCGAAGAGGCGATCTTGACACGACGATCAAGAGCTCTTGTGCTGAGCGCGAATACCTCTGAAGCGCGCCCACGATGGTCGGATAGTTTGAGGATAGCGCAGATGCCGAGGAAGCCCACTAGATTTCCCCAGCTCGTCGCGCTCCAACATCGAGCTGCGAAGAGAGGGCCGAACAATGGTGAGGCTTTCCAGGCCTATGACTCCCGTGAGAGCCCACGATCGGTTTTCAACTCATCAACGACGCTAGTCGCCCGCTTTCTATCAGTTCTTTATTTATCTCATCATGCTGTTCACTGAATAACACTTGCCGACGCAAACGAATGGAATCCGTGTACCAAATTACAATCCACTTCTGATCCATTATCCATCTCGCACTTATGATATATTCCATCTGTATGAATTTCGCACACGTTTCTACAGGGCACGGTATGGAGCTCTGATGCGATGGAGAATGCCTCGTCGCAGCACTTCCTCCAGCAAATTGACGTAAGCGTGAGTTTTTAGTTCCGGGCCAGGATGCCTCGAGTAGTATTTATAGACAGGTTCGTTTCCTTCATAATTTCATCTCGAGTGGAGACCTCCGCATTGTTTTGTTTCATCATCATTATATATTTTTACAATAGAGAAATTGAGGCTCACCCGCAATTCGCCCTCTTCCTCTTCGCGCAGTTCTACCTAACGACACAGTTTATTGTAAACTACACAACACCATTTCACGGAAAGTTGTCATGAATGGATTGAACAAACTCAAGTATCGGATCTTCGCCGAGGTCTCTGGAAAAGAAAGCAAATGATGAGCTTCTCGTTGGATGACCCGGCCGTTGGATATAGGCAGCGGTTTTGCTCGTTTCGGAATTTAGTCGAAACGAGCAGGTGTCAGCCCTGTCTCTCGTTAACACGCTACTCACCTTCATCGAGTTGTGAGTGGACCATCAAGGGCTGTCGAGGTGGAGCCGACTTGAGTCGGGTGTTCTTGAGGCGTTCGACGTCCTCTTCCCGGTGTTCGCCATGGTTGGAGACTCGAGGTCTGCTTCCATTGATGATTATTTCATCGAGACCGGTTTGAGGCATGTTTGTATGTATGTTTGTATGAATGATTCAATCATGTATCATGTATCGAGGCCGACGTATGTTTCTCGACGCATCCTTCTACTCCATTTCGCGCATTACTCTTGCTCCGCGCATGCGCATTTGAATCAGCTCTATTGAAGTTCCTGCGAGTACCAAGTATCACGCAATAGCATCTCCAGCTTTCGGTCCAACAATCGTGTAAGTAAATGTGTGTGGGAGGCGGTGAGGAACGCGTCCTTGTTCTGGTATATCGATGTGAGAGTGACGCTGAGATCACAAATTTCGGCGAGGAAACGGTATTCTAATCCTCCCGAAAACAAGGAAGTGAGTGGACACAACTAAGTGACCGCTCACGGAAGAAATGGTGTCCGACAAATTATGAACACGATGATCGCTTGACAAAACGGCCATCAGAACTCAAGCCTCAACCGGAGGTGAGAATTTTGAAGGTGCTCGATTTTTCGGCACCGAGATCAAACGAGACGAATTCGCTTGAGTGGGGTTCGGATAGATAGGAAGACGATATACAAGAAACTGGATTCATTCGTCTCACCTCTCACAAGTCAGAGTTCTACTCTCAGTCATCTCAATGTGGTAACGATCCCTACCATTACTTCTTTGCTCTACTGCTGTTGAGCGTTTTGCTTGTTGGGGTTCGTTACTTGACTCGCCTGACTGGGGACATTCTGAACTTGCGAAGTTGGCGTTGTGGTCGTTTGCGAGGTCGCCGGCTGCGAGACCGTTTGCTGCTGACTCGCTTGGGACTGCGTGGTCTGCAGTTGCGATTGAACTACAGCCACTGGAGTCAATTGCGAAGTCTGAATCTGAGTCGGCCTGATCGTCGTGGCGATCGTTGCCGGTATCAATGTAGAATTTTGACCACTCGCCGATGTTGTAATCGTTTGTTGGTGGACGATAAGCTGCTGAAGCTGTTGAGTTGGTTGAGTGTGTTGTTGTGATTGTTGCTGACTCTGTTGTATCGTGTGCTGTTGATTTGTTGCCTGACTTTGAGGCTGTTGGTGTTGAATGAGGGTTGTCTGTTGCTGCTGTTGGGTTTGTTGTGTCACCTGCTGCTGCTGCTGTTGTTGTTGAGATTGTTGTACCTGCTGAGCTGGTTGCTGTTGAAGAGCTTGTTGAAGCGTTTGCTGCTGCTGCAATTGTTGCTGCAGTTGCGACTGCGGCTGCAGTTGGGTTTGCAGAGCGGTTTGTGGAATATTTATCTGGGTTTTGATCGGTTGTTGCTGTTGTGTTGTGTTTTGTTGTTGTGAGGTGGTGGTGGTTGTTGTTGCAGCTACGGACGTTGTGGTTGTCGTGGTGTGTTGTTGCAATTGGAGTTGCTGTTGCTGATTCTGAGGCTGGATTTGTTGTTGAGTCAGTTGTTGCTGGGTCTGTAGATGGAGTTGCTGTTGTTGGAGCTGTTGGGGTTGGAGCTGAAGCTGTTGAGGTTTTGGAGCTTGCTGTTGTTGTTGCTGTTGCTGGACTGTCTGCTGGGCCTGCTGTTGCTGACCTTGAGGCGCAGGACTGGTGTGTCTGATCCGCATGGTGTAAGGAAGGTTCTGTGGGGCTTTGCCCGTGGCTTGCTGCACGCGAGCAGCCTGTAACGCGGCTTGAACAGCCTGTATCGAAGGGGTAACGTTTGGACCACAAGAGACTGGAATCTGGAGAACGGCAGTATCTCCGTGTTGCTTGGCAAGCATTGCTTTCGATTGTTGTTGCACGGTGAGGAATCTTGCGCCGCCGAGACTGCTGGAGGCGGGCGCCAACGTCACGGTCGCTATACTCGGCTTGACGCCTTGTTGAAGAGCCGTCAGCAGCTGGTTTTGGGCCTGTGCGTTAGGAGTGTTGATCGTGCCCGGAGTGTTGCCGGCTGACGTTGTCGTAGCCAAAACGAAATTTGCAGATTGCGGGCCCGGTAGTACGTGTTTGATGATCTGGGACACGGCCACCGGCTTGATCGGAGCGTTCTGAGTTTGCCCAGCTGCACTACCTGGCTGTTGGTGGACAATTTGAACTGTCGTCGTTTGCAGAGCACCTGCTGGAGACGTTTTGACGGACTGCTGTGCTTGTTTCTTCATCGGTTGGAGGAGAATCCTCTGATGCTGCACGGTGGCACCCGCGGATGGTGTGCCCTTGGCCCCTTGGGCAGCTGTCGCTGCGGACACGGGCAGGGTAATTCCTGAAAATCAGATAAAGCTCGCGATCATTGGGAATTCTCTTCGTGCGATGCTCTCCGGGCAGATGATATTTTTCTCAACTAGGACGCAGGTTAGTGATCTATCCTAGCGTGATGTGATGCACATCATTTGAACAGCAAACGGAACTTCATTCTACAAGTAGGATACACGTAGAGGATTCTCACCGGTCACGGTTACAGCCGAAGCAGGCAAGGAAACTGCGCTTGGTTTGACGAGAGTGGCACCTGTAGCCAAAATCTTCTGCCCGCCAGTCTGATTTCTCTTCAAAAGCTGGGTCAATTCGGTCTCATTGACGACTGTTCTTGCTGCAGCACCTGTTTTGACCGCTTGATTGACAACCTGTCCAATCTTGGTGCCAGCCTGAGTCGTCACCAGCTGACCACCAGCAGACCCTTGCGAAGTGACCTTGACGGCCTGTGAGGTCACCACCTGCTGAATTCGTTTTAGCTGCGTCTGTTCCGGTCCACTACGAACGGGCTGTCCTCCCTGTTGGCGAATCAACGTTGAATGTTTCAAGGCTTGGAACTGCAGCTGTTGGCTCGGTGTCACACTGCGACCTGCCATGCCGCGTTGGGCAGCCTGTAACTGCGCCGGTGAAAGGCTCGTCACGGACACGACGGGGGTTGTAGCGACCAGTTGGGTAGTTCGAATCGGGTTTGAGGACTGCAAGCAGGAGGATCACCCAGTTTAGTATACATTCCAACATTCAACTTCCATAGCATTAGATAAGACTTCGCTCTGCCAATCTCGATCACGATAACTGTGTGAAGCTCGCATAGTTTTGTTACATTAAGGGTCTGGAAAGGTTTAGGCTACGAGATGAGTTCCCCATGATCTGGAAGTTCAGGGAGCCTCCAGATAACCCGAAGGGAGATCTGATTCACTCCAACCGGACCGCAACGTTTCCTGCCCAGGTCTATTGTGACTGCGAGGAATCGGAACTCACCGCAACTATGGGTTGGGGCTGAGAACTGCTGATGATCTTCTGGGCCTCGGTAGTGACGATGTGACCTCCACCTACTACAGCCATCACTGACGGTGTAGGTGTGGTAACCGAACCCGCTGCTGTTGAAGGTGTCGATGTCGTCGTTGAGGTCGAAGTATTCGCTGCTAGCGTAGAAGTCGATGATGTGCTAGGCGACGAAGTAGCTGCGTTTCCGGATTGGGGCGTTGCTCCCCTGCTGAGCGATGAGGCCGCACTCGACGCGGACGATGCGGTGGCACTGGCCGCAGTGCTCGTGATTGAGGACTGGGACGTTGTAGTGGACGTTGTCGTCGACGTGGCCGTTGTACTGGCATTTCCAGCTGCCTGAGCAGCAGCTGCTAGTTTCAATTTTTCTTTCTTGATACGTTCTTCCCGCTGTTTCGCCAGATTGATGGGATTCAATGGATTATCGTAGATCACACCATGCTCAGCCAGGACTGCCGCGTGTTTCACGTTCTGTCCTGTAACCATAAGAAGGGGCTCGCTTAGCTCGTTTGGCCCCTCAGAACAGCGTAAAAGGATCCTTTTCTCTCCGGGGGAGAACTAGTCGAAAGAGGAATATACTCGAGGTCAGGTGAGCGACTCTTACCATTAGACTGTGCCGTGTTAGTGAATACTGGCTTCATGGCCGGCGTACGGTGCACTGACACGGTTCTAATCGCATCGAAGCGACTGGTATACAAATTGGTAAACGACGCGTTATTGTCAGCGGCGAAAAGTAGAGCTGTCTTGATGGGACGTCCTCCGCTCTTCTGTTTCAGAGCTTTCTTGATAGACTTCTTGTCATAAGCCACTATCGGAGCATTGGGCCTGCCCTCTTCACGGGGGGCCAGCACGTTTTCGAAACGATTACGACACAGTTTCGGCGACCGATATACGCGCGACACCGTCGAATTGATATAGTCCGCGAGGAGATCTTGATTGGGTGTATGACCGGGCATCAGTACTGTCAGAGACAACGGGAGCTCTTGGAGTTGCTGGAAGACCTGTACGGGGGAGAAACGACAAAATGACTGAGAGGAAGCTCAGCGATGTGAACGAGGGGACGAAATCGTCCGATCTCAATATGAGAGAGTTTGTCTGAATCCGGATACGAGCCAAGAACTCGACTTGCCTGAAGAAGGCCGTAGTCTTCGTTTACGGTCCATTCAACTTGATTTGGTTCCGGCGTCGCTTGTTGTTCATGCAATTGTTGTTGTTGCAGTTGTTGCTGCTGTTGTTTTCGAGGAACGGCGCTCACTTGACCAGGGAGCTGCGGTACCGGAGGTCCTATCGACGGCACCGGAGGGGTTCCGGGAGCAGGTCTTTGACCAAGCAGCGAGCCGCCGTGACCTTGCCTCTTTAGTTTGAGTAATCTCGCCTCTTTGCGCATCTTGATTAGTACAGGAGTAGGTCGATCGAACAATGACTTCGGACCTCCGTGACCTTCGGACCGTATAGCCTTCATTTTTCGAAGCAATGCGTGATTCGCGTCAGTTCTCATTCTCTTCGAGGATGATTTCCTCACGTAGACAGGAGGCAACGCCGTTTCTTCCATCGGCTTCGAGTCATAAAGGTATCGGGTCGTTTCATCGACATAGACATCGTCGTCTCCAGCAGGAGGCGTCGGTGGAGCCCAAAGCTGAGGAGAATGTCATCTTTGTAAGACTCTGAGTATCTTTTGAGCAGGGCAGGAACTGCCGAGCGGAAGCCGTACATGGGAAAAGTCTGATGAACGCGAAATTATCCATTTGAAGCCAAGCTTTCCTTTACGACGAAGGTGGAGACAGAGGAATTGAACTGATGAAACATGCACAACTACCTAGATCCCAATCTCATCGTCCTTACCGGTAAGGGTGTTTTGCAGTCCCTGAGACTCACAAACTTCTGAAAAGGTTTCGGCGACTCTTGTTACCAAATTGTTCAACTATTCCAGCTCAAAGTATCTACCGTATGCTCTCTATTCACTGAGAAATACTTCAACATTTCGCTCCGGGAGCCGCCCATCCCAAACCCGCCTCCCCTAGAACCAGTAGAGAGTCCCCTCACGGGTCTCTATCTTCCCTAATTGCAGTAATTCTAGGGTATGCCCAACCGGCAAGTCTAAGGAATTGATCGGTCGTTCACTTGAATGGAACGTTCTCTATCGATTCCTCGCCTGTTGCCTCAGGGGGCCTTCCTAGGCTCTATGCTCGACTCGAATTCGAAACGAATTCTCCATAGGCCGACCAGGCAAGTGTGGTACGCACCTTCCCTCGGTAGAAACTGCTCGAGGACTTTCTCGAATCGCTTGCATATGATCAGTTCAAGCTCATCATGAGATCGACCGTGCCGCAAGTTGAAAATACCAAAACATCAGAACACACGAACGATGTATGAGGTAATCGAAGCTGACGGCTGAATGATTGGTCGGAAGGTCGAATAAATGAACAATTGACTGATTTCAAATCGCAACGCATATGCAAGCAAAGGGAGCTGACACAATTGCCTGGTCGTCCTGCAGTGACCACCGAAGAAAGAGAGTACACAAACACTGTCATAGGTCAAACGCTTTATTGACTGCTCTTAATAAGTATGTTCGATCATCCTACGAACGGAACGCGGCCCTCTTCCTCCTTTCTCCACGTTTTCACAGCAGACCGAAAGAAGTTACCAAGTCGTACCAGGCTCTCTTTGCGCACAAACATCCGGAGAAAAAAAAATTGAAACGAGACGTCATCTCGCAATGAAATGTACAATACATACTACGCCACGATCCGTTAAAGAGCCGCAGCGTAGTAGTTCACTTCTCACTCAAAACTCGCCGCCTTTCCCATCTTGAAAAACCACATGAAAGTCTTGCACCATGGACCCACCCCGCACCGTTTTAGATTGTGTAAATGATGACGTTATTATGCAATGAAGTGTCACTATGTACAAACGTGTGGTCATCCATATCAATCATCAATAATGAATAATAATAATAATGGGTCGCTAATTTAAAATTGATTCAAAAAAAATGTTTCTAATCTACCCGTCAACCGTCACTCCACCGAGGTGATCAGATTGAATGTGTTGTTGTTGTTGTTGTGGTTTGCCTCGGTATTGTTTGTGTTGGTTTTGATTTGTTGTTGGATGAGCCCCCGCTTATTCGCTGACGACGATGTCAATTAGTTGCTGTAGCTGTTAAAGATGTGTTTGTTTTCATCGTCTGTCTCGGCTGTTGCTAATATTAATGCTGTCGTGTTACTTTCTCGTGATCATATCACTTTTTCGGAGTCTTCCTAAGTGTGGACCTTTCCCTGCCCTGAGAGAGCCTGGTGACACCGCTGCCGCCACCACCGTTGTTATTAACCGTGTTGGAGGAGCTTCGTCTTGTGCGTTTCTGCGCATTAAAATCGTCCGCACTCGACCGCATGGCCATTCTAGTCGTTTTGTCGTGCTGTCGTGTCGTCAATGACGAAGGCGATTTGTTGTTACTGTTGCAAGTGCTGTTGTTGTTGTTGCTAGTGGACTTCTGCGCATTTCTACTAACAGACCCGCGTGCTTTCCTGGCCCGACTACTAGGGACAGATTTGCCATTTGACTTCACCTCTTCGGGGCTGTGAGGCCGTTTGTAGCTGAGTACCGGTGGAGGCTCACGAAGAGCTTCTTCTCGCTCTTTCTGATGCTGAAGACTTTTGATCATCCATTCGCGCTTCTGGGCTTCAACTTCTTCCTGGAAAACCAGAACGAATCTCTCGGTCAGATCTGTTTTGGCATCCCATGGTTCAGGATGTTCTCCCCGGCTTCTTTCACTGCGAGTTTTCGATTAGTAGAAAACTATATTACTCATATATTCGATGACGCAAGCTTACTTGGGCCTGTTTCAGGTCTACGAAGTCATGTTGGGTTTCCAGGAATCTTAATGCGTATTTCTCGATGTTATTGAGTTGGCTCATCAGTTTGCGTTCCTCCTCGGTTTCCTCCAGAAGACTGCCCTTGTTGTCCTGCAAACGAAAGGAGGAAGTTCACAGAAACTGATCATCAATTACACCCACACGGAGGAAGACACGAGCCTAGCTTTTTCGAATGGAAAACGATTGCCAGCAATTTACCTGGTAAGGAATGTTTTCGTCGAATTCCGCCAGATCAGCTGAGACTTCGGCACGAGCCATTCGCGCCGCAGTGACGTCTGTTTCTTCTTCAACCTGGACCAGAGTCCTCTCGAAATCTTCCTGCTCTCGCTTGATGTCGGCAGCTGACATAGGCTCCGCTCTGTCGACTTCCATCGTGGTCGCTGGTTCTTCTTCGAAGATCTCTGTGATGGTATTCTGCAGATGGAGGACGTATCGTTAGAATGGGAAGCTGTATACTTACAGGATTTCAGACAAACTCATCTCCTGTTGGAAAGCGGATGACGCTCTTTGATACCTCACATTCGGGGTTTTGAGAGAGATGAACAAACACTCACCGATCTGAAGAAGCTGGTGGTGAAGTTGCCTTCTTCGATGGCGAGCTCTCCAAGCATTCGTTTCTGGTTGGCTTTACGCAAAATGTTCTCCTCGATTGTTCGCTCACTCACTAGTCGGTAGATATGAACGTCTCGCGTCTGACCAATACGATGGCATCGATCCTGAGCTTGAGCGTCCATTGTGGGATTCCAATCGGAATCGTAGAAAACTACGGTGTCTGCTCCGGTCAGATTCAATCCTACACCTCCGGACCTCGTCGATAGAATGAAGCAGAAGACTCGCTTGTCCGAATTGAATCGTTCGACGAGCACTTGGCGTTGTTCGATGCCTGTGGCTCCATCGAGACGGAGGTAGGTATGACCGTGCATGGTGAGGAACTCTTCGAGAACGTCGAGCATGCGCGCCATCTGGGTGAAGATGAGGACGCGATGCTGACCGGATTTCAGCTGGACGAGAAGCTTGTCGAGAGTTTGGAGTTTCCCACAATCGAACTGAATCAGTCGTCGATCGGGGAACTGGGTGGTGAGCTGAAGGTCGATTTTCGAAAGGAGATCAAACTTGGGTTTCAGCTCGGAGTTCAGCCTCGCTTCAAGTGAATGCCACTGGTTGAGAACATGCGGAGGAGGATGCGAGGCATGCATGGAGATTCGAGGAGCGCTAACTCTTGGGTGAATACATAGGAACTCTTTCCACTCCAACTCGTATTCGCTCCAGAGACTCTCCGGTGAAGGAACGAGACTGCGAAGAGCGTTCGTGTCACTCCACCAGGAGGTGTGCGAATGAATGTTCTGAGTGTACAGGTGACTGAAAATGGACGGAAAAGAGAACAGCTGAGATTAGACAAAGCTTAAACTCGAAGATCTCTGCGGATACGGATCCGGAAATGGGATTTCGGTCTGTTTCGACTCAAGGTTCGAGTTCACAACAGTGACGAAGAAGTTCACTTACCCCACACCGGTGCCGTAGGCGCTTCTGTGGATCGCGTCCGCTGGCACCTCGTCTGGATAAGGAGTTTGAAGCGGAGCTACTCGCTTTGGAGGTGGAGGAGGCACCCTGTCTTCTAGGTTCATGACGGATACGGCTTCGATCAAGTCCTGTCCGTAGACCGGTCCTGACGCACATCGCATGTTGTTGACCCGACCCAAAAGCTTCAGCTTATTACGATAGGCCAGTCTCCTTTTCTTGTCCAGGTTCTCATCGAAGAACATTGGGTTACTCGTCTCTTGGGTGACGGGCGGTCTTCGTGCCTGCCCTGCTGGTAGAGCAGATGCTCCCGGAGGCCGAGGTGTGCCGGACGAAAATGAGCTCATTGTCGTTATGCTTCGCGGCGGTGTGCCCGCAGTAACCGGCGTTGGAGGTGGACGAGTTTGGACTGTTTGCGGTATAACGCCTACCGAACTTCCTGATGACAGGATGGGAAGAGAAAAGAGAAGTCTGTGTCACTAAACAATACTTGAGAGTGACCTACGCGCATGATCTCCTGAGCTCCAATGAGGCTATGATGGCATGAGACTCGATGACAATGATTCCTCGAGAGCCATCCATGCTGTCTGAACATTATCAGATTGACAGAAAAAGTGAATGCGATAACTTACCCACAGTCGTGACAACCGGTCTATGAGGACTAAGCAAACTTTGAGGACGCTGTGGATTTATTTGACCTTGGTTTTGAACGGGCAGTCGAACCAGTCCTGGCCGGATTGGCGTGGTCACCTGTTGGGGATTGCCCGCTTGGTTCGTTGGTTGAGGAGCGGCCGTAGTGAGCAGAACGTGTTGCCCTGACGTTGTTTGGACAATCCGATGAAGAGCTCCGATTGCGCGAGTGGCTCCTGTCTGCTGCACGTGCACTGTCACGGGGGGTTGAGGCTGTCCTGAAGCCTGACCCGCTTGCGCTGCTGACCGGAAAAAGAATAATCGGTCTTAGGCTCCCGCAGTTCAGGACAATGTCTCATGCGCACAAATGCTTCAAACAGAATCTGAGGTCTTGCAGAACGAAATACATATGCGTTACTCACTTTTTGGCACGAGCTGGAATGTCACATGTTGTGGTGGGCTACCAACTGCTCCCTCCGGCCGCTGACCCAACATAACGAGACGTTGGGTTGGTCCTTGGGGTGTCGCACCCCTAAGGTGACCGCTGACGACGCCCCTGCCAGGCGCCGCTTGTCCAAGGGCCGCTTGTCTAGGCACCTGTTGTGTTGCCGACGGTCCTGTGGTACGAATGTGAAGTCTGATCTTGCCACTGGGGCATCGAGGTGGGGGCTGCGGATGGCTCTCGGCGCTCTCAATGAATTGAGGGCTTGTTTGGAACTTCTTGATGCGATGTGCTGCAAATGCTGTCAGCACGAGTTCGAGATCGGCAAGATGAAGGTTGTATGAACAGAACAGACTTTTGAGAGGATTCTCCATGTGTAGCACGAGCGACGGCACATGATACACGAAAGCCTCCATTCGGAAAGGCGACGATACCGGATTCGGCTCGAACAGTGCCGGATGGTTGCAGACTTTTCGCAGCTGCATCAGAACGTTCAAAACACTCAAGAGCTTACCAGAAGCGAGTGTCTCTTTGGTCTTGGCCTGCGACATGAAATCGTCGTACAGAAATCGCTGCCGTTTTGATAGCCGACACATGAGGATGTGCTCGTACTTCTGCGGCATCTGTCGTTCGACTTCGCTTTTCAGTCGACGAAGCAGAAACGGACGCAGTACCCTGTGAAGTCGCTTAACCAAGGCTTCGTTGTATTCGCTCGAGCCCTCAACCATTCCAGTCAGTGGGTTGGAGAACCACTCACGAAACTCTTTGTGAGATTCAAATAAATGCGGCATCAGAAAGTGCATTAACGACCACAGTTCCATCAACGTATTTTGTAAAGGTGTGCCTGTCAATAACAGTCTTCGTTCGGCTTGGAAGTTCAATAGAAGCTGCCATCTTTGGCTCTTGAAGTTTTTTATGTTCTGCGCCTCATCCAAAATTAGGTAGTACCACTGCTTGCGTCGGAAAGCCGAATGGTCTTGCACCACGAGTTTGTACGACGTGATGCACACGTGGAAGGCGTTCTTCTTGGTCCAGCCGATTCGTTTCTGTTTACGTTCCTTCATGGATCCGTAGTAGGTGAGAATTTTGAAGCCGGGACACCATTTTTTGAATTCCATTTCCCAGTTGAGCATCACCGAAGTCGGTACCACCACAAGATGGGGTCCCCAGACTCCTTTCTCGACAGCAAGATGAGCTAGCAGGGCGATCGTCTGAATCGTTTTGCCCAGACCCATTTCGTCGGCTAGGATTCCGTTGAGCTTTTGATCGCACATCGCCACTAGCCAGTCGAGACCGACGTGTTGATACTCTCGGAGTGTGTGCTTCAGCAAAAACGGAACCGGAGTGATGACTTGAGCCGTAGCGAGGTCTAAGCCTTTGGGTTGGAAGCGTTCCGCGACGGCGGTGATGCCATTCAGATCGTCATCCCCGTGATTGTTCGGAGGAGTGTTCTCCTGAGTGGCATCGTCGTCGTCCATGTTGTTGCTTGCCTCCTGGGTAGCGTCGTCGTCTTCTTCGACAACGAGGCTTTTGAGTTTCTTTTTATCGTCCTCCTGCGCATCTTCATCTCCTGTCGAGAGCGCGTCGTCATCGTCGTCGTCGACATCGTCCGCATCATCGTCGTCGCTGTCATCGTCATCGTTCTCATCGTCGACCTCCATACCTTCCTCGTTGGAGTCGCTCCTGAGCGCGGGACACTGCGGCGCCGAGTAGTACTTGGCCATGAGCTCTTCGACCGACAGCCCGTTGTCTTCCTCGAGTTCGTTCAGCTCGCGCTTATGATCGCTTTTCTTGTCCAACTTCTCCTCTTTGGCAATGGTCTCCTCGTCGTCCTCTTCGGACGTGTACTCAACGAAGTCGTTGTCCATATCCTGAACGTCCGACATGGTGTCCGTCACAGATGGCGTTTCACCGCCGGCAAGCTTGTCGCGAATCTGATGCGAGAACTTCTCCGTGCGATCGACGAGAAGGTTGAGTTGTAAGTCGAGCGCTTCCTTTCGCTTTGCGTCGAGCTTTGACTGGATTCGGAAGTCGAGCAACTTCTCGGCGTTCGACCAGAAAGATTTGACGTCTTTGGCGATGGTCGCGGCTAACTTGCGGATGCGCAAATGCTCATCACGCTCAGCACGCTGCGCTCGAACCTCTTTCTCCTGATGATATTTCTGGCACATCTTCGCACACTTACGAGCTGCGGCTTTCTTCGACTTGCGTTCTTGAGCGAAGTCGTTGCTCATCCATTTCATCTCTTCAAGCAGGTAGTCCCAGTGAGTCTTGACGCGAGGAGGTTCTTGCACTTTGGGCAGCCTCTGCTGCGTCCACATGCCTGCTTTGCGGAGATTCCCTACCCTCTGGAGAACATGAGCCTCTTGTTTAGCTCTCTCGGCCAACTCATCGGTTCGAGACAGAGTTGTGGGGGAGGACCGTCCGTTTCCAGTTTCGATAGAACCTGTTGAGGAAGCGGTCGTCGTTCCCGTGGCCGCCAGAGGTGTTGACGAGGTGGTTGCTGACGAGAACGGGTGAGTCGTCGTCGACAGAGTCGCCGATGAGACAGAAGGGGTCGTCGCAGTTGGCGTGGAAACCGCGTGGGGCACCGGGGGAGGTGCAAGAGGAGGTACGAGAAGGTTTGTTGACGAATAGTTCGACAACTGTGGGGTGCTGCTGCTGCTGCTGCTGGTGGTCGAGGTCGCTGCAGCTGTCGTGGACGATGACAACAATACGTTGCTCGGGGCAACTGCAGCTGGTGGCGTGTTTGTGTTGCGATCCTTGGGGCCATACGTACGGTCGAGATATTCGTCAGATTCGTCGAGCTGTTTCGTGTGCATGTATTGGAGTAAACTCGCTGGGGGTTTTCGACGCCAATTGAACAGGTCCATGAAGTGGCCCCCATTCTGTAGAAAAAACAGTTCACTAAGCTGTTCGTAGTACTTCTCACGATTGCTGATGAGACTCGCGGTCTTGAGGTCGAGTAGACGCCGTCTCTTTGCTGGGATATCAAGTTCCTTCGAAATTAGGGCGGGGCGTTTTGAGCGGGTAGCCGCCGGATCGTCCGGAGCTTTATCGAATGCGCGTGCCACATTTTTGTCACCGGTACCGCCGACGCCACCGCTATCGCTTCCACCGGTGCCACCTCCGTTAGTGTTAACGCTACTCGGAGCCCCGATGGAGTTTGACGTGGCTTGGACTCGCAACGATGAGCCTTTGCTGAAGTGTTGGTAGCGGTTTTGTTGACGGTTGGACAGGCTCTGGTCTGTCGCTTGGTTTTGATGTACTGTCTGATGGGGACTCTGGTGGTGGAAAATGTGCTGGCGCTTCTCGTCCTTGTCGATTGATTCACGCTTGATACGAATTTGGTTCCGCTGGAATACGCTTTGTGCTTGCGACTGGAACTGCTGTTGCTGCTGCTGTTGCGACGGCAGCTGCTGTGCCGATCCGGTCGAGTTTTGTGATGCTGAACTTGGATGATTTACACCGATTGGAGCTGATGAATTATCCGCTCGTCGGGGGCTCTGATGTGAGCGATCAACAATAACGACGCCGTCGCTACCTGGCTTCTGCTTTACTGGATTCGCCTCGGTAGCATCGCAGCTCATGGCAGGTGATATCTGGAAAACGAAAGGAAAACACTTTTATTCCGCAGGTCGCCACGTGATTTTCGCCACAGGATTCGACACGCTTGAATTCAATCGATCTAAGAGATTCAGGAAGTTCTATGTTGGAAAGGACGAGAACGAGACGATTCTCCAAACATGATGTGTTAGATGACATCGAGACGAGAGACCGCAGAACACAGCTCGAATCATATGAAATACGGGCCAACGGGAAAGCGGGAGATATGCAGATGGACCGTTGTGTGAGAGGGACACAAATGATCACTGATCCGCCAACCATGAGTCCAAATCATTCCTGCACAAACTGCATGACGCGAGCGAGAATTTCCCAGTTGCCATGCAGACTTTTCGGATCTCAAAACAGGTCCCGTTTTCAACCGAACGAACACGAGGACGCGGGATTCTCCGGAAGAAGGATAAACCTCACAGCTGCCATTAACGACATATGAAACCGGAAAAGTCTGTCAAAATTGATAAAACTGTCAGAGTCCGAAGATCTGAGTTCCGAGGAACGCGGAACGGCGGCATCGACTTCCTAAGACGGCCATGGACGGAGACTATCCGACGAATCTAACAAGGGGCTCTTCGAGAGAGGGACCCCAATCTGACTGTCAAGGACCCTAGATGGGGAGGACTCGGGCACGCACACTCCCGAACTGGTATTCCAATGGAAGCCAAATTCCGACTTACCGGACATTTTAAACATCAACCCCAGACAATCATTGCTGAAGCCGTTTCGTCCGAATCGACTCGAGCGCGATTCGCGAGCTCGTCAAAAATAAGTTGATCCTATTTCCGGCGGGGCAGAAACCGCGCGGATCGTTTTACACTCGAAAGAATCTCTCTTTAGAGACGAAATCGATCCTTCATGGGCCATACCGCTTCGTGCAAAGAGAGCGGGATACAGTGGTTGCCGAATGTAGCCAGAGCAGCGCCTGCCAACGAGTACGAAAACCATTCACAAATGTGTGACTGAAGTTTTTGACATCGGATCCGCGAGAAAAGACGCCACATCGACTCCAAAATTATAAGAAATCGGAGCGATCAATGCAAACCAGCAGAGTTTAGAGACTTATCATGAGGCTCATTCATGGCCAATCATGCATTTCGGTCTCGATTTCGCTGTCATCGTCTTTGGATGGACAGTGCCTAGCAGGCAAAGGAACAGACCGTATTTCGATCGTCTCGGCGAATCCGGTGACCTGCCACGGAGTTGAAACAAGATACCTAATGTGCCCTCAAACTCCTTCAAGCACTCCCAAAGCGATATCTGGACTCCGATTCTCTGTAAGGAACTCGAAGTCCATGATATGGACGGATTCTTTGACCACGAAGCTCGAAATCCGGACCGCGGGCTCTTATCCATGGCTGATCCTCATCGTTTGAAGCTTGACGAATCTCCAAACCGAGCGAGTCGCCTGAATCACCTAGGTCAGACACGAACGGGCAAAACTGAACCGGGCGTGAATATCAACCGATGCCGGCTCATAAACTGTTTTCGCGATGATTTCGCATCAGCACTCACTCGTTCACTCACTACAGCGCGATCACGAACACTCACGAACACACATCCACACAAACAACCGCTCACAGTGCAAATTATTGCGGCGTAAACAACATCAACCGATCGACCCGATGGGTGGTCAAAAAGATCGATGGACAGATGGACGATGAACATACGTACAATAACAAGTACGTACGTCCGTGCACCTTGAAACGCCGCAGCGTCACTCTTCCAAGGAATGATCAGTAGGACTATGGGCGCTCATCATCGAGAAGCTAGAAGGTGCACGTAACCGGGCGATCGGTAGAAGCGGCAAGTTAGAAATAAACATCACCACGCAAACAACAACAACAACAACACGAACTAAATGCACGTACGTTCGACATGGCCGCATACGGGCCTCTGGTGCACGTCTTCCGTGCCGCAACACCGCATGGAGAACCTGAATCAGCGCGATGCTGTCCGCGGCATCTATAGCTTGGCTTCTTCCGCAGTCAGATCGTTCGGTTGAGGTGAGATACTCGCTCAATCGGATGGTGGATCGATCGGTCAGTCGGTCGGTCGGTCGATCAGCGAGTCCCTCGAATGATTTACTCCGTTTGCCGTTCGCTCGGTCGTTGTTCGTCTAGGGCTGCTTCGCACCGTACACTTGGTCGCTGGGCGGCCACACAGTCTCGAGGGTAGGTGGCTGCTCGATGGCAAAGTTATCCGGCCCGAGGCTTTGTTGGCGTCCAGTCGGCCATCGAAGAGACCCAGCCACCTTCGCTTGTTGTTCCCGAAGCGTCGCTCTGTGATCGTTCGCGGTCAGGGAGTCGCCATGTTGGCTGCAAGCTTAGGCTTGGGTATGATGGTATGCTCGCTTGCTCGCAGCTCGCTGGCCGCCACCACCGCCGCTGCCGCCACCGCCGCCGCTGCTGCTGCCGTTGGGTGTCTGGGTTGTTTTTTTTCGCAAGCATACGTACGAAATCGAAATCGACTCGCGATCTCACCTAAACCCTGGAGACGCTGATGACGCTCATCCCCTGGGCACTTTCGATTCGTATTTTTTTCAATTTCAGCTCGATCTCAACGGATTTAGTGGCACACCCCTGCACGGCACAGGGTTCAATGGTATATGCTGCTCGCTCGCTTCGGCTGCCGCTGCGGAAACGGCTTCTCTCGTCACACACCACTCGAGATCAACCGCAGCGCCCTCTGGGAAAATGCGTTCGTTCGCTACAGACGAAAACTCGAATTCTTATGAGTCGATCCCCTAAGATTGATGGCGCTGTTAAAATCGACGAGAATGACCAGAGAATCGATTCCACAACGGTCTTTCTTCTGCGAGAGTTCCGTACTGATACCCAAGTCGCTAAGCTCGATCCCGAGTAGACTTTCTCGATGACGCGCGCCATGGTCGAAAGTACGAATCGAAAGACGCAGCGCCCTCTATAAACAATATTTTCCATGAATATCTGATACAGAGATCTGCCTTCATCCGGCCGGAGACTTCACTCAGTGCATGTGGATCAAAATTACTTATCAGGCATGACGGGACAGTTGGGCTTCACGATATTTTCTCCAAAAGTTCCATGCTCGAAGCCCGAGTGGAACTGGAAATATTGGAATTTTTCTTTTCATTCGCTAAATGTCCGATCTTGGTTCAGGAATAGCAATAACAGAATGAGACCTTCCCAAACTGTTCGAACCTGAGGCTACTGACGCAGATTACCATTTACTGAGAGTGAATATCAATGAGCTCTACAGCGTCTCCCTTGGTTTTGAACGCTTTGTCATCCTAGTTCTCTGCAATCTTTCGATTAGCGAACCCGTTCCTCCTCCAGGACAAACATACCCAACCTCCCAAGCGGAATCACTAACAGTCCAACCGGCAGAAATTGGACACAGATGCGTTGACACGCCTCGACGAAGCGAAGTCGCGGGTCAACGGGGTTTCAACGAGTACGCCCAGTTGCGGCAAGACGACCGGCTTGCGGGGTTCCTCCTGTCTAGCGAGGAAAATCATTCGATCGGGTTCTACCATCCCAATTCGTGGACTCAGAGCGATGGACTCTCTTCGAATTGAGAAATGAGCTGGGGAACGCAGGGAGATGCTCCCGTTTCAGCGAACTCTCACGTCAGTCTCTCCTCATTAACCTCAACGTTCGTATTTTCGAAGTTCTTGCCTGGTTGATCCAAAATTGTCCTCCCGCACTCTCGAGAACAGCTCCGTGGGACAATCTATGGGACCTCATCTTTATAATCGGATCCTCTCAATGGTTACCCCCCATAATGCAACCGAGAATTCCCGAAATTGTGGGAGATATCCGGCGCTATGGAGGGATCATCATTTTTCCCCTGCTCTGAAAGTTAGCCCTGGCTCCCTTGTATGGCAGACCGGGTATGGGAAATCTCTAGTCTCACCATCCCAAGCGAAGAGAACTGATTGAATCTTGTAACCCGTCTGCGATCAACGATCGCTCAAAACGGATTCAAGATTCGTTCGTATAATTCTTCAGTAGTTTCCCGCCAATCGTTTCTCTCTGTTCTCCGAAAAGTGTTTAGGACGACAGCCATCCCTTCGGGAAGGAACACTGCTCTCCTTCCACGTCGCCCTGAGGCATTCGATGTCTGATTGAGATACCATTCATTTTATTGCACTTGAGTAACGTTCCCTGTTCGCGCATCCCGAATCGCTCCGTCAATGTTCAGCAAAGATCATAATCATCAACCTTCCTCCCGGAGGGTCCAGGGTACCCCTGCTGTGGTAGATCAGGAGCCTCGAGTGGAAGACCAGCGTTTTTTTCCTGAGACCAAGATCCCTGCGCGTTGGACACCGTTCCGGAGAGCGTCGATCAAACGATGAGACACTTGCTGAAGAAAAGCGAAGTGATGGGAATCAAGGAAACAGGCTTCGTCATCAAAACATGGAGCCAGTTGAGGCCATTGATCTCTGCTGGGCGCCAAAGTCATTTTGAGGCTTCCGAACTTCTCTGGTTGGGTCAAACCTCAGACGATCATATACGGGCGAGGCAAAAATCGTCTACGGATTCATGGGGATAAAACATTTGATAGGTCTTGCTCTACCCACTGACTTATCGCAAACATATACGGCGAACTTGGGTGGCTGTTTCACCTGCGCGAGCGGGAAAACCCGGAAAACCCCAAATGAAGGGGGAAAAAAATTTAAACCCCCCCCCCCTTGGCCCCCAAAAAAAAAAAAATTTTTTTTTTTTTTTTTTTTTTTGAAAAAAGGGAATTTTTTTTTTTTTTTTTAATAAAAAAAATTTTTTTTTTTTTTTAAAAAAAAAAAAAAAAAAAAAAAAAAAAAAAAAAAATTTTTTTTTTTTTTCCCCGATGTTTTTTATTTGAGCGAGAACCTCGTCTTATGTAACATTTGGACGTGGTTGTCTTCGTCATAGAAGTGATCAAGTCGCGACGATCCGGAGAGGATGAATACGAAGAAGAAGAAGAAATTCCCGAGTAGGTAGAAGAGGCCTGCAGTTAGATGGAGTGTCTTGTTGAAGAGATTGATGTCGTAAACCCAACAGTTACCCCTTGAAGAGCAGCTATCCTCCCAGAAGTCGCATGTGGAGTCAACCAAATGACTGAACACCAATGGATACGGGATGAAAGCTGGAAGAGAAATTTAGTGCTCGGAAAGTGAGCGCGTGCGATGCGATCCTAAAAACAACTCGTGTACATACGCGGAAGTCACTCTCACGCATTCCACCAAAATGCTTGGTCAACAAATTCCGGAATGAGTATTAGGACTGACCGAATAACGCAATCGTTCCTTGGAATATTGCGAGGCTGAACGTTTTGTCTTCTGCATCCACGCACCTGGAATTTTTGAACCGTTAGAATTCTATACGAATTCACTCCGCCAGTGGAATGATTGTCACGATGATTACCTCATGGGCAGCAAAATCCGAGCTGTCTGGAAAACGAATGACATACAATACGCGAGGGTCAGAACGAATAAGTACTGATGATATTGCGCGTCGCATTCATCGGCAGGGTTTCTGCAATAGCCCTCATGGACTGACATGAAGGCAAGGTCTGCACTCTCGCCCTCGGAGCCCGTTGTAGAGTTGTCGAGTAGTGAGTATTGTGCACAGGTACAACTCGAGTATTCCTGAGGAGCGGAAATAGAATTGATTTCGAGTTTCACATAGCGATAGCCGCTATTCCATAGTATCCACATTCATCAATCATTCCTGAACACCTCCGTAGCATTAATTGTTCCCGTTTGCGGTGCGCAACCGGCAAAACAAGGCGAGAAGAAAGTTGTCCCGTTGATGCAAACCGGATGAAACACTTTAAGGGAGCAACCGCAATCGATGTTGCATGGCAAATGCATTGAGCCTCCCCTGCAAGCAAAACGGACGATTTGCATGTGGAAACTCTCTAATTCCATCTGAAGTTGATTTGACGCCTGAACCCAAGAGTGATCACATATGTTGAGGGACTCCATCGTGAACGAGTTGATAATCGAGTTCTAAAGAAATGTCCGCAAGTCGATATGTACTTCGTTCGGGGATTTTCGTGACTGATTGCATAGTTCGGTGTTTCACATTTGAATCTCATCAACGAAATGATGAGCACCACCGTGATTATCTCGGATATGAACATCATGAAGGTGAGGAGCCGCGGGCTGGGTTTCCAGTATCTGAAAATACACAGGAGCTGTTCTCGAGTTCGAATCGATGGGCTGCAGATGGGTAACTCGATGGAGCAGGATATTGACAGCGCTCAGGATAGTGATCTCACCTCATAGCTACGCCGCCGACGAAAGCCGCAACTAGAGAGATCGAGATCGGCAGTGAACCGCCGTAGAGGGAGGCACTCGAAGCAGAAACGTGGAATTGTTCCTGAATCAAACTTTACGCTAAGGGAGAGCGGAGTATTTTCTAATTCCTCGTTGTACCCTCAGGCCCATGAAAACTCCGTCCGCTCCGTATACATTCGTATAGTCGGATATTTTTTCTAGTGAAATGCAAGAGATTATCGTCGTCACGTCATCACATACCTGAAGGTATTTGGGGAGGAAATTGAAGTATCCAAGTATTCCGAACAACTTCAGGACTTCGCTGATTAGGTTGAACACGTATATCGGATTCCGAAGAAGCCGCAGGAAGGCTCCTTTCATTCCGGACTCTTTGAAGGTAACAGTTGCTGCCATGATAACGAGAAAATTAACTCTGGGTTCTGATTCTTCAGTGAACGAGCAATACTTCATACATCATAATATCGCATAATTTGATGGAGCCGAACCGTTTTCCGGCGTCTTCATTCTTTTCGGGAACATTATCAGCGGGATCGAGAGGATGGACTGCAGGGCGGCGAGGATCACAAATCCTAGCCACCAGGCACCAACCCATCTCGGATCGCTGGGTTTGTAGTCCGGTGGGTGCGCGGGGTCTTCATATAGGTACAAACAGGCTGAAGACAGAACGAAACCCAACGCAGGACCTAGTCCCCGCAAGAACGCCGCTATAGTCATGTACAAGGGCGCCTTTTCGCGGGATACATTATCGTCCAAATAAGCCGTTCCCGCTGAATAGTAGATGGTGGTCACGATTCCCGTGAGGAAATTCGAGAAGAATATCATAACAATCGATGGCACATTTTCCAGCTTCTTCGCATTGTCGCAGCTGGAGTTGTTTTTCAGATGGCTTCCGCCATCGCTCCGGATGCAGTACTCTATGTCATCCTCGGCGCTGTCAATATATTTCTGGTTGTCGTCGTCGTAGTAGTCATTGCCCGGACCGTACAAGAAGTACGGCAGCGCTGCAAGTGCGCAAGCCACGCAAGACACAAGCATGGCGAACGCTGTCCATCGCGGTCTGTGTCCATTCGATGCGAAATGTCCAATCGCAGCTCCGAAAGCTAGAAAAACGTTGCTCAGTTGGGGTTTAGTTCTAGGTACAGAAATTTTCGACATGACGAAAGAACAGAGCCGGGTTCCAGAACTTCCGCCCTAAGGGAAACCCGGAAATAGAGGCCCATATAACGACCAAGGGAGAAAACTCACTGATCGGAGCAATGTTATCGGCCAGGTTCATCACGGAGCTTATCTGAGAGGGCATGGCAAACCGTTTCTCGAGAGTATTACTGATCCCGACAAGATAGGTGTAGTAAGCGCCTTGCATCAATCCCACCAAAGAGTAGAAGACGAGGAACGTTGCCGGATGAACCAGTCTTTGGAATATTCGGGGGTATATTCCAAAAACACCGCATTTTGGAGTGCTCTTCTCCATGATCGTCGAGCTAACGCCGCAAATCCGATTGGTATGTCGTGCCGCCACCAACGGAACACCTTGGGAATGGCACTGCGAGTATGATACCGTGGAAATGTACTTCCTGGTCTCTACGCTAGCACGGCTTCACTTCAGATTCATTGCGAGAGCGCATTTGCTGCAGGAAAGCCACAGCGAGCCACGGTAGCCACGGACGTAAAAACCGCGTAAACCGAGGATGAGCTGACGGGCTGGAGTTTATTCAGCTGACCGAATTGACCTCGGTCTCTCGCGAACAGGGCCAAGTTGATCAGTCCTCAATAGCTAGCTCGATAGAAAGGACAACACTTCCATTGTCACGGAAGCCATTCTGGACGAAAAGAATATCGAAACAAGTTCAACTACCGTTCTCTTTCAGAAGTCTGGCAGACCGGCGTCCTGCCACGATCCGATTGAATTATTGATTCGATTGATCGTTTTTAAATGAAATCTGAGGATTACTACCTATATCCCAGCATGGGACAAATGGAAAAATATGTGGGCGACTCCGGAGTTCTCTCGCGAGAGCACGGTCAATCCATTTTGCTAGAAGCATTGAGTGGTAACTGTCACCACATCGGAAAACTGCTCTCTTCCATTTCGACAAGCGATTCTGAGATTTTTTCCGAGTCCTCCAGCGCAACTCTCCCACAGCATCGACGTTTGCTGCGAACGGGAGAAACGTACAATGCTCGGGCTCTTGTATATCGACTCTGGATGATCGTTCTGGCGTATAAATCAAGCTCGACCCGTGATGCATTGCAGGGCTCGCGGCTCTTTGGATGATCACGAACTCTGTTGGCTTTCTGGATGGATTTCATCCGAGCGCAAGAGAATTTCTCCGATGCACCTGTCATATCCTCGCAGTGTGCCGAGATCGGAATCTGGATACCGTTCCTGCTGCGATCCTCTGCGATTGTGCAGGCAGGAAGATTTCTCCCGATTCTGTGCTATAAAATTCTCGAAAGTCTGTCTCGTCGGAATTGGGTGGTTTCCAGACGGCGACACGTGCCGCGAAGTGCAATCGGTCGTTGCAATCACTTCTCCAACCGAGAAGCCAGTTATTGGAAAGTCGTTGAGAGTCTCCTCTAGCGATTTCGAAATCTCGGAATTCCTTCGCTCGAATTCAGCAGACGGAAACGGGAGACAGGAGGACCATTGTTAGATGGAGAAAAAGACTCCGACGCGAAAAAACTTCGAAATCGGCTCGGTGGTGCCTCGATCGAAGCTGCCGATTCATAGCCGTCGATCTGTGTTTGTTCAGGATACAATATCCCCGGCCCTCCTCAACGAAAAACGTCGTCTTCGAGTGATGGGGGATTGACGGTCGTCGCAGAACCGGCGGGACAAGTCTTTCCCTCATCACCAGATGTTTCCGACCCCGCTCGACGAGGGAGGAGTAACGAGAGGAGTATATTTTGGAACGACACACTCGCAATGAGCTTCGAGCGTGAGACATCCAAGTTCGGGATGGTAGAAGTCGGAGACAACATGATCATCACTCCAATCCCGTTTCTCGGGTATCAGGAGCCTGATGCACACTTCAGTGAGCCGATTTTCAACATGGATCGTTACAACCAGGAGGATCCTGCAAACTCCCAATCCCCTCCAATTCTATTCCCCCCAGATTTGCCGACCCCAGAGCGTAATGCCAACTCAGCAGGAATGCCAACCCAAGGATCTGCAACATTCCCGCCTTGGAGGAATAGAGGTGTGACTTTGGATACAGAACTCGGAAGCGTATTCGAAATCATTTCTGCGTGCGGAGCCTACGTACGAGTATACTTATGACTTCGCCGAGAGAGGACAGAGCGTTCTGAAGACTCCTCGCATCTCTTCCAGCTCCTGTCTCCTTCCTGCAAATTGTGTTCGGCTCTACCGGAACCTGGGATTGGAACGATACAAGGATTCTTCCTCCGAAACTCGTTGTATCCTTATTTATTTATTTTGGAACGAACTCTTCCAGATTCTCCAGTTGAAAAGAGTTCCAGTCCTCGGAAGCTGTCAGGTCTTGCGAACCCAACTCTGTTAAGGCTGCTGCTAACTGCGGGTCAGACGTTTGCGTGTCGATCCTCGAGCAGTTCTCCTCGGCTGCCGTCTGTGGAAGAGGAACGTTCGGAGCAACTACAGCAATGGGACGGTCCTTCTTTCCAGTCAAAGGAAGTGGCATTCCTTCGGAAAGCGAATCCTTTTCCGGGAAAGGGAGCGTTCCGCGGAAATTTAGTTAGTAACTCACTTTCGCTAGGGCGGCGAGCAGTAGCTTCAAAACGTCCGTACTTGAAGCAGAGGCAGAGTTAACGGCCATCGACCGATTCTCCCAGGTCGAATAGATCCTGGAATTTCAGAAACGGAGTGTTCCACTGAGGAATATTTGACTCATGGGTCTGACGCCTGGTTCTCGGGAAAAATGACGAACGAGGAAGAAGAATTGCGCCTCCGAATATGATTCGGATTCAACTGGCGGAGTCTGATGATGAGTCATTCAGTCAGAGTCACAGGAGCTTCTCTCGCTGCGAGAACGGATGCGACTTCGGCAAGCACCATTCTTCTTTCTAAGGAATCAGGTCCGCCGTCTCTCATTGTTAGAGATCGGAGGAGCCGTATATGTAGTGTGAAATGGGGTCTACGTTGAACCCACCTTGAGAACGAGAGGGCCCCGACGATGGCATTACTGTCATCGGCTGCGATGAGCGTATCGCCGAAGAGTTCCGTCACACTTCTACCCAAATAACTGCTCAAGCTCGGCAAATCTTCCAAGGACAGTTTACGCACTGTGATCGGCATACTGTTTCCCGGATCGGTCAGGGAGAGGTTCCACACGAAACTCCTCTAGGCCCGTTCTGTTCCCCTGGAAATTCAAGTTGATTCGATGATTGGGAAATCCATTGCATTCATCTCTGTAGCTCTCAATAGGACAACTGATTGTGAGTTCAATAATTTTTTTATATTTCTTCTATTTCAATAATTGGGTTTTTGAATCGAGAGATCTCAATCAATGTTTCGAAGGATTCGTCGACAGAAATAAACGAACGATGAGAGACTCCTCACTTCCCGCTGGCTGTACCGAGGTTCCAAGTCAAATCGTGACGTACTTCATGTATGAATTCTTCAGAAAGCAACCCTCGCTATACTCCCAAGCTTTGAGAATATTTTCTTCGAAAATAATACGCGTGCTTCTCATTCAGCATGGTGTACATGGTCACTTGGATCGTGTCGGGCCTGATTGTATCGATATTCGGTGGTTCGACGTGGAGGGGGGCGATCGTCCGATCGGACGATGGTTCCAGATCCACCTCCGCCCGAGACCGCGCGGAAGAGGTGTTGTGAACCTTACATCGTTGTCGACTCTCGTCTCGGCGTTCAACGTGCGGAGAGCACTGGGTAGGATTCCTATCCACAGACGAGTTTGGTAAATGATTCAGCGAACAAATTACTTACAAGGGAAGTGTCAGACGCTAGGTTGGGTTCCGCGACGGAGTTGGAGGATGGATGCCACGATCTTCTGGTCACATGGCGTCATCTTCTTTTCCAAAACACGGGGAGAAAATATCTTGGTCGAATGAGTCTGACTCTCTAGACCCCAAGACGAGCGCCCCCCCCTCAAGCCGACGACGAAGTACCCAGAACTCCATGGCGCGCTCTATCCGGGTTTCCCCCATCTTTTTTTTCCCCCCATTCTGAGAAAAATTTCTAATCCAAAACCCCCCCCCCCCCCCCCCAAACCCCCCCCCCCGAACACCTCGAAATCTACGACCCCCCCAAAAATTCCCCCCCAACCCCCCCCCCCCCCCCCCCCCCCCCCCCCCCCCCCCCCCCCTTGTTAGATAGGACGATTAATTGTGCTGCCATCTCGTTATTCGGTTTCGTAATTAGCAACCATCCGCCGATTCTTGGATGAATTCGATTAAGACACACCAATAGCGGTGGTCACGACTGGAAGTATCGCTCAACGCCCTGATCGTGAAGTACCCGATAATTTTCTGAGGGATTGGTCACCAGAAACAGGCCATAGATCTCCCGGGAGAAGTTCGAACAGGTCCGTACTATGAACGAGAGCATCGCATTGTCAACTAGGGGCGAGCCCAGTCATCTTTGATTCTTCCGAAGACCGCTTCCATCTCGTCCCAAAACCTGAATGTTCGTCCCTTGACGTCGTCGTCCCCGCAGTGGGAAGTTCCACGCGTCTACCTTCAGATGACTCCGTGAAGCGTTCGGAAGCTCAGTTTTCGGGGAATGCTCTTCCACTCCACTGTGGCGTCACGACGCCGTCGGTGACTAGTCCGGATCGGCAAACAGGAAAGGATCCGGTCGAGAGCTCTTTGTGACATGGCTGACAGACGAATTTCATCGCTAATACTTTTCTGGTCGGTGGAACATTTCATAATGACAATTGAAGCTGGACGTTCCTAAAACGATTTCCACCTCTAGACTTCTCTTCGGGCCGTCGGCTTCTTCCCATAATTTCCGCGCACTTGCTCACGCGATCCGAGCATTCCGCTTACTCCTTGGACAGGCTTACTCTGTCGGTGCTAGAACGCGTGAGCTCGAGGGCGAGTTATAGGGTACGGTACAGCAATGTTAACCACCCAGAAAATTCGTGTATAAAAAGCAATCAGTTGCTTCAGTGGTTTTCCGAGAAGTTTTGAATGGGCGTTTCATATACCATCGCCTCACTTGCTCTTTACGTCTGGCACCAGAACGCACTCAGAAAACCTCATCACCGACAAGAAAATCGATATTAATTGCCTTCTGGAAGCTTTTCCAAAAGGTGTTTCCGAAAGGTGAATGAGAAACAATTCATCCGAAGCCGTTTTTGCTGTCCGAGAATCACCGGTGGTCACGACGAACGGGTTACGCCGGTGCCGTCGTCGTTGCTGCCGCTGTTGCTGCGGTCGTCGTCGTTGCCGCCACCGCGCGCGCCGTTGTCGTCGAAGTCGTGGTCGTTGTCGACGGCGAAGGCTGGAATCAAAACAAAGGCCAGAATCGGTGGTGTCTGCCTCGCGTACTTCTCTTCTCGAAGTTGATGCCTCTTTCCCACTTATGCAACATATTGTTGTACAGTGATGGTGACTACTTCTTCTGGACATATTCTTCTGGTCTTATTTTCCTCCATGAAGCAGCCAAAAGAGGGACAACGCAACCACAAAACTGACGGATTTGTCCGCTCACTGACTGCGCGGAGTGGAACGCGGCACTTCCAGGCGAACAGGCGCTCTTTCAAAGCCGCTCACTCTCCACCGGTTAGAGCTTTATTCGCGAGGTCGATGCTGAGCCTTCTTTACCACGTTGAGGGGTTTTCGGCGCGCAGACGGAGTTGCTGCCAAATGTTTCCTTGCGACGGCGGCGCTTAGATGTTGACTTGATCCGCCGCCGTACTCCATGGAACGATGACATAAAGCCTATGCTTTGAGTGATCGTTTCGGCAAAACAGAACTCGAAAATTGAAGCGATGGGGTTCGAAAAGGGTGAGATGGGAAGAGGGAATCACGACTTCGGCTGCTCCTGTCTACAGTCCTGAGCACTTTCAATGCAGTCCTGATTTTGGCCCTCGCTGAACTCGCACCTCCAAAATTGTCAAAAACTCAACCTAGAATCGTATTTCCTGATGAGTCGACCCAGACGTTCTCTGGTGACCAGGAAAATGATGTCCGCACCGGTCTATCCGCTTCTTGATTAACGGGAAAGCACCCGGGGTTTGCCCAGCCAGCAGAACGTGAGACTCCTGTTCTCCAGATTCCGGTGACCCTTTCCGATTGAAAAGCACGACCATCAGTGAGGCAACTAAGCAGGCCGCTCGTAAGTCTGTCTCTTACCCGCCCGGACAGCGCTCTCCCTCCACCGGATGCTTTGCTATAAAACCTTTGGAGAGACTGGAAGTTCGCGTCGATATGAGGTCTTCGACGTTCGTTTTCGTCGTGTTGGCGTTGTGCGCCCAGGTGTACGGGCAAGCCAGTGTAGTCATTCAATACCTTGAAATCCCTCAGTTCCGAAATGAGATCATCGTGTATCCCCGGTTTATCCTCACGCCCGACGGTCGACGGCTGCTTCAAGTTACAGACACTTTCAACCTGAATCTCGACCCGACCAATGTGTTCCCTCCCCAGATCCTCGTCAGGACGTTTGATGACTTGGGGAACACGATCGACGAAAACATGGACACCAAGGATATTTCGGATGGAATCTATTTCGATCCAAAGAATGGAGCTTCTATCCAGATGAATAAACCCAAAGTTGCCGGTGGGCTACCAGAGTTCGTCGGAGTGCTGAGCAACGGGCTCCGGATCGTACCAGTGACAGGTCGAAACTCGAGAAACGGAGCGATGCCCCACAGAGTGTTCCGCTACAAGGATCGTCAGTCGCATGAGCATGACTTCGTGTTCCCCCTGAACCTGACAGTTTTCAATCCTTTCGGTTCGGGTGGTGGTGGTTTCCCGGGTCTTGAGGCGGCTCCGTACAAAATCCGACCTGAAGTCATGATTGTGTCAGACACCGCGCACAGTTCGAAGTTCGGTTCCAAAACCGAACTCCTTCGATACATCGGGACGTTCATGAATGCCGTCAACTTGCGCTACCGCAGTGTCAGCGGAATGGATCTGCAGTTGAAATTGGCCGGAGTTGTTATCAACAACGTTGAGCACGAGCCCTACGTTCGGGGCTATGGGGGCCACGTGATAGCCGATCAAACTCTCGCCGGTTTCGCACAGTACATCAACTCAGGTGGAATTCCCAGTGAATTCGATCTGGCTTATCTGATGACAGGCCGCGATATGGCGGCCATAGATCCGTTCTACGGCTTGCATCCCGGAGTCGCCGGCCTCGCGTACGTTGGGGGTGCTTGCACACCTCAACGGACTGGCATGGGCGAAGATCTCGCTGGTTCTTATGACG
This sequence comes from Neoseiulus californicus, assembly GCA_028455905.1. Lineage (NCBI taxonomy): Eukaryota > Metazoa > Arthropoda > Arachnida > Mesostigmata > Phytoseiidae > Neoseiulus > Neoseiulus californicus. The sequence goes on from JAMQGS010000003.1 coordinate 21,984,708, forward strand.
GTGTTCACGTCGCAGCGCACGAGATCGCTCATCTGCTTGGATGTGTGCATGACGGAGATCCTGCGCCGTTCTATTTGTCGGGGAGTCCTGGGGCTCGGGAGTGTCCGTGGGATCATGGATTCATCATGAGCTATAAGGACGGCGGGAGCAACCGTTACAAATTCTCACAATGCTGTGTCAATTCCATGAAATATTTAGTGAGGAGCCCCGGTCATCACTGCCTAAGGCACGAGGCCACACCTCCTGACCCGGTACCCAGCGCTCCGTTGAAACCGGTCGCTCCGGTCCCGGTCGACCCACCGGTTAGCAACACTCGATCAGTGAATTCTCTGACCCTGCCTGAGACCCCCACGCGGGTGTCCTCTTTCCTGCCGCCTATTCCCGACTTTCCCGGATCGTTCCAGTTCCCGACCTCGAACACCATACTCAACACGAGAACCCCTTCGTTTCGAACGGACCGCAGTTTGCTGCTGAACAACAACCTGCCCGGCGAGAAAGTTACACCGAGTCAGTACTGCAAGCAAAAGTATCCGCAGATCAAAAACGTTTGGAGTGACGGTAACGTGAACGAGCTCGGGAAATGCAAAATCAGATGCGCGTACCCTCCAAGATCGGACGGACTCTACTTGTATCATGTGACCAACGCTCTGGATGGAACTTCGTGCGGATCGGGTAGGCGATGCATCAACGGATCTTGCGTATGAAGCGGAAAGTGTACATACCAAACGCTACCCATGCAAACATCGGGCTTGCTCATTGCGAAGACACGAACACGAGATTCTTCCTCTGTAAATATTTGTTCTCTGTTGGAACGACGACGAGAAAAAAAAACAAGCAAGCAAATGTTCGCTCGACGCACACCACTCTACTGTGTCCATGAAAGCTATCGGCATCGACTCGAATAAATGTTTGAGGGGCACTCATCCCGAGGGATCTTCCGATCACCAATTTCATTACCATACTCATGTCATGCATGTCCTGTAGCGGGGGGGGGGGGGGGGTAGGGTTTTGAAGGCCCTGGTAGCGGACTCCAGTCCTTTGAGTTTGCGAGATTGATATTTGAGATGTGGCATACCATCCCGGCCACTGACCATGAATGACCTTTTTCCGTCGACTTAATCTCATTACAAACTCTCCTACGGGAGACAAAATCAACACGGGATCTCACGAGGAGGGTCCCGAACCATTCCCTGAAGAGCCGCTCCCTTTCATGATAGCGTGCTCTTCATATGCATTCTCTGATCAAGAAAGCTCAGGGGCTAACATCGGCAGAGTGAGTATCCATCTCTCATGAAAGATTCCCCTGATAAGAGCGTCCAAGGAAGTTTCGACGGAGCTGCGATGAACAGATTGTTTCACTGTGACCTTCAGCGGGGCGCGGTAGAATCAGCGTAGGTCGAATTGATAGGCGCGACCTTCTCGGTCGTGAAAGTGCCGAAAACGCCCTCTCAGTCATAACCTTATCCAGGACCAAGGCGGAAATGCCGAGGTCGACCTTCGCAACCGCCTCCGCTAAGAGCGAGTTCGATTCCAGGTTTTATCGGTGAGCCTCAGAATTCTTCACGAATAGCTCTCTCTCTCTCTATGCAGGCCTACGCTTCAAATGTTGGGTAAAGCCCTTTCGTTAGTCGAGTACACCGCCGGAGGGAAGAGTTTTCCGCGATCCTTTGATCAAGCAGCGGGAAGACGGGCTCAACACTCGTCGTAGACTCGACCTAAAATCTCCGGTGGAACGGCAACTCGAGGGAGCGCCGGTCGACTTTGCGAAGCACTACGTGACATGAGCGAAATGAATTTGATATATGGTAAGTTGTCGGGTGGATGAAATCGGAGGTAAAGTTTAAGTGTAGTTCGACCAAGGCGATCTTTTGCTGAACGAGCAAACGGGCGATTCTACCAAAAGGATCGGATGGATCGCGGGCAGGCGGTTGTTGAAAAACATCCCGGTAATAATAATCTTGGCAGACTCCCACCACCTCATTACATTGGAGAAAAACGACAGAAGTCAATCTTTAATAACCTCCGAATCATCACCCTGAAAAGCGTGATTATGAAGCCGAGGGCTCGTTGCCAGGAATCAATCCCATTGTGCCGGTGAATTGCTTGCTAGTCGTCCTCGTTCTTCTTCCCTTGCTGTCCCGTCAAACACACATGATTCGGGTGGAGGAAGTTTCCTCTGGTTTGCTCCTCACTACCGCTCGTTCCGGACTGAATAGGCCAATCGCTTTCTGGAAACGGAAAAGCAGGCGCGCTTCGATTTTGAACGATTTCTTGCCACGACAACAGCGACTAGCGATGATCTTATGTCATAGTTCTTTGTTCCCTGATGCTTTTCATCCTGCCGTCGACCTCAAGTCACAAACCGATGCCCGCCGCTCGAGGAGACCGATACCCCTCATCAGCACGAATTGAACAAACGCCTGGACTCCATTTGCACACTACCACGCGCAGGTGGATGCCGCACTTCCGATCGCTTACTTGGGCACTCCAATCGATGTTGATTCACACCTGTCACAGAAGGCTGAGACACTAGGAACGATATGACTTTTCCATAACAGGAATTTCCTGGTGGAACGTGCTGGATGCTGGTACCGTCCGCGAGTTTGTTGTTACTCCGTTGGAAGCACATATCGCGTTTTTCCTTCTCGCTGCTCTCCATCTTCAAGTGCTTGCTCTACCTGAGAAATCGTCGCCCGGGCGCGTGTATCGCGAGGGATGGCTTGCTGCCCGTTCCGTTCGAGCACGGCCGAGAAGCAGTGACATCCGTGAATTCCGGCAACTCGTGTCACAGTCACGACCAATCGGAGTCCTATGAGAGCCTCGTTCAGCTCATATTTTGATTACTTCCCCAGGACACCCCGGAGGAATCTATAGGAGCCTCACGCTGGTCACTCCGTCTTGATCATATTCGCTGTAACGTTCATGAGAATCCTGTTTACTCGATTACAAACGATCATGTACGAAGCCGATTTCTTTGACGAAAACTTGGCACGCATCCCTTCGGAAGCTCCGATTGAGTCGTGCGCCCGCGCCGGTGTGTTCACTTTACTTCATTTGACGAGTCCTGAATGGTTGTACATATAGCGATTGATGAGCTGACAGCGAATCGTCTCTCCTCCTGACTTTCCTGCTTTTACTTCGGCAATTATGTCCGAGGTTGCATATCCAAAACAAACACGCTCTCAACGAGACTTCATGGCGCCGGATCGAACAATCGAGTTTGTTATAATATTCCCGCCGGGAACTCATAATATAATTCAAAATAAAATTGTGTCCGCCGACAGCAGACGACTACACATCCAGCAGTGTCAGCTAGCACGCGCCAGCGCATCAAGTGAACTCGTAGCCAGTTGTTCTCACTTTTCCTAGCTAAAGCGCATCGCAAAGAGCCAAATATAACATGGTGTCAGAATAAGTGAACCCATCGTAAACAACGAGCACAAATCGCCAAATTTGTGAAGCAAGCATGCCTTCGCCGCTGATAAAGCCTCCCGCGGAGTTCGCGATTGCCAGCGATCAGAACCGCTACGTCTCGTGGAAGTTGTGGAAGAGACGATTTGAATGGTTTGCCGATGCCGTGGAACTACAGAAGAAGACCCCAGGAGCCCAGATCGCTACCTTCCTAGCGACCGTCGGGGACATAGGAGTGCGGGAATACGAGAGGTCCGTGAAAGCGAAAGTGGTGGAGACATCAACTGTCAAAGACGTGCTGGCACTATCACAGACGCGTTCAGGGAAGAAATAAACCTCACGCAAAGCAGGTATGAACTATTCAACATCCGGCAAAGGGGGCCCCCCCCTAGAGGTATTCCTTGAAGATCTGGAACGCAAAGCCGACGAATGTGGTTTCTGCAAGTCATGCCTACCATCCCTCCTAACTTCACTCTTCATAATCGGCCTAGACAGCCCACAGGCGAAACAACACGTCCTTCACCATGGCAAAGAGGCGACGACTGCGCAGCGTGCCCTACAGCCTTTGTCGCGACTTCCTAAATTCACGACAAATCGAATCTCAGATTAGCAGCTCAAACGTGCAGACAGGAGCAGCCGCGCAGATGATCGATCATGTCAGAACTCAACGCAGCGACTCCTCGCGACACCCCCTAAAGTCATCTGTAAGGCTGGATGTCGGTTCCATCCGGACGGGAGGTGTCGTGCGGCGTCGACCGCTGCCTGAACTGCAAAAAGTTGGGGCATTACTCCAACGTGTGCCAGATGAAGATCCACGACATCGCTCAGACTGAGCAACCGGCAACATCGGACGAGAGCATCAATTGCGACGAATTACGCATATTCTCCATGCATCTCGACGAAGTCGCCGATACTAGCGGGGGAAGTACATCACGCAACGCGTGGTGGCAAGAGCTCTTCGTTGGAAAAAGTCGAACTCCCACGAAGTTCAAGCTCGACATCGGCGCTCAAGTCTCGGTATTACCACTGCGGATCTTCAACGCTCTTCCCCTACGCCCAACCTCAACCCAACGCACCGATCTCTTATTTCATACCCTAACCATCGAATTGAGACTGCCGGTACTTGTGAATTGACTTGCGAAATTCCGGGAGACCCGGAACAACACCGCGTGAAGTTCTTCGTTGTGCACACGCCGGGTCCGCCGATCCTGGGATTCCCGGAATGCGTTGGCATGCAGCTGGTTCAGAGACCACGTGTGGAAACCTCGGCAACACAAGCTCTCGAGGAAAGAACATCCGCAATCATTGAGGCGAACGAGGACCTGTTCGACGGGAAGTTGGGCATCATCTCTGCAACCCAGCCCTGAGCTTCAGGAAGAATCAGAAGCCTCCGACAAAGATCTTTCCGGCACGCAGGGCCCCTATTCGCATCAAGCATAAGATACACGCCAAGCTGAAGCTGATGGAAGCACGTGGAGTGATTGAGAGGGTCACTCGACCGAAGGAATACGTTCGCCCATGGTTGTAGTTTCAAAGCAGGACGGAGGCCTGAGGTTGTGTCTCGACCCACGATACATGAACTCCCATCTTAGGCTCAAGCGAAGAAAGCTCCAATATTGCCGCCCACCCGTACGATTCATTGGTCATGAGATCGGACAGGATGGGATCGCAGTTCCGAAAGCAGCCTTGGAGAATCAACGTCCCGGGCTATGGAGCAGAAGGAAGGAGTCGTTAGCGAAAAACGCACAGCCGCCGAGGAAAATTTTGATCGAACGACTCACGAGCACCGCCCCTCACAATCGGGCAACAAGTGTGGATGCTGATCGCAACCCGCGAAGGGATTCCGGCGACTGTCATCGGCATCACAGCATACCCCAGGTCATATGTGGTGCGCACCAAGACGGGGCGACAGTTCCGACGGAACCGCAGGTTACTCCATCCCCCTAAGCTGCAGGGGATTCCCGACAAGAACACACCCCTTGGCCCCTTCCAGCAAATATCCCGACGTCTGCGGTCCCCCGCGTTTCGAGTCGTCCGGAGATGTGTTGACGGTTCAACAGGCATCTAACGACGAGCCAGCTCCAGCCCAGCCAGACGCGGTCGCGAACAACGTCCGGCCATTGACGGAGGCAACGCGAGCTGGACCATCGCAGAACGCGGGTGGAGGTGTGATGGTCCGAAGACGTCGAGAATTCCGCTTCCTAATTCCAGATATTCGGCGGGAACGTACGGGCTCGCAGGACGACGCCACTTGTCACTGCCACGGTCAACGAACAACGAATAAGTCAACCCCTGAGAAGAGAGGATGTTATAATATTCCCGCCGGGAATTCATAATATAATTCAAAATAAAATTGTGTCCGCCGACAGCAGACGACTGCACACATCCAGCAGTGTCAGCTAGCAGCGCGCCAGCGCATCAAGTGAACTCGTAGCCAGTTGTTCTCACTTTTCCCTAGCTAAAGCAGCATCGCAAAGAGCCAAATATAACAGAGTTGTAAAAAGTTATAATGAGGAGCCGCCTTCCTCATTTGCGATGAATAACAATAGGATCAGAACGAGCATGGTTCTGGGTTGAATATGCACGAAGCCAAACACAATCTTCCGAAGACCGCCGGAAGAGAATTCTACCTTGTGCTCATTTTCAAATCCTCCCGTTGGGTCGTGATGAGTCCGGCCTCAGTCGTCCCGGGCAATTCGGATCGTAATCGCTATTACAGAGATTTCAGAACCATTGTACGTCCAGGGATGCCGGTTACATTTGCCTCGAGTGAATCCCGGAGCTGGCACGATGTCTTGGCGCATTTCCACTCTGAGCGAACTCAGCCCAGATCCGTAATGGCGGCATCAGTTCTGAAGCCTCGTAGCCGGTAAGGTGCTCCGAAGATTAGAAAAAGCGGAATTCTGAAGTTCGTCCTCACCATGGAGCTTATTGATGTCAGATGGTTGACAGCGAAAACGATGTTTGGAAAATGGCCCTGTTGTTGTCAGTTTCTGAGTTTCTGTTGACAAAGACTTGGACAGGAAGGCGTTCGAATTGACGGATGAACATGACGATGAGCCGACGGACAAGTATTGTCACTGCTTGCCTCGTTCCCAGCTCTAAAACAGCTCATGAGGCACGCTGCCAACACCGAACCATCGTCCAGCAAGCCCGGCCAGCGACAGAGCAAGGGAGCAGAAGAGCCGGGAAGCGAATGAACAGGCAGACCTGTAGACGGTCGATCCAACAGACAATCCGCGGTCTTCTCGAGTTGAATTGCTGTAATGGTCTCCCGAAAATGAAATGAAAAGAAGAGAAAAACACGCGCACAGTTCCGAATAGACCTGGTCTGGTGACCAGCGCCGCAGAGAATACTCTTCCAAAGACTCGATCGTGATTACTCCAGCGAGCGACGTTTTGGCCAGTGACCAAACGGTGATCACGTGCTTGGACACGTGCGACATGCAACACTTCTCATTCTGTCAAGACGGGATGATGCGTCCTCATCAGAAGCCGTTGTCCATCCTGTAAACGCGTCTGTCTTTTTCTACCGACTGTTTTTGCACTCTCACGCTCGTTGTTCTGTCGAAACGGTCGCCGCATGGAGAAATTCGGCAGCAGAATTTCAAGCACAGCTTGTGACGGAAGTCGGATGAGACGACAGCGATGGGGGAAAAGTACATGAGCAAACAATCAAAACTTCTCCCAATCCTCATTTTCACTGGGCCGCGGGGCTTCCTCGAACCACCAAAGAAGAAGAAACGCGCGATGTTTCTGATGTGGATCCTTCAATCCATGACGACTTGGAATGGTTGTTCGCACTTGGTTGATCTATCCTCCAGAGGAGCTCTGCGAGGACTCTCGTAAACGGGATTAGCGTAGAAGCAGCTCCCAACGAGGAACAAGCATCGAGTTCGATCGCAAAGGCTCCCATATTACGAGAGCTTTGCGCTAATAGGCTCGTCATCGAGGGTCTTAACGGAACTCGCTGCCCGGTCGGCTTCATTACGACCCACCTGCTTATGCCATTTTGGCTAGCATTTTGAGGGTGAGTTCTTGAGGGACGAAATTAGAGAATCCATTTATGTCTGCGGTTCATGCGAATACCATTCAGGAGCCTGTCTCACCCGCCGTCCTCCTGTGAATTTCCCCAAGAAATTTTTGGGTTGTTTAAAACCCCCCCCCCCCCAAAAACTTTTCACCTCGACAAAAGGACGAATTTCCAGCGGTGCGAAGGGGTGGTAATCATGAGCCGTTGATCAATTCGTTGTCTGCATCATGAATGAGCTTCGTCCGATATGCGCACGATTTATTCTAGCTCCCACAGCTCTTGATTGGAGCTTGACAAAACGCAAATATTTACTCATTTGGTAGGGCGTTCCTGCTGGACGCGCCGTTACGTATCATTTTTATCTGTCAAATCCTTCAGAGCTCCCTGGGGTTCAAATGAATGCATAAGGCGTCGGAAGTTGTTAGCAACGCAGGGGATGTGTTGAAGACAGCTTGAAAACCTGTCCGGTGCAAATCCAAGTAAAAAGGCACGAACGCAAGCTTGGCTGTCGGAAATCGGTATAAAAGTGCACACATCCTCGGACACACGAACTGTGGAGTACTCATGACGTTTCCCTTTAGATGGACATGAACTTCACGAATCTCTGGAGCAGTTCTGATTGTTCTTCCAGCTCTTTCGCGCGTTGAAGACCCATGGTAACGATCTGAGGATGAACATTGAACCCACGTGAGACTGATTCGATGCAAGCCTTCATTCGTCGAAACGGAAGGTGAATTTGGTTTAAATCTGCCGAGGCGTAGGTTGTGATGCTTTCCACAACTCCACCCCTCTAAGGCAGACACGAAGATAGCTTCTCCCTTGCGAATTACTACCTTTTGTGGGAGTCCAGCCAGTCTTGCGACGTTGAATCCGAAACTCTTCTCACAGTTACCAGGAACGAACTTGTAGAGGAACACAACGTCTTCGTCGTTCTCCACAACACAAGCCATGTGACCTGTGAAACCGATTTTTTGTTATTATCGCTCCCTCCAAGAACCGAGTTGGCTTGATGAACTTCTCGACCCGCTTTGATGACATTGAGGGATGACCAGGTGAATGAATACAGATCTTACCCAGGTATACTCCTTGAATGTCTTTAGCGAGGTCATGATAGTGGGTGGAGAACAAAGTTCTGCGATTCGACTTCGAGAGTTCTGAGAGCACCGCGTAAGCGAGGGACGCTCCGTCATTGGTCGACGTCCCTCGACCCAACTCATCCAAGAGTACCAAGGAGTTTTTCGAGGCATGCTTGAACACCGCGGAAGTTTCCAACATCTCCACCAAGAATGTCGATTCCCCTGAAACATCGTGGAAGCGATTGGTCAGTCAGTTGAGCGGCTTTGCGATGCTATGCGACTTCTCCTATTGTCGCCACATTATCCCGCAGCCATATTCACCAAGTGTGATGTGGTCTGAAGCTCCCAGTCGTGTAAATATTCTATCGACGAGACTGAATTCCATTTCCTCGGCAGGTACCAGAGCGCCGAGCTGAGCCATCACAACCAATAGGCCCACCTGAAAACGTTTAGGTGGTCAACACCTTGATGAACAACCAAGCATCTCCCGTCGTAAGAGTCCAATCTCAAAGTGTTGAAAAGGCGGGGGCATATTGAAGTTCGTTCCTCATACCTGTCGCATCAGCGTTGATTTACCGCCCATGTTTGGACCGGTCAAAAGCGCCACGGAGCTCCCGTCACAGCGGCCCTAAGAGAATGTGGTTCATACAATCAAACACCATGAGAACTCCATCAAGCAGAGAGCGTTTGGTCAAATATGTTCACACCTCGATGTCCTGCATTACGTATTTCAAACCACTCTACCTCTTCAACAGCTCCGAGAGTGAAGTCGTTCGCTATGAGTTTATCTTCTCCGAGTTTCTTGAGAAGACACGGATGACAGCCGTTGACGATGCGGATCATTGCCTGGCGGAGCGCGAAGTGCTTTCCTTACAAGTTCTGGATGGTACTTCTTCCAACCAGCGCAAAATCATTGGAAGGTTCATCCATTGAGTGGTGGAATGCCTCACCTTTTCAGAGTCTTTGTTGATTTTTGGCCGACAAACAGCTCCTCCAGCATTATGACCGTAGAGGGCGAGGCTCATCAAACAGTCCAAGTTTGCGAGACACTCTATCGCCTGTGAATTTGAGAAATCACACTTAAATTCAAGAACTTTCAAATTCATGTCAAGCTGCAAACTGGGCGAACAAACGCCGCATCAGGAATCCTCAAGCAGTTGGGGCTTCTCACCTTCTTCCAGAGAGGTCTTTTCTCGTCAAAAGCGTGGAATATCCTCCTCATGAGATCTTTGCTGACAGCGTCTCTCATTTCTTCGGCTTGCATCATCTCGGCACAGAGAGCCTTCCCTCGACGCGTGTAGTACTTCTTGAAACCTTTCTTATGACCTTTAAAAGCAGAAGTTCTCATGAACCCTGTTCGCATAGGAGTTTTTGAGACCCGCACGATCAACGCGTTGGTCTGGCGGGGATCCACAAAATTTCAATTTCGCTTGTACAGCACAACGGTTACCTTCTAACGTGTGTTCTTCCGTGGCTTTCCCAGCGACGCTTTCAGGTACTTCTATCTGATAAGCCGTCCGGCCCGTCCCCACGTAGGATACCTGAAAATAGGTACAAGGGCCGTCATCTCCACTCATGCGGAACGAATTTTCAGACGTCGCGTCGTCGAATCAATCTTGTCGGACATGGGGTGCAGCAGAGGAGTTCACCTTCGTGGTTCCGAAATGAGCGATTTGCTCCTGGAGGTGTTCCTCGAGGCTGGCTTTCACCTCAGCCACTCTCCTCTGAGCTTCATCGAATTCTTCGTCCACTCCCGGCGCCGGAACGATTTTTCCGTCCTTCAACGCCTTGGTTTTATCGAACGCTGTCTGGAAACCCGAAAAAGGACACCAAGGTCATTGATTCGGACCGCTGTTTTCTCATCTTGAAAGTTCGAGTTCTGACAGGAGTTCACGTTGCATTGTAAATGTGGACCCAGTTCCCGAAGGATTCGTGACAGGGCGACTCACATCGAAGAAGCCGAGAGCTTCCTTCACATCCGGAAATTTTCCTCCTTCTGTCGACAGCTGGGTTAGGTCTTTCAGGAGAGACGATCCAAGATCCTAGAATCAATCAACACCGCGGTTTGACCTCTACCGAACTCAAGAACGATTGTCAAGAAAATGGAAATGGATGAAAAAGGGATGCGCTTCACCTCGCACTGTTTGCAGATGGCTTGCGCCTCTCGGAAGCCGTCAAGCACGTGACAGAAGTCTTCAATCTTCCGTTTGGAGTAGACGTCGTTATTGTAGAGTATGGCTCGAGAATCCGGATGATTTGGCTGAGAAACGACACAATTTCTCAAGTTAGGAGCTTCGACCGTGTCCAACCAAGAACCAATTGTCGAGAGGGAGGCAGAGGCATGAGAAAATCGTCCCACAGTCACGGGTTCTCACTTTTTTGAGACTCAGAGAATGAATTCGGGCCAGCATTTTGTCCATGTCAGGCAACTTTTTGAGTTTCTCTTGGAGCTTCTTCAACAAACTGAAATTCTCCATCAACTCTCCAACAGCATCCCAACGTGCTTCGATTTCTTCCGCGATACAGGACGGCCCGAGGAGCCAATTCTTCAATTGTCGATGTCCTGGAAGGAATTCCTTTTTGACAATCCGGACTCCACGTGGTTCTGTTTTTCCCATGAATCAATTTGAATTCAGGTCATTCGAAAATATTTGGCGGTCATCTTAATGGTTGCCGGCAGGGGCGTGCACAGGATTTTTTTTTGGGGGTCAAGGGCGTCAGGGTTTTCGGGGCCAAAAGATGATGATGATATCCCTCCAATAGGACTCTAGGGCGGTCGAAATCTTGGGGGGCAGGCCCCCCCCCCCCCGCCCCTGGTTGCCGGTGCCCGATCGATTCAGAACGGAGACGGAATCAACAAGGTTATCTCACCGAACGCGGTAGAACAGAAGTTTATGGTGGATAACAGCGATCCCTCGGCAGTTCCCACACTGTTTTCGAAGATTTCTAAATTGGTCAAGGCCACCGAGTCCATGATCATGATCTGAAATTTGTGTTCACATTAGAATCACGTTCCCTCTTCTAAGGTCGGGAATCTGTTCATTCTGAGAGGAAATTGATTTCACTGACGATTCCTGACCTTTGGTAAATAATCTCCCTTGCCTCCTTCGAACTTGAACTCGATAGCTTCAAACTCGCCCATGGTCAGAATGTCTTCGAGGATCAAGGCTTCCTGCAAGCGACTTCCGCCGCGAGACAGAGGCCAAGTTATTACGAGATGGAAAAGGAAGCATTGAATGACTGTTCACCGCGGTTCCAGTCGGTTTTTGTTCCCTTGAAGGCAAAATAGGGGCGGATGTCAGGAAACAGGGAGCTTTTCATAAAGACGAACTCACCCAATGATGCTTGCCAACGCCGCAGCCGCCAACTCGCAGCCCGCTCTCGGAGTGGACATGAGGGGATCATTCTCGGCGATGAGTTTCTTCAGTGCCTCGGGATAACCAGCATCCTAGAATCGAGAGCTCTAGATATTAGGTACACACAAGATGCACACTACGAGGGCAAGCCGAGTGGCATCTGCGCATCACATATAAGGTTAACCTCAACACCGGAGTCAAGTTTGCTCAGAGTCCGATGTTTGAAGGGGCAACCCGCTGCCTACCATGATCCATATTCAACCTTATATCGGATGGCCACCGAATATCATGTCGCAAACATCCCACCTTGAAGTAATCTCCCTCTCGGATGAGTGTTAGCGCTTTCTCGGCGGGGAGAAACTTGCTCCTTGCGGGTTGATTTATTATCGCACCGATGGTTTCCACGATACGTTTCACATCAGCGCTGATTGTTCGTTCCAGAATCACCTGGAGCAATATAGAACTCAATCATCTGATGGAGCCCGAGGGCAACCGAGTTGTCAGGTGACGAACTCTTCTGCAACTCATCGAGGTTCCATGTCCTTACAAACCTCAACGGGAGCAAATCGGCTGATTAGGGTGCGGATGCTCGATAGTTGGTGATCATCTTCAAACTCGCCGATGTGGAATCGTCCGACGGTAGAATCAACCAAACAAACACCAAAACGTCTTTCCTGGAAACAAACTTTTGAGATTTCGAAGCAGAAGATCCGGCGGTGGAACTAAGCCCCGCGAAAGAACTCGAGAATTTCAGCGGCCAGCGGAAAAATTAGGGCTCACTTTGTTGAAAAGGGCGAGTAGATAGGAGCTGCCTGGCGCGGCATCCGCCCCGCATAGTTGAACTCCTTTCGAGGCCACATTGCAGATTTCCCGCCGTACGACCTTATCGAACTTAGTGGTTTTTCCTGAGGGGAAATCGGAGTTTTCATATGAGAGTCCGACGAAATCATCTGTTACGTCACTGGGACATGCTTAGTTGAAAATCTCGCTGAGAGGTCATGCTGATGCCTCACCGGATGATTTGCACCGCTTCTCCATCATTGCAGGTGTCTCTGTTTGTTCTACCCGAGCGCATTTATAGCCTTTCTGAATGAGAGCTTCCATATTACGCTGCAATGCGACTTCAGGAAAGCCGGAGTGGGCCCAATCTCCCTGAAAAGTTAGAAATCAGAGACTTTTACGAGATTCAAATGTTCATCGAAAATCGTTCGTAGTCGTCGTTTGATTCTGCGGAAATTGCTGGGTAGATTTCGCGAATTTCGGCGACAAAAGTAAGAATATGCATCTGGAAGACCGGAGGCCGAAAGGAATCATTACCTTCATATAGGTGAGACCCAGATTCTCGACTCCAATGACAGCGTCCATATGATAGAGCTCGTAGAATTTTCCAACTTTGAAGAACAGGACCGTATCGAAGTGACGAGACTTCATCTCCCACCATTGACGCACGCCCTGAATTCGAGGATGATAGTGGCAAATATGTTATCGACTCGGGAATTCTGAGGGCATGCCATAGGGAGCTCCGACGAATATAATAACTAGCACATGAAACAGAACTTACAGGAGTGAGACTGTTCTTGAAGTTGTTTGGCACGAAGAGCGTCGTTGGATCGTAATCCGGATCGCCAATTCCCTTCCCGGCCAGATCTTTCGGTTCTTTGAGAAACTCGTAGTTCAAATGCAGCCATTCTGATGGGTTTCCTGCGGCGGGAAAGCTTCGAATAGAATGCAAGTCTCGCAGCATTGCCCTGTACAGATCGGAACATCACGCCCCTTCCCGTCATCTTCCGATGGATTTGGATAATCTTCATATCTGAACTCCATGCACGATAATGCTCGCGTGTACGCTGCAAAGGGGACTCACTGCTGGTGGATTGCGCAAGAGATGAAGAGGGTGTTTTCGGCGTAGCAGGCGCTCCGCTGCTTGCTCTCGGTGCTCGACGAGGCGTCTGCGTGGTAGAAGGATATTTAGTTCAACATGCGGCTACAACGCTTCAAGGATAGCACGAGATTCTACAGCATGGCACACACACCTTCTTGACAGGTGAATCTATTTCTGAGGCATCTTCTTCTGTGGGCGTGTCAGGATCGTCTGAGACTGCGGCATCGTCAGGGATATCACTATCTTCTGCATCACTCTCGTCTTTCGTTGGTTTGTAGTCGTCGCCTGATGACACGTCTTCCTCCGACTCAGACTCCGATTCCATCCAGCCGTCCTCTTCAGGATCTTCCTCAAGTCTAGCTCGTTTGATGGGCTGGAGAGTAGAATTACATGAACCCGGTCGAAGTTCTCAATAGATTTCTTTTCGGAGCATCATTTGTCGATAAACTCTTGGATCGGGAATCTTCGTTACGGAATGATAGCCTATTCTGCCACTGCACTCTCAAGCATCAAAGAATACCTTTGACTTCACTCCACTCTCTTGCTTGACAGGCTTTCTTTTACTCCCGGAAGCTTTCTTCCCGGAGGTCGTGATACTTTTACGGCTTTTCGGGGTATTCATAGGTGAATCGGAGTTCTTTGAATTTGCTCTCTTCGGCGTAGCTTTGCCCTGGGAAGAGCCTGGAGTCCCCTTGCTGATCGTGTTACTCGGAGTGCCTAGCGTTTTGCGGTTTTTCGGTGTTCCACTTTTGGGGGTCGCGGGCGCACTGCCGCCTTCATCCATGGGATCTTGGTTTTCAGCATCTGCACACATAGTAAATTTTACTCGAAAACATGGATCACGTTAGAGCCCTAACGGCGTTCTATGTCTCGACTGCTCCGCCTCTGTGAATGGTATCTCGCGACCGGAATCTCCCAATCGGATTCCCACGACAAAATCGTCATAGCTTCTTGGACTACGAATGATTGAAGTGTTACCCGATACTGTATGTACACAGCGCATCGAAGACCACTGAATTCTTCCCATCGGTCCATTGAGTTCAGTACGCAAGCGTGTCATGTATCAACAGAGCAACTCCCGACGCTGAAGCCCCAAGAAATGCCGACTTGTACGCAAGTGAAACCTCACCTTTTTTCCTCACCGGGCTCTCAACCTTCTTGAAATAACCGAACAAGGTGCCTTTATTCATGATTCGCTGTTTAGCTCGCTGGAACGTCAACTGTTCACAATATCGCCGCAACAGCACACGGTGTCTCGTTTTTCCGTGAAGATGCTCCTCTGCTCTTCAGTGTGTGCTGAGACGAAACACACCGAATGCGCGCGCGAGGGCCTCTCCGTTCGGAGCCATTTAAAACGGCGCGCCAAATTCGAAACAGAATGAGCTACGGCACTGCGGACAGCAAGATATTCAAGATCACATTGATCATCGGGAACTACCTCTTTTTCTCCATAAGAGTAAGAAATCAGAATAGCTTGAGTTTTTCAGTAAAAACACTTTATTTCCATGGAACATTTGATTTCTGTATCCGTTTTGTGCCATGTCTGTCGGGTAGACTCATTGGATTGCCGTCCTCACTATTTACACGTCATGCTTCTTCCCGAACGAAATTTGTCAACATAATAAGTTTGTTAGGGCGACGGGCCGGGAGGATTTCCGATCATTTCATCTGTTCCATGATGTAGTTCAAGAGTTTCTGAGTGACTTCCATGGGCGACACGATGCATCCGTCGAAATGGCGACCACATTCAGCGTCGTTCCGCCGTCCGTAACGTGCTGCTTGTTGGTACTTCGATATCAAGGGGGCGTCTTCGCTCTCTCCAGTCAAATACGGCCTGCAATGTCGATGAAAGCTGAATTCAACATCTTCACGTATATCATTTAAACGATTCTCTCCTCCCCAGATTCCAGAACCTCGGCCGCTTCATGTCTGCTCTAATATCCGCAAGTTCCCCCAGGTCCCTCAGGGCGATCGACTCGAGCCCGAGCCAGAGCAGCAACTGTGGAGGTCCCCGTCACGGATCCCGGAGCTGTGGTCGCAGACCTTTCCAACCTCATGGATCATTTATTGATCGATTCCAGGCAAATGTCTTTCGCAAAGAAAACGTGTCTATGTTTGTCAGCGGAGGCCGAGAATCCGACGATCGCGTTGAATTGATGAGGTTCACATCAGTTATGCTCAATGCTCACCCGTTCCAAGCTCATCCATGCAAATCCCAACAGAATCGAAAATGAAAACGTGGATACTCGAATTCTACTCAAAGTGGGGAGTTCCGAATATCATATGCTATATTCACTCACGGAAAAATCAGCTGGAGGCATAGTCCTAGGACTCCGTATCGATCCGGCTGATTGTGGGCTTCGCAGACAGATCGCTTCATGCATTCTTGAGGATCTAGACTGGGAATCGACGGCATGGCCTCCATGGATCTGTGGGGAATGACCAACACTTACAATTAGAGAACCGAGAGCGAGGAGCTGCATCCTGTATGGCGTGCTCACGGATGCTACGCTATGGAAATTGTCGTGTTTCAATTGCTGCAATCGGGTTGACTCACTCGGTCAAGAACTCACCTCTCAACCGCCCTCATCACGACTTCAGTGATTCCACTCAGTCCTCGAGCGGTAGCTGCAAAGCGAACCACGGCTTTCTGCAGGTGGTCCTGAGCAGCTAGCTTCCGTGTCTCGATCTGGTTGGAGTCATTGATGACGTACGCACCTTGCGCTCCAATAGCCACTGCGAGACATATCGTGAACACGTACAGGATCATCTGAAATCAATGGAGGAACCGGTGGAAAATCCGTGAAACCCAAGGATTCATATCCATGCCGCCATTCTGGCCGTCGATTGAGATGGCTATCGATTTTCTCCATCAGAACTCATTCTTTTCGGTGACTATCTAATGTCCCGTTTCTCACGAAGCTTGAAGAGGCGCTCATATTCTAGTGCTTTCTGACCGCAGGCGACATTCGGCGAAACTGAAGGGAGCTCCGAGCGGTCACAGAGAAGAATTCGACTCCGGACTCATAAAACAAGAGAAAAAGCGAAAGTTTCAAGATACCAGAGGGACTTGCGCTCTTGGGCGTCGAGGAGAGATTTGTCCAATTGAGCCCTGCGAGCCGCCCTCGTGGTTTGCACTCCGAGGGTATCTCTAAAACAATCCCTTTGTTTGAACCCGAAATACAAAGGCAAACAGTTCGACTCCGGCGACGGGCTCGAACCTTCTCGAAACTCTTTTGTCCCCAGCGTGTTTCAAGATGTAGAACAAGTTTGTCGTAACCAAAAACAGTAGAGGAGAAATCTCGAAGATTCGGGACCCTACTGAAGGTCATATTCAACCACCCCCGAATCGGGCGCCTTCAGAGCTGATCGATACGCGATCGATCGAAAATAGAGAACCAAACATCGAGAGCCGGAACCGGATCAGACAATGTATAATATCTGTGGCTTGTTTCTTGCGATCTGGGATCGAGAAACTCTGGTGAACTTTCCACAAGATAAGTTTCGAAACGGATCTGTCGCGAGACTGCGGTGAAGCGTGTAAACTGCAGACGGTTAGAAGAACATTCTGACTCGCAGTCGTTCTTGCGCGCGTAACTCACCAAGCAGAGATCTTTAACACTAAAATTGCCAAGGGTCAATATCCTCTTGGACGGATGCGGCGTTGCCAGAAAGGAGAAAACAAATCTGTTTGGTGGAATTCCGCACTCTCCGTCAGCATCAGGCGAACCGTCGAACTCTGGGTCAAATCAAACCGAGTCAAAGACACGACTCTGGCTTCTACCCGGGGCCACTTCGCCTTACCCGGAATCGAGAGCCGACTCGACACTACCGACTCACGGCAACGAGAAAGTTTTTCCGAGCGAATCCGAACATACACATGTACACCAATGGAACGGTCACTTCACCGTCTCATCCTCTGAGGTTCACAGTCCACTGTTGCCGGAGTTGGAC
The DNA here is from genome assembly GCA_028455905.1 of Neoseiulus californicus. Lineage (NCBI taxonomy): Eukaryota > Metazoa > Arthropoda > Arachnida > Mesostigmata > Phytoseiidae > Neoseiulus > Neoseiulus californicus. Next base: position 22,002,420 of record JAMQGS010000003.1, read on the forward strand.
AAGAATACGCGCAGTGACTCCACAGATGCAGTGCTCGGAGTTTACAGTATAGAAACCCACCTTTGTTGTATCGAGCGAAGATGAAAGTTAGCGCGAGGGACGACTTCGCAGTTGCTACCGTCTCTGATCTTCGTTACCGTGCGTTTGACTGCGTGGTGTTTCAGAAACACGAACAGTGACACCGGGTCGACTCCACGGGATACTGTTAGGAGGCCGCTGTCGCTTTAAACCAATGAGCTCGGGGGACGGGGGCTCGGCAGGGGAAGGGGGTTGTTGCTTGTCGGTGCTTAGCGTGCTACTTAAACTGTTGCCGGAGCTTGGGCTGACGCGAAAACTGCAGAAGCTTGGGTCGAACTTGGGTCTTCGATTCTGCGCTGCCTTCGAGGATTCTGTATCCGACGTCTGTCTCCAATGTCTGCCCAGAGTAGTGGATATACCGCTAGGTATTCCTTCCCTCGCTCAAAATTTTCTGGTGAGTGAAGCCACCGCCGCGGTTGATGTGCGATAACATCGGATGCTGTCCGCCACCGTCTTCAACATCATCAGGGGACATAATGCGTGCCTGCCGCGCTCGCTAGTTATGACGAATAACATCATTTCGATTCTATCTATTCCGGGAGCACCTGAGTGAGAAAGAGAGTCGGGCGTGAACCGACTCGTCGAACCAACCTGTCGGAAAAGTCGTCGTAGGAGGATGTTGAAGAAGTCGAACTGCTGAACTTACTGTCTGTGAGCAACCGAGATCTGCTTGATTTTGAAGTGTCATCATTTCGCAATTTATTTCGATCAACTCAACGTGCCCGGCGAGCGAATCGGACGCTGAAACAACTGCCGAGAACTCTGTCACCAGTCACCACTCCACATCCAGAAGATTTTCCCATGCTTAATTTCGTCGTGCGATTTCTCGGATTGAATCCCTCTTTTCATGGTGAATTATGGATGAAACACTTCTCAGACTTACGGAGAGCCACGTGTCGATGCTGACTCTCACAATTCAGGTTTTCGCAATTGCCACCGATCATTGCTTCTATGGAGTCACAGATTCCATGAAATTCTGAAGTCCGGCGATCTTCTGTTGGCTGAATCTTGCTCCAGAATAGCTTCTCAATTCTTCAATGTCCAGTGCTGCATGGGAGAATTGTAGAAAAGACGACCGAGAAACGCAAATGAGTCAAACTCGATAATGAGCTCATAAGAGCCTTGAAACTTCTGGGAACCAAGATCGACTGGATCGAGCTTGTCAAGAGAGCAAGCTCGGATGCGCTCCCGGAATTCATCAATGGGTGCCAGCGCTCCGCTTCCAAATGGGAAAAACTGTGGATTCATGTTAGCTGTGAAACTCCGCCGCGAATATTATGCAATCCTACAAGTCAGCGACCATGCAATCGATCTACCGATTGAAATCTCACGGACACTCGTGATCAGTTCCCAAATTGTGGAGCCAGTTTTATTCAATCATGTCCCAACTTAGGTTCCAAACTTGTCCAAGTTCCTGGACCATGAGAAGATATAGATACTTTTCGGTCAACTTGAATATGACGTTTTTTCTGCCCAGTTGGGACCGGACGATTAGCAATATCACAGTATGGAGTCTCGATCCACTGAATTGAACTCTTGTTGAGGGTTATATCCACGACGAAGTGAACCGAGATCTCTTTCTGCTTCCATAATGACCCATGATAGGAAGTCAGCATGCGGGAGCAATCATGATATCCCTCACAACGTCGAACGAGTTTTCAAATACCGTAGTTGTGTGGCATTACGTAGAAGTAGGCGAAGGTGATCGGACCGCTAACGACTGCCAAGGGTACGACCAGGAGATCAAGATAGACGTGAATAGCGTCACTGGGTGCCGTGTTGAATCCCTTGCTGAGCACAAGCACACGGGTTCGCATAACGAGGTACAGAAGGCATATTGACATGATGATCAGAGAGAGGTACCGAAAATCTTCCTGTAGCCGGAAACTTGGGACCACTCCACTAGCGACTAGAAGCGTCAGAATCAAATATATTCCAGAACCTCTCCACCAGCATTTGTAAGGGAAGAACGAACTCCGGGTAACCATCGTGAACAGACCGCAGGTGAATAAGAGGAAAAGCAGTGCAGGAACGTCGCTCCGAGCAGCTTGGTGGAGACCGAAGCGAACCAGTTGTACCATGAAAATCACCCCCAAACCACCGACGGGCAAGGGCACGAACAATAGATTCCGGGGGAAACTCCGATGATATTTCCTGGTGGAGATGAAGACGAACGACGTGGCGATGAACATCAGGAGCGCCGAGTGGTAGTAATCCTTTGCGATGAGTTCAAGGACGTTGGCAGGTTGATTCATCAAGAAACCGATTCCGACTTCGTACATGAAAACAACGACACGTATCATCAAGCGGAAGATGAGTTCAGGAAACAATACCGAAGTAGATTTGCTCGATTTTCCTCGCTCTTGGTCAATCTTGTCGAGGGTATGTATACCGGAAATCCAGAAGAGATTCCAATGGAAAAGGCTCGGAAAACCGATGTTTGGGGCAGAATATGGATATATGCGAAATATGGAAATGGAAGGATTTGTTCACTAGGTTCGAAGGATCGATAGCAGCTCCTGCCCCGAATGTCAACGGGCTCTGTATAATTGGCCGCTGGGTACGAGAAATGTCTATTTCGGATCGCTGTGACGCATGGTCTGAATCGTTCGACGAGGAACTCTGTTCTCTAACTGGGGCGAAACTATTCTGGGGGATCTTCGCGTGCTATGAGACCATGAACTCACCATAGTAGGCCGTCAGTTGTAGCGTGACCATTAGGAATACATTGCTGACGATCTTGTTGACGACCTTGAAATCGATGTCATCCACGGAAGTTTGCTCATCGCTTGCACTCTGGCTAACTGCCTTATAGTAGGCCATCTTTCGAACCAAGAAAATCACGGACTTCGTTCTGCGACGGCTCTTGATCTATGCCAGCTCATTACGCGCAGGCCATGTCGAACAATTTGAATGAGCGTTCGCCTCCTACAACGGCCGAACGGAGAGGGCTCTCTATTTGATCGGCCTTTTGAGGAAGCAGTTTCTGATATCGAATATTTAGGCTATGAAGTTGCTTGAACCTAGAAATCGGGGAAACTTTCTTAGCGCTGCTCATATCTGATATCGACCGCGACTCATTGTCAGAACGCCAGACACGTTCGACATTTGCTAGCTCCCCGCGTAGAGGGTCGATTATCTATAACGCTATCGCTCAGTGAGCCGTCGCGAAAATCGTTTCCCCAATGGAAAATGCGATAACCGGATGAGCTCACGGAGCGCCATGGATGAAAGTTTCTGGAATGGCCATCCTCATCGAATTCTCATCGACTAATCTGAACAGAACCAGAAGGCTCATTCCACCTGATAGAAACGGACCTAGACAACGGTCGTACTAGCGGCAACATTTAAGTGGTCGAGCCCGTTCATGTGCCCTCTAGTCGGTGTGTAGCGGTTGGCAGTTCGGGGCTGGTATTATGCATTCGGACTCCATTGCTGGAGTTACCCTGTTCGCCATCAGCTGGTGCGTGTGGGCAAGCATTCTCCGTTCTCTAATTGCATTCGGATTGCTGACCACTTACAAAGCATCGATACAGACTGCGAGCGACAGTCGAATCGGAGAATTCATCGTTGTGAACGAACAGAGGTCTATCGTCCATACGAATTTTCAAGAAAACGGTTTCAAATTATGTGAACAGTGAGCGCAAAACGAGGCTGCTCTCGATGATGAATCACTCGTCGAATCGTTGTTGGATTGCGAACGGTATCCATGTAGCGTCTTTTCAAAGCCTTTCCCAATCGAAGATGCCTGAAACTCGAGCACGGGGCAGATGGAGCGATGAGAGGGCCGAGTTTAAGTGGACTTCATGCGGAAATTGAAAATCTGTAAAATCCTTGATCGAATGGCCTCCAGGTTGGTCCACTCAAGCTGCCAGCCGAGCAACATGCGACGCAGACCCGTCCGCACCTAGATGCTCCAACTTGAATTGTTTTTGATCGACGGATCTGAAGCGGACATCATGCTCATGTTATCGAAGCGATGAAGTCATCTCGTCCGCGAACTCGTCTCACCCAAGAGAGGCGGCATGATTCGTTCGAGAGGAATCGTCTCCGTGAGTCACCTGCGTCAGAGGAATCGTGCGTGCTCGGAAGCACAACCAGATCATCGGATGGACACAAAACCCAAAGGAGGGGGAGAGCGTTTCATCTTCTTTCAGTTGACATTTTCACATCTTGATGTTAAATCATGGCCATCCAGTCGGTCGGCTTCCCGCTCGCTGGCTGGCTCGCCCGCTAATCGTATTTCATTCGGCCATATGCGCGCTCGCCGCTCTAATCCGATGAAGTTTCAAGCCTGGATCGGCTCTTAACGGGATTACGAGCTAATCTGGAGTTGGATAAAGCTCGAAGAGCTCCTTTGGGGCTCGGAGCAAATCTGAATTCGTTTTCTGACGTTTATCGAGTTGGGACTCTGCGGGGGAGCTGCGGATTCCTATGACGGGGAGTCGCTCAGCTCAGCACGACTTCGGATCATTTTTTCTCCGGATTTTCCTCTCGTTTCCCAGCTGGTAGACCCGCTCTGAGCAAAAAAAAACCTTTTGGACATGGAGTTCTCTGACATGTGTTCATGAATGCAACGTTCCTCGCGGAGGATGACTCGAGAAGGACATTTGTGGGAGGCACGAGATAAAAAGTTTGCGCTGATATCTCAAGGACACGCACCGGCGCTGGTTTTGAACAGCTCTTTGCGCCTTCCAACTGGATGCTCTGCGCGGCTCATTCAGGCGTAGAGTTCGGGCCGGTCCTTATGGCCACAACGGAGCGAGTTTCGCTTTACGCTCACAGGGAGGCGGTGGAACTTGCATTATGCGATACATTCTCCATGGTATCTCACATTCAAATGGTGCTGCAAAAAAAAAAAGTATTGTTCGACTCCATCGGCGAGCGAGTGCGTTCATCCGAGCAACTCGACAGCCTACCGATTCAACAGACAGGTTCGAGAGCGAGCAAGCACTTGAAATTGTCGTGTTCCGAGTGAGCCGTGCTCGAAACGCCAGATCAGCCAGCCAAATAGAAAATAAAAAAACATGCTCTGCCACTGCGGAATGTTGGCTCGCTCCCCAGAGGGTTTGGAGCTCGAAGTCCTTTTGAATTCTGCGCGGAACGACAACAATCCACCGTGTTGGTTGTGTCGAATCAGAACGACCCTCACTTAGAGTAGATGCGACCGTGCGAATCTGCGGAGGAGCTTGAGGTCGTGCTAGACACACGGTCGTCCCTTCGGTTTCTTGACACCACCTCGAAGAAGAATTTCTGTTTCTGTATCGGTTCGAAAGCCGAGGCTGAGAGAGGATGCTGGGGTGAAGAGTGAGGATGCGAATAGAGCGGGAGAGTCGGATCAGGGCGAAAATATCGCTGCTGGTCGCAGTCATTGGTTGTTAAAAAAAGACGATCCCTCGCACAATACCCTGGGGAGTCTCCTTGGATTTATCGGAGACCATAACGGGATTCTGGTGTGGCCTGATTGACCCACCCTGCCTCTTCAGCGCTAATTGATGCAGCTGTTGCTCGATCCCTAGTCATTTCTTTTTGACTTAATCTAATAATTTGTTCTTCCGCCTCGACAGACACTCCCTCTGCAGCTCTTTTCTTCGATCCGATCTCTGGTCCTCACGAGAATTTCGTTTCAATCATCGACCGTGCCCCGAACATCCTCTGAACATGACATAGAGAGCTCGCTATGAAAGCCCGCGCGTGGTGCTGAGCTTTTTCAATTGCTGCTAACATCTGTTCCCTCGCTTTGTTCGTTGTGGATTCGAGATCGATTGACGGCAGTCTGGTCGGAATTGATTTCAACAACCACAACTGAATGTTGCACTCGATTGCAACGGATTCGCATTCTTCGAATTTGGAATAGCTCCGGGCTCAGGAACAACAACGATCTACGGAAGAGTCGTTTGCTGAAAAAATTTGAGCGCATGGATGACTGGCAACAAGAGCATAGAGGCATGTCGACAGCAGCAGCTCCGAGAAAGCATGCTCAAGGGAGGCACTGATATTGAACGGTTTGAGATAGTTTTTGAAATCGAAACATCAGAGGGTCCCCATCATACGTTGTGACTTCTTCTGTCCACGATGACTTCCCTTTACGCGGTTTCCTTCGGTGGTGGAGATAGGGGGACAATGTCATGCGCGGGCAGGTGAGAACGTGGAGGAAGCGATGCTTTTCCTTGGGTTATTTTGTCACCCTGTAGGCTTGGCGGCAACTTTTCGTTGACAAACCGAGCAGTCAGGCGGAAAGACCCATTCTCTATTTCGAGTTTGGACCGATCAAGGTGAGTTATCACAAAGCCGGCCGGCCTGCCAGCCGGCGAGCGCGTAGAGGAGCGAGAGAGAAATGAACTGACAAGAGAAAAGAAATTCATGCTCTCCAGCTCAAACATTCTCTATCTCTCCTTGGGCGTGACTGCCCATGGAGATCTTGAATCGAGCAAAATGACGAGAGAAGAATCGAGAAAATGCGACATTCTTCTCGCTCGCTCTTCTCTCTCTCATAGGAGAGTAAGTAACCCGAAAAGGAAGCTGAGAGTTTGAGACGACAATCAATCCCATTCTGGCCGAGAATGCTCTGTGAAATCTTGCAGGGTAGCTCGTCTTACACTCGATCGACAACACTTCGATTGCTTCTCTCGCCACAAGGACACCAGCTACAACGGGAACCAAATAATGGGACCGATTGTCAAACTTTCATGAACCCAGCCTAGGCATCTCCGAATTCTGTTCGCTGAAAAGGTCCACAACTTGTTCGAGCAACGCAAGCGTGGCCAACTTTACTCGAAACGGAACAAAAAATGAATCAAAATTCGAATCGAGCCATGTTGCCTCATTATTTTTTTTCCCTGAGGGTGCGTAGCATTAGCTTGCAGTTCTCCCTGTTGCAGCGGTGTGGACTTTGTTCACTCATTTGTACGATCTGCTAGCGAGGTTCCCACGTTTGGGAATAATTCAGTCGTTGAGTTGGGGTCGGTTGTAATCGTCTGTGACTGGAATGAATGCGGAACGAATCGGGGTGAACAGCTCGCTTCACCCTCCTGATTCTCGTTCCGTCCCGATTCTTCTCATTCGTCGACTCGCTTCCTCGTCAGCCTGAGCCAGTCACCGTCTTTTCGATTCATTCGCTCTCCTCTTCGCAATACACACCCACCTCACCTTTCTCTTCGGTTTTGTTCCACAGCCCCTCTATCCTTGGTAGGAACACCACGTTGCCGATTCCGACTCCTGCACCCCACTCTTCGCTTCGGGTAGAGGTCAGTGGCATCGGTTGACATCGGTCGTGACATGGGGTTCTACTCTGAGCTGCTCGATCCCTTCAGTGGTCCCCTCACGGTTGTTTCATCCCTCATCGATCGCTGCACAACTCACCAGTCTTTTGAGCGGTTGCCTAACCGATTTGCTGGGGGGAGGTATTGATTGGCAGCAAGCTTGATCTTCTCGTCTCCATCCCGCAGCCATCGAAGTCCCCCTCATTATCTGTCGTCATGGCCTTGGAGTTGTCAGACCTCCTGCATCACTCCACAATAGTTCACAGAGGGCACGCGCCGCGTGTCCTCCCCTCTGTCGTTCTCTCTTGTTCTCTATCCTCAACTCCCTCTGTCAACCCATTGAATCAAGGCTTCGTTAAGCAGAGCATTCCAGACGGTCCGCAGTTTAGCGAGAGGATTATATGCGCATTCCTGCGAGCCGCTTTAACTGCACGCACGCGACCTACCTCATTCCCCTCCGAGCACCTGAAGCCCAGCGCCACGAAACGACAGAACCGTCTCTGTCGAGATCCCAAGAGACCATAGTAAACATACGAAAGGACGAATTTATCACGACGGAAATCGCTCGTATTATTTCGGGGGAGCGTTTTCGTTAGAATTTGAGTTCATTGGTTTGATTGAATGCGAAGCTCGAACAGATATCCATTGTGAGATACTCTTTGAATAGGTACCGCAAACGAATACGTCAGGATATATTCTTCGGGTTCCCAGGGGCTTCGATCGATCGATCTCAATGGAGGTCAAGAAGACAACAACGTCCCGATGCATCTTGAGTACAAGTAACACAACTCAAGTCACGACCGTGATGGATTAATTCATGGTTGACTCAGGTTGGTCGAGTTGGAAGAACGCCGACAATGGGGTCGGTCTAGTTCGACTTCAGTGCTCAATATCGTTCGGGTTGTCGCCGGCCGGCAAACAAGCAAGCCAGCCAGCCAGCCAGCTTGCAAGCCTGGCAGCCGGCCGGTGCCGGGCATCACTCGTATGTTAGTCGGCACTAACAAATGGATCAGACGCCGCTTCTGTTGTTCATTGTGCACCTGCCACCGGTTGCAGAGCCGCCTTTTCTCCCAGATCGGTGTTGCCGCTCGGCTGAGGAATGCCTCTTCCTGAGAGTGGCTGAGCGAACGAACGAGAGATTGACTGACTGCGGAGCCGAACGGCTGAGCAAGCGGAGAGAACCCGAGAAAATACTCCGCTTTTTCTTTCGGAGAGTCTGATGGAGCGATCGACCGACCGACCGACCCACCGGCCTACCTTCACATAAAGCATCTAAGTAAGCAGGCAGGCAGGCAAAGAAACGACGGGGGGGCTCGGATGGATCTTAGAGCTTCGATTTGGCCGAGAGAGATCGATAGGGTGAGAGACAGAGAGCGAGATGAGGGAGAGAGAGGGAAAGCAGACAGTCAGGCGAGTGAGGGAGCAAGCAAATACGCAGAAAATGATTAGCTTCACTGCCGCTACTCGGGAGCCGGATCTGTCACTCCTCAATCCCTCCCCTCGGGCTCTCCCTCACCCTGGCCTCGCTTACCCATCTTCCCCGCTCCTGACCCACCTTTCCCTCCTCCTCGTCCTCCTCGTCCCTCTTCTTTTCGCTGCTTAATTCTTCGCTTGGTTGTCGTCGTCGTCGTCGTCGCTCTCTGCGCTCGGTCGTTTATCCTTCCCCCACCCCTAGTTCCCTTGTCGGCTGCTATTTTTCTCTCTTCATCCACTCTCGTCGTCGCTCTCTTACCGCCCTTCTCTCGCCCTGTCGGTCGGTCGGTCGTTCGGCCAGGCCGACGGGTGAGCGGGCGGGCGGGCTGTCTGTCTGTTCAACCCCCCGGAGTGTAGCAGGAGCAGTAGTCGGTGAGCTGAAACCCCAAGAGTGCTCCCTTCGTCGCTCGTTCGTTCGTTCGTTCCTTCGCTCGCCTTAGCCTCCTCTCGCGGTCTCTCATCTCCTCTTTTCACCATGCGGCCGCTCTCTCCACACTCCTTCCCTCCTCCCTCCACCTTTCTGTAATCTCCAATTTCACCCCGCCATCGTCCCGAGAGAAGATTAACTCTCCCTTCTCTCCTAAGTCTAAGCGGCCCGCTGCGGCGGCTTCACTTCTTCGTCTTTGTCGTCGTCGTCGTCGATTTCGCTCCCCGTCCCCTCCTCGTCCTCCCCCCCCCCCCCCCCACTATTCCTGTCCCGAATCCCCCATCGTCGTCGTCGTCGCGGTGATGGTGGTGCCTGCTTGCTCACTCGGGGAGGAGAAGCAGGCGGGGAGCGAACGATCGACCGACGAGAGAGCGAACGATTGGAGAAAAGAAAGCCACGAAAGAAACAGAGAACGAACCGAGCAGCCAGCCAGGCCGGCAGCCAAGTAAGCCCGATCGAGTCGAGGCTTGAGTTGAGTCTGCTACCAGCCACCCAGCCTTGCAGCGGTGGTGGCGGCGGCTCTCCACCTGTGGTAGAAGGGGGTCCGGGGAGGGGCGAGGCGGTTCGACGGGAGGTGGGGAGCGGGGAGATTAGAGCGAGAGAGAGAAAAAGATTGAACGAACGAGCCATTGAGTGAGTGAGTGAGCCCGGGGTTGGCGGATGAGATCAGTTTGTTAACTTTCATTACCCGGCGCTCCTCTCGATTCGATGGAACGACGACGACAAGCGCCGCTGCTGAGAATTAAAATGATAGAACGGCCACCCACAGCCCACACACACACACACACACACACACAGACATCGATACACACACTCACTCGCTACCTCCCGCACAAACACTGGCTTACACTTTCACAGACACGTGCCTCACAGGTCGAGTTGAGTGTCTACATACAATCTCGGAGAGGAAGAGGGGCGAGTCATAGTGGCAGGGGACGGGGGACGAGAGCAATTTTGAAGCCGAGAATTCGTTGAAAAGAAAAGAGCGATTCGCTAATAATAATCGCCTCTCTTCATTCGTCATGCGTGTCGCCAATCGATATCTCGTCTGGAAGAGAAAGGTCTGGAAAATCGAGCAACTCCCCGCAAATTCATTTCAGAGGGTAACAAGGAGGAAATTCTGAATCAGACGACCCCCCAGATTCTCGAAAATCTAAGGAAACGGTGCCGAAGCGCAATCCGCGCACAGTTTGCGCACGAGCCAACCGGTAGCCGGGTTGTTGCCCGATCGTCCTTCTGCAGCTGATTTTGATAGGAAACGAACGTTGGTGGGAGGTAGAGTTCAGACCTTGCAGCGGTGCGCCACGGAGCTCCTGATGCAAATCTTGAAGAGTTTTGCATTCTCCCCACCTCTTTTTGTTCGTCTCTGTCTGCGTGACCGAGGGACCGCTCGCGTGCCTCACCGCCTCGGTTATTTCCTCCCGTTCCTTTTTCCTCCCTCCATCGTTCTTCTCCTTCTGCTGCCTGCCACACAGCGTGTTTGCTTTAGTGCTTTCCTGTTGGTATGTGTGCGTATGTGTGTACGTGTGTGTGTGTGAATGTGCGTGTGTATATTAGAGAGAAAGCGAACGACTGGGAGAGATAGGGCCCTCCGCGAGGGTAGACTCCGTGGCTCTTCCCGCGGTTAAGATAAAGAAGCACGTAAGAAACAACGAGGCACAAGACCTCTTTCGTTCCCTCTTCCTTCGCTCCGGGAGTTAGGCCTTTTCTCTTCGCACTGAAGCCATCCCAAGGCCAGGGTTGGAGCTTTTGAGACGAACCAGTGGCGGCGAGTCATTTTCCGAAGACGGAGAAATCGAGGCTATGTTCAAGGGTAAGGGAGGGAAATGAAGGGGAGAATCGTGGAGAAAGATGTACATGGAAAAAAGTTGAAGGCTTCAAAGCAGAAACGCGATAAACAAACCGAGCATCTCGGCGTCATCTTTTTCCAGGCAAATGGCGAATAGAAAGAAAGACGTGTGGAGAACGAGATCGAGGGAAAAACAAAGGAACAAGTGAGATGGTCGGATGGGCAAACAAACACGGGGGGAGGGGGAGAGGAGAGACGTTAGGGGAGCCGGGAGCGATAGACAACGGAGAAAACATCTTGTTGCTTGTTTCCTCGCGTTGTTTTCCGTTAGCGCAGCGAGACGCGGCATCGCTCCGCCCTTCTCTCGAGTCTTCCTCCGCCCGTTGGCCTTCTGATCCCTTTCCTCGGAGCCTGTTTTCCTCGCCGTTGCTCAGAGTGAGCGGCTGAGGCCTTGTTTTCCTCTTCGGTTGTCGATAGTGCGCTTCGAGCGAAGCTTCTCCATCGTTGAGCTTATCCCCTTCCCCTTCCAACCGTCGGCATCGGCAGTCGAGCTGACAGTCAGAATGGTTGTTTCTTCCGATTGTCTTCGTTTTTCAACCAACCGCGCTTTTCTCCACTCTGTCGACATCCTTTTTCCTTTCGAGTGTTATTTTGGGAACCACGGAACAGCATACGACTAACACCGATCCGCAACCACCTGCCTGACTCAACTCCTCGGTGTTCCTGGGGGGGGAGGGTGGAATCAGGAATCTAATCAGTCTGAAGGTCGACACCGATGAAGCGGAGGTGTTAGAGCTCACTATCTGCTCCGGAACTCCAACTGAACGTGAGGACGATTCCACGCTTTCTTCAAAAGACTGATCCTCCCAACTCTATCTGTCAGAGCCAAACTCTCAACACTTCATTCTCTTCCTCCATCCGTTCCGTTCCGCTTTAACCCTCGTCCTTCCACCTTGTGTGGCGACTGGCCTCCCGCTCTAATCCTCTGTGTGTTGGTTCGCCACTCTATCTGTCTAATGAGAGAGAAAAGGAAGCAAGAGATATTTGCGGCGACTGGAGGGCGCTTGCCACCGGAAGGGGCCAACCAACCGAGCCACCAACAACCGACAGTTTCATTTATCCCCGCTCGCAGCACGGAGCGGAGCAGCGAGGGCTTTTCTCCTGCCTGTGCTCAAACTCCTAGTCCTCGTCCTCTCCCTTGTTCCTCGGCTCTCCTCGTCCGGCTTTCCACTCTCCGTTCGCTTGGCCGTCGTCTGGGGAACAACTTTGATTGCCCTTATCAACAAACATGAAACACTCAATGCGGCGGGTGCTCGCCTGCCTTCCGTCTGTTGGCTGGTTGGTTGGCCGGGGAGTGCCCCTTGCCGTCGTCCCCTTCCCCCCCCCCGTCTCCCTTCGTCCCTCCTTCGTTGCATGGCTGGCTGAATGGTTGGTGAACGAACGAAGGAATGAGCGAAAGAACGAACGAATGAAGGAAAGGGGACCGGACGAAAGACCGCTCACCCAGCGAACGAACCACCGACCCACCAACGAAACAACCCACCCACCCACTCGCTTGCTCACCCGCTCGTCTTGCTTGCGTTCTCTCTCTCTTCTTCTCGTGCGAGGTCCCTGAAGGCATTTACCCACAGTACTACCACCACCAACGCCGCCGCGGTCCCTGCTGCTGCTTTTGGTAGTGGTGGTGGTAGCAGCAGAGCAAAAGACGATAGGGGTGGGCGAACCTGGAGGGGTGGGAGGGGGATCCGGAGCAGCAGTCACCCTCCGTTCTCTTGGCTGCCCTCGACAAGGCGGTTCCTTCTTCTCCTCCGTCTCTAGGCTGCTTTCAGAGGAGCAGCAGCAGCAGCGCCGGTGCTGTGGTGGGAAAAGTCTGCTGCTCCCGCGTCCCGTCTTCTCCTTGCTCTCCCTTCCGCGCTCCGCTTGCCCCGGGGCGGCGTTCTGCTTCCCCCGGAAGAGGGGGACGGTGGGGGGGCAAGGGGAGAGGCGCAGAGGGAGAGCGAACGAAGGAGAACAGGGTAGGGACCGATGAAAACAGGAGCGAACGAGTGCCCCACTACGACAGAGCTCACCAGCAGCCGAAGCAGAGCTCTTTTTCCCTCGTTCCCTCTTCTCTCCATTTCCCTCTCTCTGTCTGTCGGTCTCTAGTTCTCCTCCCAGGAACACCGGTGGCGCTCTCCTCTCTTTTCCTCACGACCCATTTCGGTTCGTTCTTTGCCCCTGACGTTCGCGCCACTTGAATCGTTTCGGGAACCTCCTCTTTCCCCCGCCTTCCTTCGTCTCTCGCTCTCCTCGTTTTCCCTCTTTCCATATCCTTACTCGTTCTCCTCTCTTGTCATCCTGTCGCTTGGCTGAATGTCTACCCGCATGGCTAGTCGGGCAAGCAGCCAGTCAGGCGAGCGGGCTCTTCCTCGTTCGCTCGTCGACCCGCACCCCGCCCGTCTGTCCCTCGTTCTTCCCTTGTTTTCATTCTTATGCTCACTCTCCCTCCCTCCCTTACCCTCGACTTCATCTCTCCCCCTCTATTCTCCTTGGAGCTCCTCTCCGGCAGCGGCCCCGGCGACGGTGGTGGTAGCGGTGGCAGTAGCAACGGGAGTAGATCGAGCGTTAAGTTGTTGCTGATGAACACACTGATGCTAATTGCAGCGCACTCTCCCCCGCTTCTCCTCTGTACTCCCCGTTTCGGTCGGTCTGTTGGATCCCCCCGGTCCCCTGTCCCCACGCTCCCTTCGGGCGTCCCTCTTCCCTGGCGCTCGTGCCCTTGTCGCTAAATGGGATCACGGAATTGGGCGAACGACTCGCGGAGAACTACATTACCCATAGCAAACAACACCATTACCGGTTGAAAATGATTGTTGAATTTCTCCCAAATGAGTTCGTCACACATTAGAACGGGAATATCGCATACGACGAGAAAATACAGGATTCAGAGTGTATAGTCGGCGATGATGTGCCGAGTATTAACCTCTGAACCCACTCAAGAGTATGTCAGCAAAATTGTTCCTCGTTCAACATCCGCACAGCTCTTCTCTCGCAAGAAAAATGGAAGCGATTGCAGACGCAACAGACGTCCTCTACCAGAGCCGTCTTCGCTCGCCCGCCCGCCCGTCCGTCCGCCTTCCATGTCCTCGAAGAACAAACTCGGGCGCCCCGCTGGCCTGTTTGTTCTTCGCACAAAGCCCCGTGTGTTGGGCCCTTCTCGGGAGAGGAATCGGGAGGAAGGGGAGCGACGAGATGGGCAGCACTATCTCTAACAGCTCCCCAGACCGAAGAGACTCGGAGAAACGGGGATTCAAAGCGGTAGAAGACACACGGTGACAAAACCGAGATACATGACGACGTCGAAATGCTTTGTGAACGATGTTCAACTTGTACGATGAATCGTAGAAACAGAGAAAGCAGTACCACAGGAACTTTATGCTTAAAACACTTCGTACATTCGGTATTTTCGGAACTGAATCGCGCCTCATTCATGCCTTGTTCTTGGTTTCTTGTCCGATCGATTCATGATTCCAAGACATTCGCTCCCTGACTGCTCGTTCATTTCAGTTGCCCACGCGTTTACTTCTCCCTGGGGTTCTCCAGGCGCCCTCAGAAAGAACTCGGCATGAATTGCGCTCACGCAATCGAGATGAGGTCTTACCCGCCACGCTTACCACCATCGACATTTCCCGAAACTGAGCCAACATCGATTCAATGACATTCGATTTGGCAACGTCGGCGACGTCGTCCCCATTCTGACATGAGTGACAATGCACACGCTTACGCTAATTTGTCGTTTTCGCCAGCGCAAAATCACGTCGAAACATGCTGGTTTTTTGTCTCTTGTTCGATGTCGGACAGGCGGACTCTATCCAGCGGTCCGATGTGGGCTGTTAGATTGTGGAGAGTTGTTAGTGGGCGGTTGCTCGCTCCCACCCTTGTCATAGCAGGTGGTCATGTGTAAAAATAATAATCGTTATAATGTATACATTGTGATGCTACTTGTCTGCCGACGGGCCAGATGGAGCCACGAGTCGGTAAAACGGACGGACGCAAAGCTAGGCGGAGAGACG